>WBNO01002515.1:0-23227 GCA_013400575.1 Peucedramus taeniatus | reverse complement strand
GGTGCAGCGGGACGGGACGGGACGGGACGGGACGGGACGGGACGGGACGGGACGGGACGGGCGGCGCTGCCGGCGGTGACCCCCGCGGCCGGGGCGTGACAGCGGCTGTGGCCGCCCTCCCCGGGAGGAACGGCAGGGACGCGGCGCAAAAGGCGTTTCCCTCGGTCTACCGGAGGGTCGGGAGCTGCAAGCCGGGAGCGCCCGGCGCTCGGGCTCTCACCGCCACGTCCCTCCCCAGGAGCTCCCAGCGCAGAGCTCGGGTAGCGCCCGGCCGACTTCGGCTCCGGGAGCGGGTCAGGATCCCTCCCTGGGGCGGGATCGCAGCCCGGGCCGCGCCACCTCCCTGGCCCCAGAGCAGATGACACCTCGGCTCGGCCCCGCCAGACGCTCAGGGGCCTTTCTGCCTCGTCTCACGAAGATGGGGCAGCGTCCGTGCTCCCGCCCCACCGTGAAGGGGGTCCCGCGGTGTCTGTTCTCGGAGCCCGGGGCTCCCCTGCCGAGTTAGAGAGATAAGCAGCAACAGGCGACTGTTTCCGTAGGGAGGCTTCCAGTATCAGCCTGCCTCATCAAGCATCCTCAGAGAAGAGAAAAAGCTCTTCCTGAGCTCTGAAATTAGGTAATGTCAGTGGGTAAGAAAAAGCAGGTAACGAAAATTGGACACAAATACAGAAAGTGAAATAAGATTATCCTTGTACACTCCAGTAAGAACCTACAGTAATTTAATAGCGGTGTAATTTACTTTATGCAACCGTTCCATTATTTCATTTTTGCTGTTGAAAAATGTAAAATGAAAACTTTTCATGTGGCACTTGTCGCTGTGACGTAATGGCAAGGAGTCTCCTTGTACCTCTGTTGCACAAACAGAATGTCAGCATCGAATCCAGTGCTCTGCAGAGCTATGGGCTGTGGAGGTAGCTACACCTCTGCTGTCTTACAGGACCAGAAGCAATAAAGACCAGTTGGACTAAACGGACCACAGGAATCATTATCCACTAGCAGATTCCTAGTTGTGGCTCCTAAAGTTAGGAACGTCATGTTAAAATTAGAAGTGCCTCTCTAAACTCAGAGCCAACTGAATGTAAAACTAGCACTGTGTTTTAGAAAATGCTCAAAGGTGAGAGAACACTTACTTTACTTCCCCTTTGATTTTTTAGCTACTCCTCACATCAATACTTACTTTGGTATCTTTACTCTGGGTCCCAAATACTTCATCATGGAAGCATCACCTAAGCTGTTACACACCTCTCTACCCCTTGCTGAGAACAGAGTTAGTGATGTCTGAGGACTGAGCTTAAAGTACCTGGGAGGAGTTTTCAGGCTGTAGGGTGCCTGTGTCTCTTGGAGCTCAGGCCAAATGTTGATGAACTCGAAGCATTTAAGCAACTATCAGTACTCAGTCACTCACAGAAGTTCATCCCATCTTATTGTCGCTAAGAAAAGTGACAAAGGAGACAGCAAGTACTCTGGAGATCTCCTGGCATTCAGAAGTAAGAGGATTCGTAGCTAGAGGTTCTTTACTCCTCACTTGCTGCTTTCAAAACTTGTCAAAGCCAGGTGAAGCAAAGAAGCACAGAAAGTGACGTGGCCAAAGTGAATGTGTGCTAAGCCAAATTCTGACCTTCCTTCAGCATTAAATTGACTTTGGCGCTACTCCTCCTGGCTGACACTGCAGGCTGGCACCACAGCAGAGCTCACCAGGCAGAGGGTTGCTGTCACAGTGCCTGCCCTGCAGAGCAGCCAGATGCCGGCGTAGTACAATCCGAAGTGAATCGCGACAATCGGAATCAATAGGAAACAGTGTGTGAATCACCGCTTAATGCACTCCAGGGTGAGTCATCCCGATTCAAAGCAGCTTTCAGACCAGTACAATGTCAGTCAGCTTCTCACACAGTTCGATGTGAGTCAGATCTCAGCACCGAGTACAATGTGAAATGAGTCACTCACTAATACAGCGCCATGTGCCTCCAGTACCCGGTGCGAGTTGACAGAGCTTCTGTGTGATGTGAGTCACTTCATAGTACAGTAAAACGGGCTTTTTGGAGGCCATTCATAATTAAGCACAATGCAACCAAGCGCTCAGGAGGAGATAATGGGAGTGAGCAGAGTAAACTGCTACAGACATCAGCTTCACTGCATAGTACAGAGGTTTGTAAAATATTAGGAGGAATGATTTTTTAATGTTATTGTTTCTTAAAACAAGCTGCATAAAAATAACTAGAAGCAGGTACTTTCTCTGACATCAGAGCCAGCAAAAGCAGGGTTGAAGCAGTGGTAAAAATCCCAGCACTGGAGAAGCCTGTGGAGTTTTATGTTGTTTTTTCTTCTAAGAGGGCTGGTCAGTCAGTGTGACTGATAAACATCCACTGAGGCCAACCCCAGCTGCCACAGCAGACAAGGCAAGGGATGCTGACAGCTTGTGCTGTGCAGAGGAGAAGATCCTGACACTGATTTAACTTAACTGCAGTTTGCAGTGACCTAGTTTGTGAAGGATGGGATGAAGTTATATCCATACTTACATTCATACTGCTCCACTGTCATGGCATCCACTTAATCAGCTGGACAGGAACAACAGGTTGCTTTTGTTGCTTTTTCTATGGAACTGGTAAAGAATTCTTTCATGTCTTTCCCTTATTACAGAAAAAATAATGACAGTGACCCTGCTAATTACATGCTAGAGTAACATTTTCAATGAAGTTTCTTGTGATAAAATCCAAACTATCCAGAGGACACATAGGGCATCTCTCTAAAAACCAACCAACGAAACAAACAAAAACAAACAAAGCTACACAAAAATCCCATTGAAGCCCCAAGTAACTAGGTTTCTAACAGAAAAGTCAGATTTTGCTCAGAGAAAGACTTGAGGGCAGGAAGTTTTTGCAGAGAGTGGTCTCGTGGTGGCCAACTGGGCAGAACTGAATACCAAAGAAAAAGGAGCAGAGGACATCTAAGGCATTGGTAGAAAAATACCTATGACAGGTGACATGATCAAGGCACTATTTACCTCTTACTCTGTGGGTATGATACCCTTTTAGACATTCCTTTTTAAATGTAAAGCAATGCTTTAAGCTGGATAGATGAACTCAGCTCCTCTGAGCTGCTGCTCCTCTGGAAAAATAAATTAAGTAAAACAAGCAAAGGTACTCAGTTTCTGGACATTTGACATGAAAGTGTACCAGAGCTGTTAGTTACAGGACAACACTTGCAACTTTATCCACTGAAGCCCTTAACAGGCTTGGGGACAGCAGTGACATAAAAAGCTGGTTTATCCCATGTGCTGCCAGTCTCCTTTCTGCTAACCTCTCTCTTGCAGTCACAAACTCTCAACCATTTCAGCCACCCCACTACAATATGCCAAATCTCCAATAATACAAGATAACTGTCGAGGAGCTCTTGCTCTTAACCCACTAAGTGGGCAATCTGACAACTATGCCTAAAGCATGTGCATATGTGTGGGCGAGTTCATTAACATATATTAGAATTCTTTTCTGTCTAAAATAGCACACTGCCTGATGCAGAAAGCCTGCTTGTCACATTTGTCAATGAAAAGGAAGAAGCACGAGCATCAACTTTCCTGTTCATATTTCAGCTGACAGTGAACTGCCACAGGCTTCAGTGGGAGTTTGTTGCAGCCCCAAATATATCTGAATTGTTAAAAAATAGATTTAGAGATTTATTTGGAACTTGACCCCAGTTGCAAGCCTCTTATGACATTAGTAGATAAGAACAGAATCTCTTCCAATTCACTGGTTATCATTACTGGGAGGATCCAAAGTCAAAGCAGCAACTGTGAGAGCTACATAACCTCACCTAAAGCTTGCTGACACCAAGAGGTGGCTTTCATTGCTTATGGGGAGTTTGGATCAGGCCTGAAGTATTTACTGAAAAGTAATTGGACTATATGATCCACATCTGTGCCCTCACTCCAAGTGGCTGTCAGCTAGTGTTCCAGCACAGGGCTTCCCAGCCTCTGGAGTTACTGGGAAAGTTTCATGCTGTGGCTATGCAAATCAGCCCAAGAACAAGCTAAAGGCTTGCACACCTGTCTGGTTGTAATGTATACAAGGAGAAAACCTTACCTCTCAGTAATTAAGTGATAGAATCTTTGCACTCTGAGCTGAAAAAATGTCATTGTGTTTTAGCATAAAATGGGGGTAAAAGTATATAAAGGTTTTGTCTATAATCTTCTGGGTTTGGGGCTTTTTTTTTTATTTGGTTGAGGTTTTGTTTTGGTTTTTAAATTGACATTTGTGGCTTAGATTTTAAATATTCCTCCTTTGGGAATGCTATTTTCCTGGTAGCCCACCTTTCCACTGAGAAATTAGCAAATACTATAAATGTTACAACTAAGCCAAATATCACCTGAGGTGTTTTTAACCAGGGAAATAATTTTCACTCCTGACCTTTACGCTCCTTCGTGTTTATAAGGTTACATGGAGAAATGCTTCATAATCTGAATGTCAGATAGGTATGCTTTGGAGTGGAAAAGTTATGACAGACATTCTTATCCTCACCACCTCAGCATTACTCTTAAGGCACACAGTGGTTTTGCCACTATTGTCAAAAGAAGCATCTCTGATGCTTGCCTAAATCCTTGGACTTTTCTTTTTTTAATTACTTATTAGCATTCAATAATATGAGCACATACTATTTTATATGATTCATAGATGCTATCTGGCAGGATAAGAAGCAAGAACATGTGCCATTAATTTTCCTCAATTTTTGTTTCATTGCTCTTTAGGGACAATTTTATAATGGACTCAATTTGTTGTTATTGTTACATAGAGAGGGATATCTCTTTCCTTGGGAGATCCAGAAACTCTGCACCTAGGCATCTGCAGAGATGCTACATTAGATTGATTTGAAACAATGAACCAACTGGACACAAGCTGATCACCTCAACTCCTCCTCCCCATTCTCATTTAAGTATTTGAGTAACTGGCACTCTCCATGTGGAATTTGGATGGTTCTGTGGATTCCTCCAGGCAGGACCCACTGCCTGGACAAGTTTCTTTATGTTCCACTGTGCTGATTAATATCCAGGATGGAGGATATCCAGAAAGTCCAAAGCTACAAAGTCAACCCAATTCTGCACAGACTGCAGGTAGTCAGAGGGGACTGGGAGGTGGCCAGTCACTTGTCCATAGTCCGAAGAAACTTCTTGCAGATGCAAAAATGATGATGCAGGATAGGCTCATGTATACAATTTAGGGAGATAGAAGATGTTTTGTACTCCAGACAATCACCAGAGATGGATCATGTGTACACTGGAGTGGTCCCAAGGCACATGAGACAGCTATGTGTAGGATCTGAGCAGTAATGCAGGTCCCAGAGCCTCATGTCATCCAGCCAACACCACCACTATGAGGACCTGTGCAACAGAACCCCCTCTTGCCACTAGACACTGACACTGACTGTCCCACTCAAGGATTTGATTCCTCACAGTGACTCAATATTAACAAAATTAGACCCTACTGGCTATTCATGTTATACTCAGCAACTGGCTAAAACCCTGCCCAGTCTGAGTATAAACAGAGCACGAGATGTTTATGAGATGGTAGGGGTTGAGTCCTTTGGTTAAAGGTATCTTATATCATTCCATCAGTAGCCTAAAAGCATTTTTGGATTCCTCAGAAAACATGTAGAGGATAGCAGTCCATCTCCAGTTTTCTAATCCTCTGTGTTTTCTTCTCTAACCCATTTTCAAACAAGGCACATTGCTGCTCCAGATGGTGGGGACAGAGAAGGCAGACTCCAGTTCTCAAAGTGCAGAGAACATCCAGTACAGAGGGTTCTTATACAATTTTTTCATTCCCATAACACCTTCAGAGAGGTCTGGAAATCTGATGTCCCAAAGTAACAACTGTAAAATTACATTAATAGAAGACCTAAAGGTCTAAAAATATCCTCTCCTTTTTGCCCCAAAGGAGCCTGAAGTCTGCTGAAGGAACAATAATAACCACCTCAACTCCCACAGATCCACAAATCAATAAAGCAATTGCTTAAATTGTTGCTAATGTGGGCTGTACTCTAAAGGAGCAAAGAATGTTGTTAACTCCTATTAACAATGTTCACTGGATTAATTGATAAATCTACCACCCATTCTTGCACACAGCCCAACTCAAACCAGCAACTTCCTGGCAGGGCTCATTACACAGCCCTGGGGGTTGCAGCAAGAAGCAGCAAAGTGTGATGGAAAACTTCCATGTCCTACAGTGAAATTCTGGGTATATTAGAACCAGCAGAAAGATACCTACATACATAAAATAAGGCTCTTCTGAAGTCAGGTAAGCAGTGCTGAGATAGATCACTTATTGCTTGTTCTGTGTACCTGACCAGCCTGACATGGTTTTGTCCTATGGGACTTAATACTAAATGCACCAAAGGAGTTTCTACAAGGCTGTAATAATCTGCACCTCTGCTCAGCTCTCTACCTTGCCATCCTTTTACATGGGTCCTGGCTAACTCATTATTAATATGAGTTAGAGATATGAATGTGTGAACATAAATTATCTCAGAAGTAAGAGTGGAGGTATTAGGCTATATAAACAGCACATGTCTGAATCCAAGTTACATTTTTCTAATCAATAATAATAGTTTACTGTCCAAAGCAGCCTGAAATATTGTTAGATATATGATCCTTCCAAAAATGTTTTATATGCTATCACACTCTGATTGAAATGTGAAACTGCTCCATTTAAAAAAGTATAGGTATCTGGAAGGAAATTAATACTTATTCATTCCATTCATGTGAATCTGAAGCTGACAGAAAGAAATATGAATCTACAAATACATTCTACATTGCAGTTATCCTTCTACATTTTGAAACAAGAAAGGTTGGGGAGGGGCAGTTGGTAGTTATGTTCTTTTTCTGATTTTCTATTTCTGGTCATTTAGGTATTGCTTTTCAGACTGGGCCTTCAGAGTTTCAAAATAGGTTATAGTTCCTATCTTTATTGTTGTTCTTGTATTTTATTCCTCCTGCTACACAGGTGCATCTTCTGCTACCGTGTCATGCATTTGTTTCTTGGGAGAGTGGGTGGTTCTCACAAATACAAAAAACTATTAAGCTCTACAAGACAGAAATAAATTCAACATTGAAAAAAAAACCACAGTAGCCAAAGTGCAGCAAAATGTAATGCTGCACTTTGCTAAAATAGCATTCTTTCTTCTCCTGACACTTCTGTTGAGCCCATGACACCATTTGTACATTCCCCCTCAAGTTAAAACAACAGCATAAACATGGATGAACATATTAGAAAGGAAAGCAACTTTTAATCCCCAAGTATTTATCTCATTAGATTCCATTCTGATATTATAGATTTAAAAAAAGAACTCAAAATTGGTAACAGCTAATTTTAATTCCCCTACAATCATGGCCTCAAAAGAAGGCTTAGCAACCTGAAACAAGCCTACATACAAAGGGATCTCGTGACACAGGAGGATGACTAGCTATGTATCCAAAAATCAAATACAAATAAAAGGAAGAAAGTCATACTCATCTTTGTACAAGCTAGCATTTCATCTCTCAAAGATATCTGGCACTTATATATGGCACAACTTTCAGCATAACAGGGAGAGCACTATTAAGTGCTGTAGAGCAAATGTGAAGCTTAGAGATAGGTCAGAAACAAACAGGGGCTTCAAGGGGACTCATCATTTCACCACTTATCTGCACAATCTGCAAAAGGCAGTCTCCAAAAAGGCTTCCTGCAACTGTGCAAGAAAACCAAAAGTGCATCCACCAAAAATTGTTTCATGCTGTCTTCAGATGGGGGGGCTCAGTGAAAACTATGTAATTATTATCATCTAGTTTTGTGCTTCTTCCTCACCTTCACAGTAGCACACAGAAAAAAGCTTGTAAAAACTGCAACAGTCAGACCTTCAATGGAGAAATGAGCATTGGCCCTTCCCCCCTTTGCTACAATGGGAACCAGCAAGTTTGAGACATCCTCAATGCTCACCAAAGGCCAGATTTTCAGGAGAGCTCAGGTGTCTCACTCAAGCATTGTGAAGCCTGTGCATTGGCTAATCAGGTGAAAGAAAGAAAAAAAGAAAAAAAAGAGGCCCTAACTACTTCTGTTCTGTACCATTTTCTTTAGGATGGCCTTGAAGTCAAAACCTCAGGAAACCCTTTTCAGCTCCTACTGAGGCTGATACACCTCTGTGCCAAGAGTTCCAGCTCTCCCAGACCCCTCACTTGTACTTTTGTTCTCAGCATCACCACTCCCCTCTCATTGTATTCCCACACACGTGAAGAATTCATTAGCCCTTTGCCTTCCATCACAGCACTTAAACAGTGAATCTTCCAAAGAATTCAACACCTTAGAACTTCCATGGGGGAAAATCAGCGATTTAGCTTTTCAGTTCCTTTGAGGCTGCGGCCTTCAGCACTTCTGGGTAAGACTTTTAAAGCAAACGAAAGAGGAAAAAAGAAGGAGATGTTTCTTACTTCCCCCTTCCTTTGTCGCTTGCAGCCCATGGGATCAGAGAGGACGGAGATACGCAAACGGCAGATGGCTACGACCCCGGAGACCCCAGCTGCTGCACAGGCTCAGCTCAGCACAGGAAATCGAGGGTCCAATGCCTGCTGCTTTTGTTGGTGCTGTTGCTGCAGCTGCTCATGGTAACCCCTCTCATTCAAGCCTCTAGGGAACAGAATAGCAGGGAAGGAACACACAGCTCCTGCACAGGACAACATAAGCCAAAGAAAACAATTGTAGAATTCTGCAGATCTGGGACACAAAGAGATAGCTGTGCTCTACTACTAGACACAACTCTCTGCTCCAGTGTACTCTTTCTTTTCCCTGCCATGGAAATAACAGATTTTAAAAGAAATATCTGTACAGTATATCTCCATTGCTTTTTTTTTTGTCAATACTGTGTAATGTCTGTTTTGTGCTGGACAGGGTCTCCTCAGCACTGAGCTTCACCAAGGCTCCCACTAAAAACTGAAATCAATACCAGAATATGTCAGAGCTTTAGATTTAGATTTGGGCTTTGACAAGCAGCACCAAAGGTGTTAAATGGAGTTAGGAGAAGGTGGCAGGATTTGTAGGTCAGAAAATGAATAAGCAGGTGCCAAGCACACTTCTTTTCCCCTGAAGGTAATTGGATCTGTTGTCATTAATTAATATTGCCGACTCATGGCACCTGCAACTCATATGAAGATAATAATTGGGACCAGAAACTTTAAATACTGTGAGTATTTGTTGAAGTTGAGAAGCTAAGCAGAAAAAATTCAGAAAAACTCCCATTACAAAAGTCCCACTCCTGTTAAGGAAGAAAATTTATCAATCAAAGCAAAAAAGAAGGAATCACTTGATTCCTTAAATTAACAATGTGTTCATCTTCACTTTCTTACCAGCCCCTCCAGATCCAAGTGATTTACTTCATTCTAAACTGAAGTAAATCTTCCCATACTCAAAAGCCCTGTATCTGTTTAGGGCAAAATGTTACTTAATGGTGAGAGTAGAACTTGCATTCAAATAAACAAAAAGTCTTAAACAGCCATAGAGTTTAGCCAAAACACTGACAGCAAGTGGAACGCTTCTTAGAAATTCACTATTTACCACATAAACACCTCAGAGCAAGCAAACCTGGCACTGAGGTGATGGGAAGTGGTCATAAATAACCTTACAGCCTAGGCTAGGAATCTATTCCACTAATGTTGTTTCCCAATAGCATCTTGTGGCAAATGCTTTGGAGAACACCATTAAAAGGCAAGGGAAGAGCAGACTGATCATTTCCTTGCTATTGGTATTCAGCTCATCAGAAGCCAAGACACACAAAATTCTGCCCTCCCTAATGCAAATAGTGAATATTTTGCAAGGACAAAATGCTGCTTGGAGGTTTGGTGTTTTTTGTGAGATGCCAAGAACTCCGGCTCTGATCCTACCAAGATGTTCAGCAGGTGCTTAGAGGTAAACTAAGGTAGAATTTAGAGAGATATCAGCACTCTACCTGTACAGGATCAGTTTGCTGCCTACTGCATCTATGTTAGAGCATCCCATACAAATTCCAATGCTATTTCAACAGCTGTCCAGTGCAACTGCAAGTGGCTCAGTCCAGAGCTGCATTACACAAAGATGGTTTTCCATTAAAGGAAAAAATAACACACATTTATCTACTAAATCATGGTATATAAAATTTGCATTTTACCTTTTAAATTGTCGATAAAGTGTTGGTTTTGGGGTTTTTTTTGTGATTTTACCTGATATTTTCCAGGATGCTCATTTTCTGCGCATCTCACTATTCAAACAATTGAAAGAAAACAATTTACTCAAGAGGGTTTGTGAAAGTACCCAAATTTCATGATGCTTAAAATTCCTGTTTGCATCTCAGAATCATCTGGGAAACCAATACAGGCTCAGAAACAGAGTAGCTCATTTCAGCTTTAAAATAATTTCTGATTTTTTTTAAACAATTGTTTTCTAGTAGCAAGAAATGCAAAACAAACCGTAATTAAGCTATTTATATTCCCCATTCATAGACCATTTCCTCAAAATAGCCTAAGCTCTTGGAACAGAAAGATTATGAATAGGAATAAAAATAACAGTCTCCATGAGTCATGCTGCTGAGCTGCTGAACATCCAATATTCAGCATATTCTTAATAGTAGATTTAGAATGAACTGAAATGAGTCTCTCAGCTGGATGCTCAGAGCCTGTATTCATTCCTACAGTCAAACCCAAGCCTCCAGGCTGTTACTCTTCCAGATCCCGAGAGGATACAGTATTGCACTAGTCTCTTTATTGTTTACTTGTATATTTCTAGGGAAAGAGCCTGCCTGTAAGTAATTTTCTGAAGCATGTTCTCTTAGGGAAGCTTTTGTTGTTTTTTTGGTCTTTTTCCTTTTCTATGCATTATCCTGTGAAGACTGTATTCCTTTCTGTTGGATCTGTTGGTTCCCCTCAATCCAAAAATAGCTCTGACAAGAGTATCACTTCCTGTCTGTGTGTGAGGAATACATATTACTTTACATATTCAAAAAAGGCCAGAACTACTGATAAAAAGTGTAGTAAAGGCTTGAGACCCATATAACCTAACAGAATAAAGAACTAGCATTACTAATTACTTTTTTCTCTTTTTTTTTTTTCTGAAAAAGTAAGTTGAGATAGTTCATTGGTTTGAACACATGGTTCAGATATTGCTGAAAAAAAGTGTTTGCAGTATCTGCTCTTCATCTTAGCAATACTAAAGCTTTCCTATGTCTTCAACACATGGACTGCCATGGCAAAGAGAAAAGCAGGTCTCTGCAGATTATGGACTAACACTAGACAAAGATGGAGAAGGAGATGCCCAGTAAATAACAAGGCTGCAAATAAGACTTGGCCAAGAGTTTAGAATGCAAAACAAGCAGAAAAATCCACTGGTTTAGCAAAAAACTTTCCTAGAGATAAATGAGATTCTTAGGGATTAAGGCAGCAAAACTTAGAACATTAGCATGAAAGAAAGGTAAGATACAAATGAAAAAATTAAGTTTGGTATTTCTCTAGAAGTTACAGCAACTGTGTTGCCTTGTTTCAGCTGGAGGGCCTGTTTCGTATAAATAACAGGTTATTCACTGGGACCTTTTCTTCTTGACATATTTTAAACAGCTTTACAGACTGCATGTGTGTATGCACACGCATTTCTCACAATGCCACCATAGCCTGGATGAACTGGAATGTAGTCCCTGCTCCCTAAAAAAAAATTGATATTTTCAAATCCAGTTTCAAATGAAAATTAATCATCTACAACTACAAAATTTTTTTTAAACTAGAGCTATCTTAACTAACATTTGATGAAAGAAGCAGGAGTTCACAGCTACCCTTCCACAGGACATCAAAAACTGTCAGTGATCACTAGTGATTGCAGCAAACTTTGTTTTTGCAGTGCTACAAACAAGTGTTTCCATTCAGACATACTCAAAATGATATTCAGCAATGATAGATCTGTTCTTTGTGCTCCAGACCTCACATTTTAACACATGTATTAGCAATTTTCTAAGATGCAATCAATGACCACACAAGCTGGCTGTATCTATATCTGAACTCTGAAAGATGCTTACCCTTTCAACATCACACAGAAGTCTTTAGCTCACTTGAATCTTGTGTCCTGCTTCTAAACTCTGGCTTTCCTCTGCAATGGTATCACCACTCCAAACCAGAGTCTTGGCCCTCAACAAAGACAAGGAGAAAAAAAATGCAAACAAACAATCCAAACCCACCTTGAGACCTAACTCACATAAAACCAGTACATCAGGTCCAGCTTGAGTAAAAGCATTGCACTGACCATACACAATACAGAAACCAATGGAGAGTAGATTTGGGATGTGACGAAGGGTATGCATGTATACAAATGCATCCTATATACATATATATATATATACACACATATATATATACACACACTTGTGTTTGTGTGTATATATATATATATATATAATTGGACCTGACAATCCTTACGGGTCCCTTCAACTTGAGATATTTTATGGAACTATGCTCCTTCAATAGAAAATCTTTATTATAGACTATTAAACAGCATTCAGCTACACTCAAGGTTTATACAATTGTAAAATTAAGGTCAGAATGTAACTATGGTTAATGTGCCTATCATTAGCTTCTGTCCTTTTAGAATTATTTTTTTCTAGTATAGAATGAAAAGTATCTGGTGTATATTCAGCATTTTTCTCTATAAAAGTTGACTAAATCTTTGTTTGCTACTTTGTAGTCTTACTGTTAGAAATCAAGAAGAAGAGCGAGCAAGGAGAACATCTCATGAACTCCAAGCAGAGGGTATTCCAAACTGTGAGGAAAGGTATGGTCTTTATTAAGTGCTCTGTCAAGCTAAAATGAAACAAACCCAACAAACCATACTAAATAATTGCAATGGTTTACCTGAAATATGAAAATAACTATTATCTACTTGTCATTTACATCCCATTTGCAAGTCACCTGTTTTTTAACCTTCTCATGAACCAAAAGTCTGATCTATAATATTTTTATTTCTATGCACCATGTAAGCACATCCCCCCTCCCATGACAAAAACTAGCTTTGTTAACGGTCTCCGTTTTTCCTGAAATAACTTTAAAATACACCCTGCTCTCACCCAGCAAGTATGCAATGAGCTTAACCAGCAGTGCTCAGCCTTACAAAAATAATAAACTGGAGCTTATATCCTCCCAAAAGTCAGGCAACAGTTTCTTCAGAAATGCTCAAACAGGTAAAAGCATCTACAAAATGGTAACATACAGAGGGGTACCTTTCGGAGTGTTTGAATCATTGCTTCTTTATATGTATTTTCATTCAATTTTTAACCATAATTTAACAAGGAATATTAGGGATAGAAAAAAATGTCTAGCTGTTGCACAGGTACTTCTTTGTTGCAATTACTCTGAGCAGTAAACTGCAATTTCTGCATCAAAGCAGAGGCAATCACCTGCATCAGAGCTTTTGATAAGCACACTTTTAGAAAACATCTTAAAAAGGTGTTTACAAGAGTTTGCACTTGGGTAGTTCCAGTGAGGAATCAGAACCCCATGAACCTTACAATTTTGTTCCATTGTGATGGCAGATGCCTCCTGCCAGCTGCCAACAGCTTGAGCAACAATCATTCATTTCTCTCCTTTTGCTCTTCTTCCTCCTTAAGCCCTGCTCCCACTCTAGAAGAAGTAAATGCCTGGGCTCAATCATTTGACAAGTTGATGCTTACTCCAGCTGGCAGAAATGCTTTTCGTGAATTTCTACGAACAGAATTCAGTGAGGAAAACATGCTTTTCTGGATGGCCTGTGAGGAACTAAAACAAGAATCCAACAAAAGCGTCATTGAAGAAAAAGCAAGACTAATTTATGAAGATTATATTTCTATCCTTTCTCCAAAGGAGGTATATTGCTTTCCCTAATACATTCTTTGATGTTTCTTTGCACAGTTAGTTCTAACATATGCTTAAAGCTACAGCAATACTCAGGGAGAACCTTCCCCCTCCCTCTCCATTCCACTGCCATCAAGTAGACATTTAGGGGAAGAAGGCACCCATCATTGAGGTGAGATGGTCAAAACCACTTTCACTAGTGGTAAGGAAGCTCTTCCTATGCTATCCTGGCATGCTGATGTGGAATTTTTAGTTTGAGGCACAGATATATGGCTGATCACATTATCCTTGCCCAACTCAAATTTTACTTGTTGGACAAATCAGTTCCTTTTCTCGTTACACTCAGAAGAGGGTGTATACATTTCTCCAAAAGCACAGTAACCACAAATAAAGTGTTATTTTCAAAGCACAAATTTCTCAAAGAGCAGCTGACAAAATATGGCATAGAACAAACACAATGACTTCCCCAAAATTTTCAAAACTACTTGTCACTTTGCTGTTAGCAAATATGTCAAGTTTCAAAGACACCCCAGTAGTTTGAATATAATCCTGCCAAGCAGGCTAGAATTTTAAGCCTTTCAACATCCTTGCAAAATTGCAATTTAATTTTTTTAAAGCTAGCTATACTTATGTACTTATAAAAATGCTGCTTAAATCTACCCAATCTGTTCCAATCTGCAATACTAGTATCTCTCTGCAGACACTAGAGACCTGCAGAAAAAAAAATACATTACTGTATGTAATCATACATGTTGTGAATTTCTATGAAATTGTAGTATGTTGTAGTATTGTTGTACGGAATCATTATATAGCCCTAGCTGTGGTTCACATCAACTCACTCTGCTTTTTAGCAGCAATTTGATTAAGAAACAGCTTCCCAAGTCACATTGTCCACCTGCGTCACACTTACTCCAAACTCAGTGTCTTTACAACAGCACTAACTCTCCAGGAAATGAACTGTCACAAAAAATTATAAATGCTCTCTGCTACAGAGCAGGAAGTTGGTCTGGAAATAACCCATCGGTCTCAGTAATAATGGGATTGCAGACAACCTTGTTCAAATAAGGTATCTCAGTGAGGACATTTCTCTACCCATGCTCATGGTATACTCCATGCAAATTTAAACAGAGTAATTTTTTCCATAAGTTTATTTAGCAATTTTTAGAGTCTTGGAGGACACCAGCTGAAATGTTTTAAAAAAATGGCTTTTCAACCAATGAAACAAAACTAAGACCCCACCTGTGCTATTCATTGCTATTATTTACATGACTTTCTATTTTAATACGCAGGTCAGTCTGGACTCCAGAGTAAGAGAAGTTATTAACCGAAATATGCTGGAACCCTCACAACACACCTTTGATGATGCACAGCTTCAAATTTATACCTTAATGCACAGAGACTCTTACCCACGGTTTATGAACTCTGCTATTTATAAGGACTTGCTTCAGTCCTTGTCTGAAAAATCCATTGAAGCATAGAATTTTTTCTCAAATGTATTTATTTTAAAACAGACAGGACTCTGGGCTACAGAAATCCACAGGGAATTCAGAATAAATCAGATATTTACCTGGAAATAACTCAGGCAAGTTTTACTACAGACTGAATAATTAAATCTGCACAAGGCTTTGACACAATCAGCTAAGTACAGTTTCTGATTAAATTCAGTATTACTTTGCAAAAGGAAATGAAGAGAATGAAGAAAAACGGTGTTCAAAAAATGCAGTATTTTTTCAAACACAGCAAATAATTCAGACACAAAGCTATTACAACTTATGTCTGAGATACAAATACCAACCGAGCATGAAACTAAAATTGATTTTTAAGCAGAGTGTTAGAATTTTCTTGAAAACCAAACCAGTTGCCCCATCCACACTGTGACCAAAATAAAAATATTACTGTCAAAACTGTGTTACTCTAGGCAGTGCCATCACACCTGGCATAGGTACACTCCACTTGTTTTGGTATGTTTAATGAATACATGGCGCACTGATGGAAATTGGCATGGCAATCTCAAGTTTATGGAAGTTACAGGTTGAAATAATGCTGCTTATAAAAAAAAATCTTTCACTGAAGAATTGTTATTTTAGTATTTAGAATCTGCTGAAAGCATTAAGTTCCCTTTGTTGATGTTCATAAAGTTAAAATACTTATTTCAGAGGAAGACAAGTCTGGGCATTCAAATTCCAAAATAAAGCACAAGAATTCTCACATATTTTTCTCTTCTCTCAGTAGGTGTTTGTAAAACACTTCACTATTTGCTCCCAAGAGGACAGCAGTTTCAACCAGCTTGGGTTTGTAAATATGAAATTCTCCCATTCCCTGACAGATCTTGTAAGGTTTCCATTACAGATATACACACAATTTACTTAATGAAAGCAGGAAAATGGAACTTGTGCTCTGATACAGCACTATTTCAGACTGTCCAACAGCACCAGCTCTCTCCAGTTATAAACCATGTTCATTTACAGTATACCAAATGCATTACACTTAATTCCTGGTCATATCTCAAAATCAGTAATCACAGGAAATACTAGGAAGAAAGGAAGTTGAATCCACATAAACTATCTCTAGCTCTGTTATTCTAATGTCTTCTTTCTTTTAAATTACAAGAGTCACTATGATTCCACTACATTAAACTCTGGAGTTTATAGTGGATTTCCACTGAATTGTATTTTTTTTCCTGTGTATTTATTTAAAGGAGCCAAATGACACATATAGGTTGGAAAAAGACACATGGGAAACAGAAAGACACAAAAAATACCCCTAGAAGGGAGAACCAGACAGACGTAATTCAGCGATGTGTACTGTAGCCTTTCCAAAACCTACTCTTTGCCTAATTCCAGCATTATGGAAAATACAAAATGGGAATTTTCTCTAAAAAAAGAGGAAATGGGAAGAACAAAACAGAATTTAAGAGATCAATTTAATTGTTTCCTCAATGCACTTGGCAGGAGACAAGTTGTGCCCTTACTGCATTTGCATTTTGAAGCACATAATGATTGGATTTTTTCAGTACAAAGCACCACAGGAGAAGAGCTGGTACATGGTAATTTATCAGTGCTATGGGCTGGTTCAAGTCAGGCTGGATGGGGCACTGAGCAACCTGGTCTAGTGGAAAGTGTTCCAGCCAGTGGGGTTGGTATTAAGATTAAGGTACCTTCCAACCCAAATAATTTATGATTCTGTGACCAGTTTTCTTTATCTCCTTCCAACAACAAAACACTATTCAACGTGTCAGCACAGAAAACTAAGCCAAAAAAAACTAAAGAGCAAAGCAAAGTGCTTTTGCCCACTGTAGCACGGTGCTGGGTGACTAAGTTAAGAGGAAACCCTTCCAGATACCACTAAAGACACAATTCAGTTAGTGTTTGCAACTGCTTAATCTATCAATGCTGGTTACCTCAGCTGAATTTCTTTTTAACACACCCAAAGCACGTGAAATATTACAATGTAAGTAGTAACTTAATCAAAACAAACTAGGTATCTTCAAAAGGCAGCTTGCAGTCAAACAGATGAGACTGTATTTGTTTTAATCAGAGTGGGTAGGAGTGCTCTAAACCTCTAGGATGACAAATAAATTTTACCTAGGTCAAATTTAGCTTGTTGGAAAGATCATATGCACACATCAAAAAAAACTTCAAAGCATGTCACCTCACAAAATAGAGGATTTAATTTAAGTTATCTCTCTTCCCTGCAAAGATACTTCATTAAAAGCTGGAAGACAGACTGAACACTCATAGTCCATATCAAACAATATATTCTATTATTCTGCAACAAAAAGAAAGAAAAAAGATGCAATGGAGTTAGAGGGAAGAGAAAACTATATTGGTTTTGGTAGTTTTATGGTTAACATTATTAAAAAAAGAAAGTAATAATTTCTAAGCTTGTTTTCCATGTGCCACAACTTCTAAGCAATTACTGTTCTCTAGGCAATTTTCATTTTACTTCTGCATTACAATATGTTGACATTTGCAAAGTGCATTCTTTACTGAAATATCTTAACAAATCATAATGCAGTGCTTTAGGCTTAAGTTTATATCCACCAGCAGTGGCAGAATGCTGATCTCTAGATATCCTGAGAATATCTCCTAAAAACCCAAACAACCCACTCCCTTAAATATCTTGTTATTTTGAGGCTGGTTAATACTGGATTTAATTGACGACATTGAGGCAAGGGGGGGGAGGGGGAAGATGAAAACAAAAACCCACCCACACAGACAACAAATTGTTAATTGCATTTCATTGCTATATACCTGCTCATGGTGCATAAACTTCTCAGGGCCGAAGAAAAGTGAACTGAAAAGGAAAAGTTTCCATAGGCAAGCTGTTACATGAATAGCAAGAGAAAATAATCATATTGACATAAGACATTATTTAATCATGTAAGATATTATCACAAGATCAATTTATCCTAGGTTGAAAATGAGCACGGTTGGTTTGCCTTGGCATTTATCGAACTGCAGGATATCATTAAGCTGTAACAACTTTCCAGTCCACTGGCATTCTTTCTTCAATGTCTGCACATCATAAAGCAGCAACTCCCACAGAACATGCATACTGTTAAAGACTGCTCTTTTCACCAGCCTGCTAAGCACTATTAAAATTGCATGGGCTCCTTCAGCCAACATATTGTGCTTTACAGTGACCTTTAAATTCCAAAGTCATTAGCACAGTACAAATGGATAAAAAAATATTCTGAAGGGCTCTACCTTACAAAGTTAGATTAAAATTCATCACACAAGCATCATGTACTTATGCAGTTTCTGATTACAAAGGATATCAGAAAAAAGATAGTGATGAGAAAGACTATCATATCACAATGTTAAGTAATTTTCAAACAACTTTGCTGTAAGCAGTTAACATGTGTCTTCTGCCATAAAAGGTAGGAGTATCATTTCAACATTATGAGAATTTTTTTATACTAATGTTGTAATTATATTAATCCCAAACTCCTTGAAATGGTAAAAGAATTCAAGAGTAGTGATGATCTAGTAAAATAGAAGCTAATATACAGTTGTATAAAACTGTGCTTAAAAGAAGTAAAACTCCTCAGGTTTGTTTATATGAATGACTAATATTTCAAGATCCATTTCCAGAAGCATATGTTTGAAAGATAATACAATCACATTTTACAGAATGAAGACTTCATGTTGATGAATTAATTCCTGTCTAGGCTGGTAAGGACTGTGAGTTTCAATTTAAAATTCATGTATGTGATCACAAGTGGAATTGAACTCTGGATAAAAACCAGGCCTTTCCTTGGATTCACAAAAGCCAAGATCACTGGGCAGATATTTCCCTTCTGATTAGCGATAGTCAAAAAGAATCATCCAGTACAAGTTAGTTTAAAACTCATACTTTCTCCTGAATGAGATAACAGAATATATGAACAAATATATAATATATGAGAAAATGTCTTCTAATGAAGGATTCAGAAGTTGTGTTTTCTGAGTTGCAGGATCCTCTAGCCTTGCTTACAGAAGACTGGATCCTTAAAGAACACACACACACACACACACACACACACACACACACACACTTTAGAAGGAATGTGGCCTGCTCTTTCTCTCTATTAGAATTGTGTACAAACTACCTTAAATTGTAGGACAACTCTGTTCCATCTGAGAGAATTCAGATGTCCATAAAGGTAATAACCAAACTTGCTATTCTTAGATGGAAGAGATTCATCATCAGTTCTGCTGGCATGTTTCAGTGCAAGAAATACCCCAGTGTACCGGGATAGTCACAGCACAACTGCAGCCCAGAAGACAAGCCAGCCATCTGGAGAAATGAGACAGTCCCAGCCCCACCTTTGCATCCTCTTCGATACAGGAGGGCAATTTCAGACAGCTGTGAAAACCGTAGCAACTGTTAAACAGAGGTCCATCCAAAGATCAGTACCGGAAAGTTTTATTTTTGGATTTGGGTAAGCAAAATAAAGCATGAATAGAACAGATGCATCTTTGGATCTAGTTGTTTCACTCCATCATTCACTGGGCAAAAAAAAACAATTCTTTTTACCATGGGAGCAGAAGAGAGAAGGATGAAGACTGCTGCTCAGGTATCATCAGGTGAAATCACATTTTATTTCAACTCCTACTTGGATGTACCTGCATAACAGAAAGTGCTACCACAGTCCTGGTTCTTTTAATAAAGTCCAGATATAACCTGGTAACTACAGAAAGACAATTACTATATTTTCTCAAAAGATATTACTTCTAAGTGTCATAATCAGACACAAGGATTAAAGGACACACAGTATGAGGAAGGTTATGCAAACCAACCACTGCCTGCCCTGTATATTTATGCTGTGAACAGCCGGGGAAATTTAGGCCTACTTGGCATTCAATTTGCTGTCATTTTTAACAAAATTTTTTTGACTTGTTCTTTTAGAAAATCCCCAAACAAAACACTCTAATTGATAGTAAATATCTGTAATTAGTGTGTTGTCCTCAATAACTTGAAAAAAATTAATTTTACATCTTTTAGTAACTCTTAGGAAGCAATCCTGCCAATGGATCTACACACAGACTAAAGACTAACCCATGCTGCTAGTAGAAAACATTTTTTCTAAAGGGCATTAGTATAAGTTGAGTTAACATGCTTATATATAAAAAGTTATGCAAGAAACTTTAAATGCTAAGCAATTTTCTGCCTAAAAAAATACTCTGTAACAAAACTTCTTCAATTTTATTAATTTTTTCCCTTTAGCAGAAAAGCCATGCTTCCTTCCATGAGCTGACTGGAAAAGCTTGCTGTATCAAGTATTAACCAAAAAGTTATTTTCTCTCAAAGTTCAAGTGTCATCATACTATTTCCAACTCATTTGTTACGGTTGCCAGTATCACACAAAAAACATTCAACAGAGAAAAACTTGGTTTTCCTTTACATTCAAGGAATTTATTTTCCAGGAGCTGTGCATACTATTCCCATCCCCTCATGAATAATTTATACAGTGCCAAAATAGACCTCCTCAGCCCCAAACTCTAACAAATTAAGTAATATAAAATTAGATTTAATGAAAGAATTTAATCTCTTCTAAAGATGTTGACATGTTTTTCCTTGAAAACACATTTGCAAATATTTCTAAACATGCACTGTTAAAAAGCAAACTCTAAAAAAGCAGCATTTATATCATTTCTCACATGGAAAAATCATAACTTTAATAATTTATTCCCACTTGCAGGTCTGTGATGGACACCGGATACCCTACATCTCAAAAATCATTTCAGGAACAAAATCAATGCCATTTAAATGAAGGGAGTATAGTATTACCTCCCCAGCCAGTTTAATGTAATGAATTGGTTAGCTGGTGTTATTAGGACAGCCTAAAACACAATGCCTTTGCTTATTTACAAAGTCTAAACCCAAGTTGGTTGTCAAGCACATTAAGCAAGACTGAACACTCAAATCAGATTTAACCACTATTTTAAGACATTCTTAGAAATAATGCCTGCCGATAAAATGTAAAATACATGCTTTGGGCAATAAAATATATTGCATTGATCAAAGCTGGTTACATAAACAAGCTTAACCAACCACTTCAAAAGAGGTCATCATATCCACTAATATTCAAACCCCATGACTGCAAATTTAGTCCTAGTCCAGAAAGAGCACATACAAACTAAAGAGTTAATTAAATCGTGTTTTAGTTAACAACTGAGTTTAATGTTATGAGGAACTTAAATACTTTTTCTGCTTGCAAAGCAAAGTGAACAGAGCAGAGAGAAACAAAATTCATTCTTACAACCGAGCAAATGTGGAAGCAAAATACACACAGGAGGAGCGTGTATATTTCAGACCACAAAAAATACAGTACATTATTCACATAGTTAGAAAAAAACAAGACAATTACCAAAATGTTTAACTGGTAAAAGTTTAATGTCAACTTACTTATAAAAATGAAAAAATATTTTAAAATTCACCATACAATTGAGCAACCTGGCCCTACTGACTACCAGCTATAGGAAGGCATTTAAGGAAATGATGGTTGTGTCAAAACAAAGGCTAACTTGAAGCATGTATGCTGCTTTGAAATAAAAAGAAAAGAAAAACCAAAAAACCCTCTCATTTGCAGGAAGCTAGATGCTTAGCCTAGTTTTTAAAGCTAATTACAAAATCCTCGTTCATACTGGTCCAGATGTCTTGACAATTTCTTCTTCTAACAGAACTGTTAAAAGAAAAGAATGTTTTATGAGATCTTCATACATCTTAGTTCTAAATCTCTGCAAGAAGAAATACACCACCATACTTAGGATATGGAAATTACTAATTAAAGCATTTACTTATATTTTAACCATTCCTTCAAGCATTTGTATACAAACTCTTCTGTAACTGCCACCTTACAAAAGTTTTAAGGACAAATATATTTTTTAGGGTACTGCAAACAATTCCATCAAACAATTTCAAAGAATGATTTCTAAGCTTTAGATATTATTTAGCTATCTCAGAGCCTATATATGAACAATATTCAGCAATAAACTATGTAAACCAAGATGCATAAAATATTTTTTTAGAAATAGAAAATAGAAATCTTAATGTATACCGTGGCATGGCCCTGAAGAGCTACAGCGTTCTTAACATAGAAAAATAACAGTATGAGGTTATCATGCTTCCTATGTCATGTGATCACACCTTAAACTGTAAATTTTACAAGCCTTTGTGTTTCAGTGTTTCTCCATTTTATTGAACTATCAGTGTTTCTCAGAAGCTTTATAAATTCCTGTTTCCTGAACTTAAAAAAAATATTTAATAAAGTTATCACTGCCCTACACTTATCCTGGCACAGGAATACAGCAGCAGTCGTCTCTCTTTTTTATTGCTGCATCTTTTCAGAATAGCAAAAAACCAGAAAAAACAATAACAACAAAAGGTCTAAAAGGCCTGTTACATCCATGAAAACAGAGATTAAAACCAGTTAAAAGAACTTTGGGTGAAAAAAGAGAAAACAGTGACCAGCTTGTCACCACTTCATATGGCAAAGCAGTATCGTAACTAAATGTCACGAGGACTAAGTTCTGACTTTTCTCTCCCCCTCTGCCACCAACCTTCTTGAGAAATCTCACACCTTCAGTCAAAAATACATTTCTAATTTAAAGCGATTTTTCAATCTCAACATGTAATATCATTAATGGGTTAAGAAGTAACTAAAAGTCAACACAAAGTGGTTTGTCACATTTACTGTAAACCCAAATTAACCATAGAGGCTGGCTGCCTGCTATCAAATATGCAGAGCAGTCTAACAGTCTTACCTTCCATCTGTTTCCACATTCATTACAGACAACAAATGTTGTCATGGGTTCATCAGCGCTGCGGGTTTGAACCTTTGGCAAAGGCAAGAGCCAGAGTGGAAAAGGAAAATTAGTATCTTCAATT
>WBNO01002514.1:17899-48299 GCA_013400575.1 Peucedramus taeniatus | reverse complement strand
CCTTTCAATACTTAAAGGGGGCTTTTAAGAAAGATGAGGACAAACTATAGCAGGGCCTGTTACAATAGGATGAAGGTTGATATTTTTAAACTAAAAGAGGAAAGATGCAAACTAGATACAAGGAAGACACTTTTTACAATGAGGATGGTGAAGCACTGGCACAGGTTGCACATAAAGGTGGAGACGTCTCATCCCTGGGAACATTCAAGGTCAGGTGGGATGGGGCTCTGAGCAACTTGATCTAGTTGAAGATGTGACTGCTCATTGCAGGGGAAGTTGGACTGGATGACCTTTAGAGATCCCTTCCAACCCAAATGATTCTATTATTCATGTGTTTGGTAAAATGTTTCACTGTAAAGCAAACATTGATGTTCTTAAGACTTCTTGCTAGAAAAAGGCAAAAATGTTATTCTGAAATAGGGAGCCAAGTGATCAATAATTCAAAATGTGATAATTTAGACGTCACAACTGCCCGTCATACTTAGACCAATAATCCAAACTCTGCTTCCTGAAGCTGATTTTGTAATCAGAACACAAAATCACAAAACCAGGCAAGAGCAGTTTGGAATTGAACTGTTGAGAAAACAGTCATGTTTGAGACATAGCTAAGAATTTTCATGATGAGAAACTGCAGAAACAAAGGGCTCAGAGAACTTTTATAGAGGAAAAAATCCAAGCCAAATAAAGTTTAAACCCACTGAATAATCATAGTTTGGATATAGAGATTTCCTACACACTTGTACTTACCAGGCTGCTGCTGAAGCCCACCATCCAAGCTGCAAAATATCTGTTATCGTAGGCTGGAAAAAAAACCAAAAAACAACAACCCAAAAGAGGTTATTTTATTTGTATAAACACGTGCAGACTTTGAATGGATTGTCAGCCACTGCACATGGGACTACTGACCACATAAGCAGAACGAAGTCCAGCTCCTTGCTTTGGTTCTTCTTCGGGATCACAGACTGACTGATAGTCATAAGACTTGTTAAAGGCATACAGGGACATGTTAATCAGGTTTCGCATCAGGCCAGGATCAATTTCACCAAAGAATCTTCCAATCTGATGAGGGGCAATACAGAGAGATAAGGTAAAACATTTCCAAGTACTTTTCTCGTAACAAATTGCACAGTTCTAAATCCCCCAGTTAGACAGTAACTTGAATGTAGTATCAATGAGACTCTGGCTGGAGAAGAACAAGAAGAATATGAGAAAGAAGGTGTAAATAAGTAAATAAGATACTACTTATCCACATCATCTTAAGTCCACTTGCAGCCTACCAGCCTAATGGCAAAGCACAAAGAATGTAATTTGGTAGCAAGTTTGGCATCTTCATCTATAAAGAGAACTGTAAAAAACACTAACAAACCCCCTAGAATTTCTGATCCTGCAATATTTTTGTGATTCAGAAATCTTTAGAGGAAGTTGAGAGTTAATTTTTTTTCTCTCTTTAAACTTCTTCCTATTGGTTTTCATGTTCTGTTCTTAAAGAATATACATACCTGTTGTGTATATTCATCTCGATTGGACATCAGAAGAAATCCACCATCATCAAGGATAACACAGTCCACATGCTATTGTAAGAAAATGAAATATGTTTACAGGAAAGATTTGTCAATAGAACACTCAGTAAGAAGCTACTTTTTTTTTTTCCAAGACATCAGAGTATCTTCAAATCACAAACCAATAGCCAAGGGCCAATTTTAAGTTATAATAATTAGCATTATCAGTATAATAAAAGTTTGAACAGATCAAAGGCTTATTTGTGGCTTAATTTCATAAAAGTTGTTTTGCAAATTCTTATTTGCTCAATACTTTGTTAGTTCCAAGAGTGCTATATCCTTATTAAATCTGATTATAATTGGAACTCAGTTCATAATAAGGAGCTACAACTTTTCATGTGCTTCAGCCATGTTTTAAGTACTTTTCCATTTGCAGCTTTCAATAGTAAAAATCTTAAGGGCAGGCTCCTAGCTTGCTAGGCGTGATTATTTTCACTTGTCAAGGACTGTAGTGGGATTATTCCAGGTGTCAGGTGCAGGAATGGGAAACCCACTGATTCCATCTGCTCTGCACTTTGTAAAAGATCTTTGCAGCCAGAGACTGGAGAGATAGCAGTGAGATCAAATAGATAACTAACTCTCCACAGTATCCTTTTTGCTGTAATTCTTGCATTTAATGATCTTCCCATTCCTCAAAAGAACTCAGAAGACCTGAGCACATAAAAGCTTTTAAGCACATGGCAGAACCTGATATGGTGACAGCCCCCAGATCTGGGCTCTCCTGAGTGCCAGCAGAGCTATGGGTCCCCTAATCCTGAATGTGCTGGGAACTAGTGACTGTGGAAAGGCACATTATGGACTTTCGT
This sequence comes from Peucedramus taeniatus, assembly GCA_013400575.1. Taxonomy (NCBI): domain Eukaryota; kingdom Metazoa; phylum Chordata; class Aves; order Passeriformes; family Fringillidae; genus Peucedramus; species Peucedramus taeniatus. The sequence continues at coordinate 45,934 of WBNO01002514.1, read as the reverse complement.
GCTTCTAAATTTGCACCTACCCTTCTCTGAGTTACTCTTTTTTTATAATTTTTTTTCTCAGGATTTGTCTCTTGTTTTGCAAATTACTGCTATATTTTTATCACATTTTTCTTCACATCATTCTCTATTGCTTTTCCTTTATGTTTTTCTTTACACTTGTTCTAATAACTTCATCACCATACCAACTTCACCTGATTTTATGCCCTCTTTACCCCCTTCCCCTCCTAACCTTCATCTTTCTCAAGACACAAAAAACTAAGCCCTGTTTTCTGTAAAATTAACACTCAAATACTAATGATAGATTCTATCTTAGATAGATCTAGAGAGAAGGAGTGAATTTCAATACTCTGTCAGATATTCATAAACTGAACATTTTCTTACCATGCTATTTCTTTCACAGCCACAGATTTCACTGTTGCACTGAAAAACAGAAGTACGGTGATCGTCACAAAAATGTTACAAAATAAACTCTATTTTGCAGTTAGATTAATCATTCAAGACAAGAAAAAAATATTCTGTTTTCAGTATCTGTATATAAATTTAAATTAATTTTGAGTGTGTGTCATTTATCATAAATATCTCTCTGAACAATCTGTATTTAGTAATTATCAATAACACAATTTTGTCTGCCTTTCCCAAAAACTCTGATACAGCTTCCTTTACAAGTATGCTCAATATACATAAATAGTTTGGAGGACTTGTCAGGATTTCAGTGTTGTGAGCATAAAGTAAACCAGAAAGGATAGGAGTGTTCCCATGTGTTTGAAGTTTAGAAGGAAAGCCTTCTAAAGTATAATTTTTGACCATGAAAAGCTTCAAATCATGTGAATCCTGTCTAAAGATGGTATAAAGAAAGACCATCAACACAGCTGGCTTTTATAGCTTTGATTCCTAACATGTTTTTTCATGTTCTTGCAGTATGTGTACACATACACACACAACTGTGTCCTTGCATTATGTCCTCAGCAAAACAAATACCAGGCGATGCTGGAGTCATCAGCATTCTTTCTGAAATATTCATCCTACTTTCCATTTTTCATTTACCTATGTTTGTCCTTAACTGTTCTGACACTTAGGCAATGCATTTGGCTCCCCACTGAATTACAGCTCCAGTAACTAAACCAGACAGACTCTCTCATTGATTCCCTAAATACAAAACCCATCAAGCAACATTGCCTCACCCAGTAAGAAGCTTATGCTCTTTAAGTTTCTTCATTTTGTGCCTTCCCTTCCACAATTCACTATCAATTCCATATTTTCTTTTCATTTAACTTTTCCTCCTGCCCATCTATACCTCGGATGTGTAACACATTAGATGTATGTATGTATGGAATGAAATGGTTGAGCACCTATTTCATTAAGTTCTGCTAAAATGCTGTGATGTTGGTTGCAATATAAATCCTTACTGTTCACTGCTTACCCATCCTAGATATTAAATAAAAAAGATTCACCAATTGTTTTGAAGATTTTATTGACTGCTACAGCACAGTCTTACTACTAGCTAGAATATGTCATTTGTCTTTGTCTCTATCCATGTCTTATAATTATGAAAGCAAGACACATACAAAGTACAGCCTATTTCAACATAGATTTATTTTGTGTATTTGGATGATTTAAATACCACAACTACTTGGCAACTATGCATCAGTGTGACTCTGGCACAAAGTGACAATAAACCTATTTGCATCTGAAGCTTTGAGAAATGCAAATAAAGTTCAAAAAAGACTTGGTCAATTGCTTACCAGGCTCTTGATTGTGGTTTTTGTGAAATTTTCCATCCAGCTGGTTGCATTAATTTTTATTCCAACAACTAACAAGAAATACATGAAAGTTTTTTTAGTTAAATGAAGGAAAAAAAAATAAAAGGTAACTGTATAATCCTAAAAGAGAGGGGGGAAATTATAAAGACATCTAAATCATTGAACTGGAGAAGGATAAAATACGATTTTTGCTCAGTTGTCCAATCACCAACATGGTTCATGAGACCAATAAATTTAACACTCTTACTCAAATGCAAACAGATTTCCACTAGAAAGATTAAAACTGTCTCAGAGAAAATAATGTTATTATAAAGTGAAGTTCCTTTGAAATCTCAATTAAATTTCCAATTTGCTTTTGAGCAACAACCAAACTGAAGTATTTCGAGTTTCAGTACCACTCTATCTTACCTGCTGGCTTCAGAAGCTTCCCATCAACTTGTATTTCCACAGCCTTGCTTACCATAATACCTGATTCATAGCTATTGGCACCACTTTCTGACAGTATAGGGAAAAAAAGCAAACAGAAAAAGAAGTTAGGGTGACATGAAAGCCTCTTCCTCTGAAACTTAAATCTATTATTATTCAATTAGGAGAATGATTTAAAAAAATCCTTGTCCAAAAGCACTGACCCAGCTGTAGTACACATTTATCACCTGTGATAGCTTAGATCACTAACGCTGGCATGACTAAGAAATATTTGTGTTTACTTTTCTTCTCTTTGTTCCTTTTACCGCTTCATAAAGTTACTGACACCTTTTCTTCTGCAAACAGAGCCATGAACACTTGTACACATGCAAGCAGCTCTGTTAAAACCAGGATCAGAACCTGAGATTTTATCCTGATATTATCTGTGTATTTTTCAATACAGGGTATACTGACACCCCTCACTAACGCACAATTTCTGCTCTGACAGACTTGAAACTGTTTTCAACACTGCTTATTATGAAAAGGCAAGTTAAAAGCAGATTCCCCAGAGCTGTTTGAGGAGCAGCAAAGGCTTCAGGGAATTTTATTAATTAAAATCTTTATAATTTACTGAGAAAAAATGCAATAAATAATTATGAAATAACAGCATTGAAGGCTCCCATATGTTAAAGAGAGGAGTATGTAATTTGTGCTAGCATCTGTTTTTTGACAAACTTGAGAAGGTTAATGTTGCTCACATCAATAAGGAGCACTTGTGATTGTGTTATATAGATTTTATATGTCATAGTATCTCAGAGCAACTGGTTTTGGTGAATAAGTGCAATTGTAAATAGAATTCAAAAGTGAAGTTTAAACTAAGTAGTGGGGCAGTGGATGGAGTTATGGACTCTGGACTCTTATGCCTGGTCCCCCAAGTCAGTGCTGGGGGTGCTGAGACAGTTCACAGAACTCAGCTCTATTAAGACTTTAGGTAGTGTTATTGTCTATGATTTCAATTTTATTTCACTTTCTGTTAAAATAATTCTGCCAAAGTATCTCTGTAAAGCAGTATTCAATACACTGAATGAACACCAGTACTCTGTATGTTTTCACTTAGGTTAATTCTGAGCACACAGGGCCACCAGAGTAGTTGGCAAATTGTGATGACCTTGTTTAGTGTCTCCTAGTTTTTCCTTAATAATGGATATTATCCCAAGATTTCTTTCCTTATGAAGTGTCATACTTGCATCACTTGTCAGTGATCTCTTGTATGGGAAACTTCCACTAATATTGAACTAGCTAGCTCTGACATTTCTAAACTGTGATGACTTACTGTTGTAGTATGGAGCTGTGAAAATATAGTTGTCATTATCCAAACTTCTCTTATAGAAGCTGATTTCATAAGTTTCAGCATTTTCCAACCAATCTTCTCCTGCCCTAAATTAAAAAAAATACAGATCAAAAAAGACAGTTTAGAGTCTCATTAAATCTGTGCTGTAGGTTGTTTTCTTTCAATGTTTCACAGTTGGAAAACATGAGATTCATTCTTATAGTCCTTAGGTTCTGTCAGTCTTCACTGGTTAAAAGACAGGTGTAATCATTAGAAAAATCCCAAACAAACAAACTTTAGGAAAAAAAAAAGAATTAGTATTCTTGCAAAACCACTAATTTAGTCTCATCACTTTTAGATTTGTTGTGACAAATAGAACTGCAATGCTACTTACAGCAAAATCTAAAGGAACCTTTACAGCATGTGCCATGCTTTGAGCTTAATCCTATAAAATTTAATACCATGAATAATCCCAAAACAGGAAAGAAACTCACTTGGGAAGTAAAATTCATTGCCATTTTCACATTTTGGGGAAACACAGAACAACCTAAGAAAATAGATAAATTTGCCATTTACCAGTAGGTCTGTACTGGTGCCCTCACTATTTCCCATCACTCGTGGGGGTATGCCTAGTTTATTGTATGTCACATTTCACATGCCCTTTTTGTCCTCTGATAATGATTCATTTTTCTCTCTTGAAGTCCCTGGACCTTTAGGTCTGATCTTAGTCTAAAGAAAAAAAAAAAAAATCACCCACTACTTTGCAGTATTTGCAGCCTGCCAAACAACTGAGTGCTTGGGAGTAATTAGGAATTAGCATGGCCCCACTGCTACTGCAAAGGCATTGCTTTTACTGCTTCTCTACACTGATTAGAAATTTGGATCACAAGGGCCTGTCATGAAAATAATGGGACAGATTAGTTTCAAGCAGTGACACAGGTAAAATCAAAGAAAAACAAGATATTCCATTAATTTCATAGCTATCAGTACAGATTAGGAGACTGTAGCTTCTCATTCAATAAAGCCAGTCTTTAATAGACCACCCTTTCAGGCTTCAAAATATCATATTATACTATTTTATAATAATTCTTACCTTTTGGGGAATACTCTAGTAATTCCACCATCTGTAACAACAAATTGTGCAACAACTCCATCACTGTAAATAAAAAATAGATTTAAAATGAAAACTGACTGATATTCTCACAAATTTTTATGTCAAGTGCATAATTTCTATGTAAAGTGCATAACTGTGAATAAATACCTATTCTCTGTAACATTAACTGCATATCTGTATATACCCACAGATGTATAAGATTTTGTTTTCAAACTCTGAAACATATAAAAAAATCACAGTCAGTAAAAGGAATACTTACAGAGACAGTTTACTCCAATAATTTTGGGCAAGTTCATCTGTAAATCCTGCATCCAGCAAAACTCTAATGATCATATCAGTATTACCTATCAAAAGAGTTAAAATGTGAGTCATCTGAAACCATGTGAGATGGAGTTTCAATAAAAGCCTAAACTGAAATTCTGAGTTGACAAGATTCTCCAGATACAAAAATTGTGGCTGTTAATACTACACATTCTGCCTAACTTCAAATTATGTCAGGTAATTAGAGTTAGATAGATGCTCTCACACTGTTGAGTTCACTTACACATTTTCTTTGTATCCTAAAAACCTATCTTGGTGTTACAGGAATAAGGAAGGTGACAAAGGTATAGGCCCCAGCTTTGCAAAGCCCCTAAAACTGCAAACTAAATTATTTTAAAAGCATTTTTTCATTAAAACATTTTTTATCTCAATTGATGCAATGAAATAACATTTCCTAATGAAATTCAACTACGTTATAAATTTATTTAGATTAATTAAGTCTCAGGCTCTTAAATAAAATACATTTGTCATCTGAAAATGGATACAGGGAAACAAACTTATTTGGAATCAGTAGCTTATTCAGAGATGGCATACTTTAATTTCTTTTAAAAGATGGTTTGAAGTCAATGCTTCTCAACCATCTTTTTCAGTAGCACTTTAGCAGAATTACTGAAGTTTATTTCAATGTGGGTATTTTATTTGTTATTCCTTTTGAAAAGCATTTTTAGCTGAGACAATTTCTATGGCTGCTCAGTCATTTAACACTGTTAGCACTGTTTATTTATTAAGGAGACTATTTTTAAAGTAACTTAATTATTAGGCAAAAAAAGAAGGAAAAAAATTGCTGCGTATTCCAAACTGAAATACAGGAATAAATGGTAACATTTTGGAATAATTACTTAGTAAGCACTATTGTTTACTACACAATCACTAAATGTGTTCTCAGTATTTGCCTATAGTGCATATTACACAAGAATTTTCATTTTTTATTAAATTTTATTAAATTACCATTAATTGGCTTAATCACTGGAAGTGAATGTTTTAATTTCCAAGACTGAGTCAAGGTATTCAAATAAAATTTCAGTCAGTCAGCAATGTGTCAATGAATAAGATCATTCTATTACAGAATTATTAAAAAGATTTTACAGATATCATTAAAAGAACACCAAACACCCATACATGTACAATAAAATATCCTTTTGTGAGAAGATATCGTATCTAAGTCGACATTCCTTCAGTAACATGGTCTAGAATATCTAGAGAAATTCTTTCTGAATTGTTCAGTTATCCCTGACAGCAGCATGCCAAAAAGACTTGAGGAAAGCAAGACAAAAAAAAAAAAAGGTTATTCCAAGTTTTTATAAATTATTAATAATGATAAATAGATGTGTATGTACCAAACCAAATCCAAACATTGATATTTTCTTGAGAACAAGGTGTTAGCTCCTTACTGGTGGTAATTACTCTTCATTTATTCTAAACAGAGGTTAAGGCCCAATCTCAAAATATGAATAAATCCATTCCTAAAGCCCGCTGCTCACCACTGCAGCAGTTACATGGATCTGTGGTCTTAAGCTATAGAAGCCCAAGTGAGATCCCTTTAACCAATTTGTCAACCAGCAAAATAACTTCCTTATCTTTTATTCTGGTTATTGGGTATTTCGGTTTTGGACTTCTTTTCTTTACTTATTTTGGAATAAAATGACAAGAAAGCAGGTTGAAGAGTTAATTGCAAGATTTTGAGTCTGTTTGAGACTTTGGCTGCAATGCTCAAGTGAGAAAATATAAACTCAAAAATATTTGGAGTGTATTAAAATGAACCAGTATCATTTGATGCTTGAGCAAAATGCGGAGAGGAATTATGGAAAACACAGGATGCATAATGACCTACAAACTTTCTTAAATAAAGCCAGAACTTGAAAACTAATTTTACTCTCTACCTTGGCGAGAAAATCCCAACACTAAATACATTTCTACTAAAAAACAAACCCACAAAATTTGAGCATGAACTCTCATCCAAAAGTAGGTGTTTTCCTAAGGAAATATTTCAGTGAGGTGAGAAGTGTACTTACATGATGAACTGCTTGGAGTATTTCTGTCAATAAATTCAGTGAAATTTAAAAGAAATTCAGTGTTGTTTTCTGATTTTTTTACATCATTACAGTATTCTCTGAAAAACAACAAAACATCCGTTTTCTCATATTTTTTCTTGTGCTACTAAAGCAGACAATTTAGAAGTCCAAGCAGGCTTGTACAACTATTATGAAGTAGCTGGTACTGCTGTGTCAATTGGCTCAGTATTTCATAGTTACTATATCAATTATTCAGACATCTATGGGAAATAAGGTGTTCAATCACCTGCCTAAGCATTTGTTAAGATTTGGATTGTAAGAAAAATGCATGCATGAAATATGGAATAGATTCCCAGAAAAAACAAACTGAGGAGTGGTGTAGGACATATTAGGACATCATTGTCTGTACACTAAAAATATGCCCAGCAAATTTAAATTGCTCCTGGGTTAAACTGTGCTGGAAAGTACCTGGACTGCTGGGGAAACACAAACACCCCATGCTCAGCTAAGGCCAGATTTATAGGTTAAGGTCCTATCCTCTGAGAAGTCTGAAATGCAATTTTATTAGTGTACAAAACCACATGAACATATAAACACTCCTTGTTTTGACATATGCAAACCAGATAAACATTAAACTCCAGTCCTTTATATAATGAAATGAAGCAATATATCATTGGGCAATTCACTGAGTGCAAGCAAGCAAAGTAAAAGACACTGGGCATTTTGGAGACAAATATTATATGATGAGTGGTATTAAACAACTTTTATTAAAATGTAAAGAGTGTTTAGCAGTAAATCAGGGGCTCTCTTTTTAAAATGAGCTTTTATATTAATTTAATTTTACACACAAAAGAAGTGTATTCAAGTATTTCATGTGACTCAGATCTCTTATTACCCTTTATTTACCTTACCATAGTCCAGAGATACCACAGGGAGAATTTAACTTACTATACCAATATTCACATTTAAGCAGAGCTATATATCAAACAGACTTTGTTTTGTAGGACAGTAGGGACTTGCTGGAAGCTGTAATTGGCACAATTAATTCTCAATAAATTCAGTCTTTTAGAAAAAATAAATTACACAGTTAAGTTAGGATACATTTTAAGATAGAACACCACATAAATCAACCTATTAATTGAAATTGATCTATTAATTGAAATTTAAAAGAATGCAGAAATTTATCAGATAAAAAAAACGCACCACTTTTAAACTACCTTAACTGTACAGCATTTCCTTTATTTATCATGACTATCTTTTAGAGGAATTCAGTTTTTAGGAAGTCTTTATCATACCAGGTTTCCCTTGCAAATATAATTTTAAAAGGGAAACAAGAACTGTAGAATTTCACATAAAAAAACCTCAGGGAACTAATTAAATTATTAAATTTTCAATGACTTAATAGTTTCTATGTTCAATTAATTGAAAATTAACTAATACTAAAGTAATAGAGAGATTTGAAACCCTTTGTCTTGAAGTTGGGAAACATGTTGTGGTAAGTATTATGAAACCTATTTTAAAAATAGTTGTTGAATCTTAGAAGTCAGAACCACAAGAAATGCCCAGATGTGGATAAGTTTTCCATTAAAATATCAATATCAGTTTTTACAGCTCTCTGACTAATATGAGCAGAAATCAGAGTCTGAAGATGCTATTTACATTCCAGCATGAAATAAGATTGATAATTTTTTTTCAAATGAAGCTTTACTGGTCAAATCTGTATTCTCTATGTGCCAATAATTAGAACAGATGCAGAAATAACACTTATTACTGGGAAATCAACCAACCTCGGTGCTAAAAAAGTGTAGCCAGCTTCATCAAAATTATCCAACTTCAGTGATTCTGTAACTAAAAAGATGAAAAGTAAACACCAAGTAAGTAAACTGGAATTTTTGCCATTGTTTCTCTTCTCAAACTCTTTGTCTAACTTTTGCATGCATCCATGAATTTAGAAAGAAATGTTTGAGACACTTTTCCCCTAATGAATTCTAGGCTTCTCAGTATTTTGCAACATAGAAGAAATTACTTTATTATTATATACAACATACAACTGGAAACAGTAAGATAATATCTAACAATTTATTTAAAGAAAACATTTAATTAGCATAGGAACATCAAAAAATAAGATATTTTCACTAGAAGTAAACGGATAGAAATAAATATTTGCGATGCTGAGTTGCTAGAACATGAAGAAAAATACTCCTAATATTTTCTGCAATTAAGTGTAAAAAACTCAATCGGAGTAGCATCACTGTAAATCCTACTGAAAAAAATGGCTTTAATAGATGGTATCACTGAACACTGATAGGACCAGACAAAGAAGAATTAGAGATTAACAACATATTAAAATGTGCATGAAACCAGAAAAATACTTCACTTTTGTTTTTCCCTTTCTATTGCTATGGTACCCAATGATCATGAAGAAAATCCTGAGATGAGGAATACAGAGGAGAATATCCAGTAGGAACAGAAATATAAGTGAGAAATATCAACTGCAGTAAACAGAAGGAAATTGAGCAACAAGAATATACTTGCCCTTTTTGGATGTCCCTATCCATCAGAAAGAGAAAGCAGGGAAACAGAAAAAAAAACAGGGTAAAGCACAAGGGGTCACAAACCAATATTTTATTCAAACAGCCCCTTGAATAAAAATATTGTACATAAATTCAAAGGTTCAATTTACATACAGCTGTAGTCTGGAAAAAAAAAGACAAACATCTCTGAAGACTGAAGAATAGGTTCTCAGTTATTTCTCAGTACCTTCTATACACTGTAACTATTTCAAGGGTCTGTCTTACAGGTTTTATTGATACAAGTGCAAAACCAGATGATCTAATTCATCAAGAGAATCATACTCTCTGCTTAAAATTTAATTTTAAAGCACTGAGTATTGGAAAAAGTTACAAAATAAATCACTGATTATTAAAAGTTGCTCTATTCTTCATGCGTGGGAGCAAGGGTAGAGTCATGTAGTTCTCACCAAGTTTTCTCTAACAATCTATGCCTCTCTGAAGTTTTTGAACCTTCTATTTAACTAAACACTTGTTCTAAAATTTATCATAACACCTGGATAAACTTAAAAGGCTGTGATTGGTTCTATTTGGTGCATTACCTAGACTACAGTTAAGCTACACCTAATAAAAACCCCTTTGTATACGGACAACTATAATTTCCAGCTATCACTTCAGAATATGTAAATTGTTTGAAATCAGTCTAATGTGAAACTAAAATGCAAATATCCACTAAAATTATTTGTAAAATGCAAAATAAAACCTAACTGCAATCCAAACCACACAGGGCTTTCACATCGTTCTAGCAGAGATAATTTGCTAAATATTATACTGTAACTAAAATACAAAAAAAAAAAAAAGTTATATTCTTATAGTCTATATCACTCTATTTTGCTAATAGAATGAAAAAAAATTATCCAGACCCTTAAAATGACAGCAATAGAGATACACAAAGCAATGATTCTATAGGCACAGAGCAAGGGGTAGGGGTTGTCAGTGGAACTGACATGTTCTGCACATATTCTATTTTTATAGAATATTTCTTGCACCTCAGAGGTTACAACAGGTTAGAATCATTGCTGAAGATTTTGGGTACATCATGGTAACATCACTGAATTCCACAAAATTAATGAATTTCAAACATTGCTTTTTAAGTGAATCTGAGACTTGGCAACACCAGACAAAACCAGGGAATCTTTACAGTACTTACGTCTGGCTTGAATTATAGGTTCATCTATTTTGGCTTTAATATAATAAAAGCTGTATGATGGTAACACCAGTGCCAAACTGCAACAGAAATGAGATGAGTGAAGCAATTATGTTATTTGCAGCAGTTTTCCAGTTTCAGCTTCTTTGTGTTTTGAAAGTAATTAACAATTTTGGAATTTGGACTGTCATGAGATGAGGCGGGCACACAGTGAAATACCAGCCTCACACTCAGTAATAGACACAAGTACATTTATGCCAATCCTGATGGTCCCTGTGTTTATTTTGATTCTTATTTACACTTTTAAACACAAATGCACTTTTTAGAAGATAAGCAAGGAATTTCCAAATTAAAAAATACATGATTTTTGTATCTTCCTCTGACACATTTAACATCCCAATATGACGACATGGTAATCAATGATTGCAAAAATATCACTTAGTATTGTGCTGATTTGCTCACATCATATAACCAGAGATTCTTACTAATAAACCAATGATCAATATTCTCCAAGAAACGCATCTGGCAATACTTGCATTCACATTACCTTCAGGATCCAGAAAAACTATTCTCTTTAATCATGCAGTCACCACCAAACAGTTCAACATAATTTTGCAATAATATTTTAAGATTTGCAGAACATTTACAATGTTTTCTATAAAACTTATTTTTGTTCAAAATATGTAGGAATTATTTTTGCAGCTAAATTTTACACATATGTAGAAGAGATCAGTTCTAAAAATGTATGTAAAGGACAGGAGATATGAGTAATCATTAAATAGGTATCATCAACTTCCAAGTAGCATCCTTATTTTTTACACTTGGATTTCATCCATGCAGAACTGCAACAGTTCCTAATGAAGAGCTGCAGAAACTAACAATAAAAATGTTGTACAGTTGAGCCATAAATGAGCTGACCTTTAATGACACATTTGCAATTTATACAGAATATAAGTGAGATCGCTGAATATTTAGTGATAGCCTTCTACCAATTCTCCTCTAGGGAAATCAGTGGCAGTGTACCTGTCATTAACAGTTACTGCCAGCAGAAATTGCTAATTAAAATCTATAATTTTATGTTTAATAGGTTTTCTGCAAGGATACTCTGAGGATTTATTGCTATATATCATGCCAGGAAGCTCAAGCAGAATTAAGAAGTCATGTAAATCAAATGTTTCTCCAGTGATTGCTAGATGGCAGTCTGATAAAAATTTCCTTTTCTTATAGAGTATAAAGACAGAGGCAGCTCAACAGAAAAATAGGATAGTGAATAGAAGATCCTAGGTTTATGTTCTGTTGTTAAAACTGAGTTGTTTGGTTTTACACTCAAATTAATGTTTGCATTCTCAGTGACTGTACAGCTGTGCAGAAGACAACAGAAACTGGAATCCAACTTGTCTGAGGATTATCGTAATTCACCATAACAGAAATTGCATTAAGGTAAAAATTTGACTCAATATTTATACCATGTAGTTTTGAACTAGAATAGTTTAGCTTTCCTGAGACTTGGAAAACCTTTACTTGTTTTGGGTAATGTTAAGGAGTGTTTCAATATTAATGTTGTTAAAATGTCGTGTGCTTAAATGAATTTGAAATTCTATACACACCAGTGTCACCTTAGCTAGCATAAAAAGTGTAATGCTAAAAAAAACCCCAAAATTAACCAAAAGAACACCTAAACAAACAAAGGAAGTCAGTGAACAGAAATGAGTTACCTGTAATCAGTGCCATTCACAGCAGTCCATGTATACGTTCTGTTTCCTTTATCAATATACCTCTAAAAAGAGATATTGTGAAAAATGAAATTATTAAATTAAGGAGCTTCAACAATCGTGACCTTCCTTTGAGAAATACTGTGTAAAATCAAGTACAAATCTGTTGTATTTCTTTCTGTTTATTATTTTGCTAAAATAATGGGTTGAGCTGCAACTCCTTTCCTTAAATATTTTCCAAACTTATTTTGAAAAGAATCAACCATATAACTTTTATTGAACATTACCAAAATTTAAATCTAAATAAAATCAGACAAACCTGACCTGTAATTTTCACATTAGCCAGACCTGTGCAAACCATTATCTGTGTGATTTAAATTTGACAAAAAAGCTTTCTCTTTTATGGATCATTTTGCATTTAAACTATGAAAAGATTAAAAAAAAAACCAAACCTATCAGTTACAAAAAGACTTCATAGGTAAGTCTTTAAAAACAAAAACACCCAGAGACTGTCCTTTCAGGTTACAGCACCACTGACTTAATGCAGTTAAAATTGAATCATAACTACAGGCACAGTCTGGTAATTCTGATTGTGTAGACACCCCCTGCTAAACTTAACATGTGTTTCTAATCTCATTAGGAAGGTCTTGAATTTAGGAAAAAATGTAACATCGAAATAAATGTTTATTTTAAATAACTTAATACATTAGGATAATCTTTACCATTTGTTTTCTTGTGGTATGAAAAATAGCATGATAGGCACAGTCCCACAGTTCCCCACAGATTTAATCACGAATCCACCTGGCTGACATTGTTTTACTCAGTTTTCCACTTTGAAAGTTATAAGATTATGCCAGCTGCAACATATTATTACTTTAACAATCAAATTTTTGTAAGTATGCCAGCAGTGAAGACTGAACAACTGTTGCACTGCAACATTGCAAACTGGTGAAAGGTACCACAGGTATACCTAGGGTCTTTCCCTATGGTAAAAGGACAGTGGGAAAATGACCATGGCTTTGGAAAAAAGGTGACTTATATGACATTTATAAATTGAAACCCTCTCATTACCTGGCTGCTACTTTTAAGTACAGCACGACAGTATAAATAATTTAATAGTCATTTTTGAAAGAAAATGAAAAAAACATAAAAGAAAATTGGAAAGAAGATGCATATAACAGCGTCTTGTACCCTAATCTATTTTATATTTAAGGTAAAAAGATAGTCGAAGAGATTCCTATTGAAGCCTATTTATACTTAATGTGTACTTCAGGCTAAAATCAGCCACTTGAACCTAGTGCTGGCAGTGGCTCCATATCATGGGTACCTCCACAAGAGAAAAACAGTGCCCAAGGTGGGAGGGGAGGGAAGAGAAGAACTGGGCTGTAATTAAATCCTGTTGCCACCAGCATTGCCAGAGTGCTTGAAATTGTCTTAAAGCTCCCTTCAAAGAAAACCCAGCAGACAACACATCCTCACACCTCAGCTCCCATTTACCTTTGCCTACTTCCTTAGTGGGCAGCCTGAGCCCATCCCATCCCCAGCTGATCACTGCCAAGGAGCTCACACATGTTACTGCAGCTTTTGTGACCCTTCAGTTTTCACTACTGCCCACCCCTGCTGCCTAATGTGGCAATGCTTTTGTTCCTATGGCATCTTCTCTGTTACTTGGAAAGCCCCTGAGGCCTTTGGGAGACTCCAGAGCACCCCACCCACATTTGCTACAAGTCCAGTCTCTATGCTGTAGTATGAAGTCATCTCCCAAGACACTGCTGGGGCCAGCTGCAACACAAAAGGAAAGCGATGCAAACTTAAACCAAAAAGCAAAACAAAAAGAACATAAATTTCAAGCCCAAAGACTGCAACTGTCAGTTCAGAGCAACCGACCACATCAGCCCTTTTTATAAGAAAATATATGAAGCTATCAAGTGCTAAGTGATGCATGGCTCATGCGTGGCCCGTGGTTTAAAGCAGCTTTTTTCTGGTTCTAGCAGCCTGGAGGTGGGAGGGTGCCATGGCTGGAAGCAGTCATCATAGCCAGCCAGCTCTGGCTGCTCCTTTCTTCTCTCAGAGAGGTCTGGGTAGAGGAAGAAATCTTGGGCCATGGTGAAAGGGAAGGTGAGGATAATTAATTTCATTGGCATTGAAACATCTGGGATCAAAGGCTTGGGATATTTTATTCCAACACAGATTGTGGTCTGGGCCGTGTGTAAGTGGCACATTCTCATGCACCCAGGGATGTTACATCCTCTGTCTTGCCCAGATACTGTAACTGACTTCAGCATTTGCAATACTTCCCTCCCTTTTTCTTTGGACAAAGAGCTGCAGGACCAACTGTTTCAGGTCTTTTGTAGCACAGAGCCTGAGAAATCTACAAACAGCCTGAAATCTCTTCAACATGTTTGCCATTAATGCAATTTCTTGTACAACCCTAACTGTGTTACTGTATTTTTGTGACCTTCTAACCCTTCCTCTTCTAACCACCTACACAGAGCCTTTTTCACCCATAGACCTGGAAAGGCACTCCTTAAACAAAACAACATAAATCTGAGAATGTCCCAGCATGGAGTCTCCCCTCAGTAGCAGTTCATCCTCATCTCAGATGCCAGCAGGACTTTGGACTCTCTGACAGTGGGTCAGGAATGACCCAGTTTCCCTTAAGGGAACAGACTGGTGGCATCCTAACCAGCATGGGCTCCTGACACAGGTGAGGAGGCAGAACTGGCATCCACTGGGGCTTAGCCTCTCTGCCCCAGAAAACACCTATTTGCACCATTCTCCAACAGTGGAACAATTCAAGAAAAAAAACACAATTTTTTTCACACAGCGGGATTTACCCAGGGATTGTAAAGCAGTGTTGTAAAGCTTGGTTTTAGCATTTTACTGTGAGAAAGCACAAAACAGTAAAGGAGGCAAGGACACTGCTATTAGAGGTGTATAGAAGAATGGAAAGAGGGGAAAGCCAGTAGGAATTAACTGCAAGCAATTCTTCTAAGTATTGTTATAGTGAGCTTATATATATAGGTTGTGCAGCATCTGTTAAGTCAAATTAGATATCTTCAAACTTATCTCTGACTTATGGTCAGAGCAAAAGAGTTTCAAAAAGCTGTTGTGGAACTGTAACTGTGGGGCATACTCTGGCCAGAACTGCTCCTCCAGCACACCAGTCATGATTTGTTCTCACTGAGGTTCCCAAGAATTAGAGCACCCATGTAATGACTTAGAGCACATGTAATGACTTGTAGAAAATTTGAGTATTTTCTATTGCTAGGAAACATGTCTGCTTATTAGAGAAAACAGTAGCAATGTTTTTCAGGAATAAGTTTTTTGGACAAGAAAATAAAGAACTCAACAAGCTGTTCAGAAAGTACATGATATAACTGTAAGATGAATTTGCTTATCCCAAAGAGTCTTCATTTATGGCATAAAAATGTTATTTTACTATTTTTTCTCACAACTTTCTTCCCATTCAACCACAATATAAACTACCAAACCCATCCTCACACATCTCTGCAAGCAAATTAAGCACTTTGTTTTGGAATTCATGCACATAAGTAGGCTGGGTCCACTTCTGTTGAACAGAGTGTAAGACCTCATCAACAACTGCCTGATTAATGATGCACCAAAGAAACCAAGAAACAAAACAATTCCTTTTTTCCTAAGTACATTTTTTTTTTACTATAAGCCAGTAAAACTAGCAAATCTGGAGGGACAAAATGGTACAAATTGTCATTACAAAATGAATATCCCAGCATTTCACCATTTCACATTATTTTTCTGGTTTGGTTTATTCCTGTAAATGTAACTTTTTGGGTTCCTGTCTTACCTCATCTTGGGACTTGACCAGTGTTTCAAATGTTTTTTCTCCACTTTCTCCATCTATCATTTTTTTCCGAATCTATTGTCAAGGAAGAAAAGGAAAAAGTGAAATGAAAAAAGAAGAAAAGTGTTGCATGTAACATGAAAAATCATTCAAGTGTTTAAAATATTTCTTAAAAATGCAGAAAATGCTAATGCAAATGGAAGCCACAACTTAAAAAAAACAAGTTTTGTTTAGAATTTATGGATTTTTCCAATTATAAGTTGTTTTACCCAAATATATACTCAATCAGCAGAGTTATGAAGCAACAATTCTGGTATACTTTGCATTGCTAGATCATGCCCTAAAACTCCTTGATATTGGGCACTGACAGAGAGAGAATGGATTCTGTGTGCATGAAGGGGAGTTTTGCCTAGCATTTCTTGTGCCTCCCAGCACATCTGTGGGTTTCAGGCAGCAGCACTGATTCACAGAAACACTTTTGTACCAGTTCGAGAGTAACTCCCCTCTGAAGAAGCCATTTCAAAGAAACTTAGGGCAGAATTAAACAGATACCAAGTCAGGCTGAGTACCGTCGTTATAAAAGAACAATTTCAGTGAAAAATATGCTAAAAAATGTAAAATGTTTAAAAGCCTTTCATTTGATTTCAGAAAATGAACTAATTATTTTAAAAAGTTATAATTTCTGAGTATATTACAAAATCAGTAACTGAAAAATATACAGAGGATTTAATTTGTTGTCTACACTTTGTTTCTCAGTTCTCTTTCTTGCCACAGGAACAAACTTACATTAATAGGGAAATACTTTTAAAATATTTCAGGTACTATTTTAATATTCTATTAAAAAGTGTTCTGTTTTGAAGTTTTTTTCTAGCTTCCTTCCCAGGAATTGTTACTTCATGAAGAAGAATTTAAGTAGCAATCATGGTGTTTTTCAAAATGAGAGGAATATAATGCATTTCCCTTGCCTATAAATAATGCTGGGATTTAATTTGTCTAAATGTAACTTCATAAAGTCGTCATCTTAACAAATTTAAAATTCAGATTTATATTGAAATAGATACCCATTCAAAATTTAGAACATTCACTGTTTTGCAGTTATTACATGGTAAAATACTAGCAGCAACAGGCACTAAGAAACCAGGAAATCTCACCTCAACTTTAATATCATTTTCCAATTCAGCATCTAGAAAATCCAGCGTAACAGGCTCCTGGGATTTAGGATTCTGAAGCAGAAGATATGAAATGATCAAATAATAAAGACAGAGTACTTTAATATCACAAACCACTCTAATCCCTTCATTTCAAATTAGCCTACTTTACTGGGTTTACTAACCCATCTATTTTAATCTCTTGTAGCATTACTAGTGGCCCTTTCTCATTTATTTTATTTTGTTGAATAGAGAGGTTAATTGGATAAGTGAAAATCAAATTAATACTAATTGACAGTGTCTGTCCACAGCCTGTCATGTATGGGGGTCATGCTGAGGTGCTGCTTCCTCTTCTCCTGGTATGTCACAGACTGTATTGGTTTGGGAGGAATCAGAGCAAGCAGAGGAAGCAGAGGATATGAATCTCTCACTTGATGTCCTGCGTCCAAGAAAGGAGAGAAAACTTTGGGAGAGCTTTCCACCTAACCAGCAGGCTGGGCAACTGTACTCTTTGCAATTTTACCAAGAGCAGACAATACAGACTTGCTGATATGAGGTGGGAATAGACTACGGTTCAAGATTCAAAAAGGCAGCAATTACAGCCAATTATTGGGGTTTATAAAAAATAAACCCCACTTTTATAGTCAGCATTACAGGACTTCCCTGAACACCTTGGAGTTTGAAAGGCATTTCTCTTGACATCAGTACTGTTATCTCAGTTTAGAAGATGGAAAGCTGTAGCACAGAAATGCTGAAACCCAAGCTTCCAGACCTAGAGGATTGATGACGCCAACCCTCAACTATGGAGCACAGAGAACTTTGGTGATTTACATCTGTAAAACCCCTGGCCCCACAGGAGTGCTGGAAGAACACTGTAGCTCTGCTGAACTAGATTGGACCACCCTCCAGCCTCTGCTCCTTTCTCAGTTGCAGTCTGCATTTACTTGGCCAGAGCCATCTTCCATATGAGTTGTTGGGAATCCAACTTTTTTTCTGGCAATTTTGCCTAAGCTCCATTGACTTTATATTGTGTGTGGTGTAAAAATCATCCATCCTCATCACCCAGTAGTTATTTAATGCACTCCCAAAAAGCAGGTGCATTTCTTTAGAAATAGCAGTATGGGGATATATTACTTAACCATTTAAATCTAACAGTCCAGAGTAGAAAATAAAGAAACTAAAGAAAATTAAAAAAATAAATTAAAAAAAAAAGGGATTTCAGCAATTCTCCTATACTGACATATACAGGGTAGACTAAAGTCTCTTCCTTCAAAATTACAATTATATTCCTTCTATTTTAGCATTATCTGGCAAACCTACATGACAAATGTATATGTGACTTGTACCAAGGAATGCAAGCACCTTTTATCACAATACATATATGTACTGGAAGAAAGTAATATCCTGAACAAATGGTAAAAGATGCCTTCATATAACAGTCTGGAGTACTAAGAGCTTAACTGAAGCCCTTATTTTCAAGACTGTAATATAGAATAGTTCCAGAAGACAAAAGATTATTTCTTCCTTTTCTTGAGAACAAAATGTACCTATCTCTGGTTATACAGAATCATTCTTGTGCTTAACAAGACTTACTGTCTGCTAAGAGAAAAGACAATAAATTTATTCTCAGAAAGAGAATATGTACTGAAAAGATTGCAGACAAAGATTCTGGGTATTTCTTTAAAATATTTACTGAAAACTTCAAGAAAATTTTTGCATTTCTATTTACATATGATTGATAAAACTAGCATCTTCAATATAATGGCATTAATGTAGGCTCCCTACTAATTCAAAATTATTCAATTATTGCTATGCAGTTGCTTTTCCCTCCCAACAAATCCACACTCTCAAAACAAATAACAAAAGGCTGAAAAGTAAAAATAAATAAAAATTTAGATATCTTACATGCAATGGATAATGAATAGCATGGTCAAACCCAAACAGCATGCATGAAGGCATTGGCATGGCAGAGGAGGCATTTATGAAGTTCACATTCCATTCCAACACACAAAGGAATAGAGAAGAAAATAAATGGTAAAAAAAAAAGCAAAAAAAAAAGCCTTCACATCAAATTAAAGTCAATACTTATTTCAAATGATAACCTGGGCTAGTCATAGTCAAGGAGTCCCAAATTAGTTCTGTGAAAATTCAAGTACGCATTAACTCTTCTTCTTTTTAAGACTTATATTGTTATCACTTCACATTTCTTATATGATACTTATTAATAACTTTGACTAGGCAGAAAAACCTAACCATGTATAAATACAATCTTAGATGTGCCTGAGGCACAAAGACATCCACTAAAAGCTACAACAGAAAATTCCTACACTAGTACTTTAAATGGAAGACTAATTCCACTTAATGTATCTTTCCCCCAATAATGTTTTTATCAGTATTTGGGCTCCATAATTTTTATTTCCAAGGTTGCCATTTACTGGGGTTTATTACACGAAGAAACAAACTCACAGTTCAGTTTGTTCTTCTCTTTATCCAGTCATGCATGTAACATGACTGGAATAAGCACACCACCACCACATTCAGCAGCACAACTTAACAAAACAGAACAGAAGTAAATCACTAGCAATGAAGCATGCAAACAAAATGATTGCAATCCATTTTCAGCAGGACAAATAAAGGCAAGGATCTATAATTTCAATGACAACTCATGAAGGAAACAAAGAAAGAAAGAACTGGTGCAGCAACATAAAAAGAAGTTAAATAAAATGCTGTTGTCGTGTGTTTTGGTAGGTCAGTATTCTCACAGATTCTATGGATGACCTTTGCTGTGTTGCAGGAGCCTAGTTCTTACTGATACCTGCAGTACTAACGAAGACAAAGTCTATTAGGCTTTTAAAAAAGTGATAGAGAGAAGTCAGCAAAATCCTGGACTACAGAGGAGCATCTGGAGTGGATGGGAGCCCACAGCTTTCCCAGTGCTGCATCTCCCTGGGCAGCAAGCACTGCCAGGCAAACTCAGCAGCAGCCAGACCACACCATGGCAAGCTGAGCAGCCAGGTGTGCTAAGAAAACCAAGATTTTTTTATGATTCAGTGCTGATTTCTCCAGTGCACAAACAAAAAACCCAACCCTGAGGTGGCCTTCTACAATTGTTATAAACACAGCCACCAGACACTTGGTGAAATCACTGCCTTGGATCAGGATTTTACACCATGTTTTACTGCTATTGCTAGGCAGGCCACAAGTTTTGCATTATAGATTCCCATATGTGTAGAAATCAAATGTGATATACTGTTTAAGTTTACTATTTTTCTAGTTACATAGTTAATCTATTCCTTTAATGATTTTTTTTTCATTAAGTGTTTTCTGCTGTTTTCTCTTTTACATAAACATGAGTAGTCACCCTGCTCAGGTTTATGGCAGTCTATTCTGTGCAGTTGGGTCTACTAGACCGAAAAAATCCCACGTAAATAGCAGATAGAACATATTTCCTCCTCTGACTTCCCCAGGAAAAAAAAAAAAAACAAAACCAAAAAAAAACCAACTCATATTCTGTAATTTTATGCAGCATACACTGTACAATAAAACTTGGCAATAAAGTCAGAAGAATTATCTTCTGATCTTCTCTTGACTTTGGATTTATGCAAGCAAAGCCAGCACAAGTAGTCTCTTTTTATTTCCAGTCTTCAAACTAATTTCAACATCTGAAGAAGAATTTTCACAACACGACTCTAATTAGCACCTATTAGTAAAGCATCATAATTTAATGGAATGCCCTTCACTACAGCCAATAGCATGTCTGCTATTATTTAAACAGGAAAGGATGCAAGCTTCATGCTTTGGAAGCTGTTTGTCACAATAAACAGTTCTCTAGTTAGATTTTTCCTAGTAAGCAGGGCAAAAGCTTTCTAATTATATTTCCAGGTCTATGCATTCTAATGCACTAATCACCTCCACACAAAGTTACCTGTACATTGGGTCTCCTTTTTCTCAATTTAACTTTTGGTATGCCCACACCAATTTGCTGAAGTAACAAAAAAGCAGTAATTTATATTTTTTCACTATCAGTAAACAGCCTACTTATAGAATGGAAGTGGTTTCTCAACATCTGTGCTGTCCAATCTATGTTTACTACTGGAAGCAGAGACTACCCCTCATCCTGATCATGAGTTCTGAGCTCTCTGCCAGAATTACACACAGTTTTAGAACAGAGAAACAAAAATCAGACATATGTTAATGTGAATAAAATTAACAGAGAGCTCTCCCTTCCACATACTCTGAATAACATATAGAATGAGAATAGTTCACTCTTTGTTTACTTTTATACTTGATTCTAAAACCCAGCTCCTCTTAAGTTTGTTAAATAACCCTAAACAGTAAGAAAGAATATTGGACCTCACTGAAGGCATATGGAATTTTAGGACGGTCATTAAATGGGTTTTGATCAGAACCATAGTAAAAATGAAGAGAAGGACTCTAATCTTTAGAATAGATTGATAAATAGAATTATTTACTGTTTTCAATATCTAATTAAGATTAAGCTTGTTAACACATGCTTAATGGACTCACTGCAGTGACTATGTTTGTTTGGTGGCATCCACCTGTTCTCTCCCACACCAGCAGGACAAATACATTCATATATGCAGACAGACACCAAGAAAATTCGCAATAAAACACAAAATTTAATACTTGAAAAAAATGTAGCTAATTACACAAACATAAAAAGGGTTTAAGCTGTTTGAAACTATATTAAGCTGCATATTAAAAAAAAAAGATTTCTCATTATGCTTTGGCATAATTTTCATATATTTCAGCAAATAGGAATGTGATGGGAAAGTTTTAAATTATTTTAATATGCTTTTGAATTTGCTGCTTGTTAACTTTTCTCAGTTGTGCAAACAACTTACAAACTTCAAGACAATTTCTCAAAAAAATGATTGTGTTGAACCAGTTGTGATTTGAGAAAATAGATTTTCAGAAGGAAAGCAGAAGACATTCAAAAGAAGGAAGTGTTGGAAGTGTAAGAAACCCTCACCTCTTCAAAGGTAAAGATGTAGTTATGTTTTATTTTACATCTACTGAAAAATTGCTGGCAAAGAGGGTTAAGATGTTGTTTGTTAATAAGTTAACAGCTACTGGGAGGTTCAACTAAAATTAATATGGCATGTTAAAGAAAGTCCATGAATGCTAAATATATCTGTCTTTGTCGAGTACCTTAGTTTTAAACTGTAGTTCTTGTATCAGTCTGAATAGCATGCACCACCCCACACAAACTGGGAGTGGAAAAGTATATTCTGTGTAACTGTTAATAACAACAATAACAATAATAATGGAAATGCTTAATATTACATTTAGACATTATTCTACAAAAGAAAAATTATTACATATAAAACATCCTATTTGCAACATACTCTAAATCAAACTTTTGAGCATTAAGGGAAAGCATCTCTGGACTTCCATATCCTTTTAAAAGGACAACTACACAGAGAAACCATGACAACTAGTATCCTTATAGTCCATCTCAGTTTGCCTAGATTTAGTTGGGATGAGCTGAGTTTTAACAAAGGTTTTTATTCTTCTATGTTGTGAGGCAACATTGCAGGATAACAGCACATCTGAGATGAACAAAGTCCATATCCATCAGTTTCTCACAAAATTAGGTCTAAAACAAGACTATTGCATTGCTTCATTTTTTTTACATTACTCCTGTGAATGAAAAGACAGTTTAATTTGCATACAAGGGAAAGATAAATAGGCCAATTGCCATCACCTAATTACTAATAACCTCTAATTAAGAAAAGACTGGGTCAGTAATAATGTAGATATTTGCCTCTGAAGCATTGACCAAACAATATTATCACATCAAAACTTCTATTTTTTAAGACATGAAAATCAAATCCAGATATCTAGAAACTGAAGTCCTGCTCAGTTATGAAGACTGTATAAAAACCTTCTTTTCTATGGTTTTCCTTTATATTTTTGAAGAGTCTTTTAAAATAAATCAAAAAGGATATCTCATTAATAGTTACAATCAAGTTATTCTTTATCTTCTTCAGAAGCACTTTTTTTCTTGTGTTACACACTTGGCAAAAGATTTCAAATGCATTAATTACTTCACCAGGAAATTAATTCAAATATTCACAAAGCTGACTTCTCCCAGCTTAAGAATTAATCTAATCACTAAAATGTATAGATGAATTCCTAATTTCTTCTTCTGTCTTTTACAATTAAAAAAGATTTTTTAACTTTGTCATTTATATAATATAACCTTAAGAATTCAAGAGACAAAGTTCAGAGAAAATATGGATTTAAAATATGAGAATTTTCAAGAAGTCAACTAAACAGAAGGTTGTTTCATATGGAGAAACATTTCATCAAAACCAAGATCAAAGTTCTGANTTCTGATTTAAAAAAAAAAATCATCCATTCATGTTGAAATTTCTTATTAATGTCAGGGGGCAAGTTATTTAAGGAAATGCAGACAATGGAGGATTCTCCACAAGGTAAGGACTACTGTTAATGGACAAAGAATCAAACTGAAATATTTGGTTTCTATTTTCATGAAATTTGATTAAAGTTGTGTCCTAATCATATTTAGAAAAAAGTTTCATGTTTAAACATGAAAGACCTTTCTCAAGTTAAACTACTAAAAATCTAGTGCTCTGGGAAGGGGTGCTCAGCTAAATCCATCCCAACTCTGAGATCAGGTTTCAGCTCTGGTAAACAAAAAAAAAAACAACAAATAAATAAATACAACAATTCAAGTAAAATGCATTGTGTTTTCTTCTTATTTCTTTGGTTTTGCAAGTATGAAAATGTCATTGTTTTAAATGAGAAAGCATCACAAAAAAAGTGAACAAAAACTCCGCAGTTTGCTTCTAGATTCTTTACAATGATTATACTGCTTTCAGAATGATATTACAGCTACCACTAGCTTTTTAATATTACTATGTGTATTAAAACACTTCACATGTATAAATATGCATTCAAAATAAACATATTTTTTATTTTATTAATCACCGAATTCAATACAAGCCAAAGCTAGTGGATTTGGATGAAGCCATACATGCACCACAGGTTTTCCTAACACCCACAAAACTGAGAATTTTCACTATTGTTGTCTTGTACCTTCAGCAATTCCATTTTCTGATTTTTTTTCTGACAATATCCCCTTATTATAGAGAAGTAAATTAGAAGATGTTTCATACCTTTGGTTGGAGATTTGGATGCAGTAGCACATACCCATTAGGATCAATTGCAAAATAGTATCCATTTGGACAAAGCTGAAAGAAAGAAATTAAGTTTAGCATTATATGGTTTTAAGTAATGAAGAAAGAGTAATTAATGGTTCTCAAGAAATGCTCACATTGTGGAAAACACATGCCTCAGGCATCATGAAGTATAAGATTACTAACACAGACAAGATAATTTCTTAATATTTACTCTTTTAAGATCATAAACTTGGAGAATGATTTAGCCTGATGAAACCTCTGAAGGTCAGCTGGTACAACCTCTCACTGAAAGCAAAGCTAACTTAAAAAATAAAGTCCAACTTCAAAGTTGGACTAGGTTTCAATTCTTTGAATACCTCCAGTGGCGATTCCACAACCTCTCTGGGCAGCCTGCTCTCCTTCTTCCTAAATTGTAGTTAGAATTTCCATTTCCACACCTTTGCTGGTAGCCTCTTTTTGAGGCAATGTTAAGGTCCATTTTCTCCAGAATTCCCATTAGCTAAACCTTAGGTTCCCTCTTCAGCCCAAATGCATCTCTCTCAGCTTCTTCCTGTGTGCCAGGTACTGTAGACCCTCAGCCAACTTAATGGCTCTGCACTAGGCCTCAGAGTATTTATTATACTGAGGAGATCAAATTTGGACAGTGTACTGATGCAGATATTTCCTGTACAGCTGGTTTTTACTGCCAGGGCACACTGCTACCTTCTGTTCTATGTGTCCTCCACCATGACTGCCAGGTCCTTTCCTGCCCTTTGAGGCAGTCTGTCCCAGCCTGAGCTGTGGTGTGGGCTTATTCCATTCTAAATGTAGGACTTTGAATCTGCCTTCAGTCAAACTTGTGATGTTCCTTTTCTTCCCCAGCTTTTGTTTTCCACAGCACCAGCTATTTTCATAGAAATTCCACAGCCAGGTGTCTACATAAATAAATCAGTCATACCGAGTAGGGTACAGACAGACACCTATATTAAAGAAATTTTCTATACAGAGCTGTCCTAGATAAATGGCAAATATTATCAACTGAAACAATTGTGCACTCTACATTAAGAACCAAACACTTAACTAAAGAGCAGTGCCTTAAGATGCAGGAAGATAATTACTTGTAATATATCCCCCAATGCAAAAGCTGACTTTTACACAGTGCACCCTGATGGACAAATCACACAGAAACACATATACAACTGGAGAGAAAACCACCAGAAAATGAAAAACAAGAGGAAAGAATATATGAAAAGAAGCCTGCTGGTATTTTGACTCAAATCCAGTCATTGCAGTATGACTTATGAAGGAGCATGCACAGAAACCACACATTAAACCTACATCATGAGAAACCACCAGTGCAAGCAGCTTACCGTAAATCGGGGCGTCAGTTTTTTTATGTCCTCCAAAGAGACATCGACCCCCATTACTCCAAGAATCAGCTGATTCTGGTAAAATTCAAAAATGTTAGAATGTATTTGACATATTTACAATCAGCAGTAACAGTCAGTAAATTTGTATTTTTGCCTTCATCTCTTTTTTGACAGATACATTTGAGAAGTTGCCTATTTAGTTTTATGTGTCTATTCTGAAAAATGTCAAAATGATCCAAAATAAATTTAATAAATTTAGAATTTAGTATAGAGTATGAAAATTATTTCTGAAGATGGATACTTTCCCAGATGAATAGATAATACACGTAAGAACAAAACAGCTGAAAGCAAAAGTGATGCAATAATATTGCCAGTTATGCAGATACTAACTTACCAGCACCAACACCAAGCTACTTTTCATGCTTAGGTTGGGCAGTTGGTAAGAGAGACCTCAAAACAACTAAATCTTCAGGCTATAATATAAAGATGAATGAAAAATATTCCAACACAATAAAAAAACCCAGTGAGTAAAAGAATCATCATCATTTGAAATCGGGGACTCAGGCACTACAATTATTTTGCTTATACTTTATTTTCCTACTACAGAAAAGATGGGCAGTCATTTACATGAATGCCTTCTCCATATTAAATAAATCTGTAAAATTTATTGGAGGAGTTATCTTGCAGCCTGTAAATATATTCAGGTAGAGATACAAATTGAGCAGATTCAAGGTCTCTTCTTGCTCCTGTGTACTAGATCACGTCTGTTTTACTTCTCAGAAAGACATCCTTTGATAATCAGTAATCTGTCACTTTGAAAAAGACTTGGACAATTCCAGGCATTGTCTTGTAGATAAGATTAAACAACTTTTTTTTTGGTTTATTGCTTTGTTTTTAAAGGGAAGCTAGGAAAACTATTCTGAAAATAAGCTAAAGAAGTGGCAGCGATCAAACCCTCATTGATTCATTTTGAGTCTATGTAATAGCTGAGAAACTGAATCAAATAATATTTCATCTAAATTTCTGTATATTTTGACCTGAGTGGAGTACACCAAAAATACACTATTTTATCACACATTGTTCAAGCATATTCCAGGTCTGTTTTTTGTTTAGTGAAGAGGACACAGATTCCATGTCATACAGTAATAGGAATGCACAATTTTATTTATTTAACACTTAGAATTTAATCTAAATATATAGTGCTCGTTTCCATTATTGTTACTAATTATATATTGATTTATATTCTCTACATAACTGCCTTTTACCTCAGAGATTTGCTAGAAATTTATCTGGACAGTATTTCTTAGAAAGGTCTAAATAATATCATCATCTACTTCCCATCTATTGAGCACTTGGATGCATTCCCACTGTCACTAAGGGACAGGGAGAGATAGTGGAATGTCACACCCTGAAACTCATAATGACAACAAGGGTAAAAGAATGTACTGCATTTTCTTGTTCCCAGGAGGTTATCAGGTAAGTAGATATGACCCCTTTGTTTCTAATGTACAACACAATAACACTGAAAAATATTCATTGGAAATACACATCTTTCAAGGAATTTAACATTAAATTTAATTTATATAACTGCTACTTTTTTTTTTCTTTGAAGGAAAAGCTTACGATTTTCCCATTTTGTTCCCTTGTTAGGTTGAAGACAGGCAGAGTTCCTGTAATCACAAGGCCCAGCTCCTAAAAAATAAGCAGTCAAGAAGGGAGAAAAAGACTTTTTAGTTAAAAAGCAAATGTTAAGCCATAATATATTAGAACAAGGGAAGAATGTGTGTAGCTAAGCAATTACTTTCAGTTTTTGTAAAAAACAATTACTTTCAGTTTTGTAAAAAAAGGAAAATAATAATACTTCACTGACTTGATCAATAGAAAGTTGAAATTATGATTTTTTTTCTGTCCACATATTTGTGTGATTAATATATTATTTTTTAAAAATAGATTATGATAAACAACTTAGGATATAGAAGTTCCCAAAACCCTAAATGTTATGAAAACATTTGCAGCTATGCATAAAACTATGGATAATAAAGAGGAAAAAGGGAAGTTTCAGGGAAGTTTCAGGGAAGTCTCAGGGAAGGGAAGTTTCAGGGAAGTTTCAGGGAAGTTTCAGGGAAGTTTCAGGGAAGTTTCAGGGAAGTTTCA
>WBNO01002514.1:0-17766 GCA_013400575.1 Peucedramus taeniatus | reverse complement strand
GAAGGGAAGGGAAGGGAAGGGAAGGGAAGGGTTTTCCCTTTGATTGTCTCCCGAGTCCTACTAGTGGGGGAGTGAGTGAGGGGCTGCACTGGGTTTGGTTGATGGGTGAGGTTAGACCACAACAGGTAGGTAACACATACAGGAAAAAGCAACCAAAAAATAAAACAGGTAATTCCTCTACTTCTTCTATCATTACTACTTCAGAGTGGTGTGTAATAATGTCCATCATGGGCTTGGCAAAATCAAAGTCTCCTCTGGTACTGAAGCAACTGAGGCAAGGAATTTGCATTTATTTGGGAAGATATATGAAATCTGTTTTTCCTTTAGTAACCTTCACAAATCATACTGAAAATAGGATCCAGAATACCATATGTTCAGATAGCCAGGAAAGTTTTGTTTTCTATTCCAAACTGTCCATAGGGAGATTTCTGCCTTTTTTAATGTGATTGTTTGGGTTGAATTTCAAACTTTTCCCCTTCATTTATGCTTACTCTCCTTCTGTCTAGTTTATTGAGGAGTATTATCTCTTCTCTCCCTTTTTTTCACTTGGAAAAAAAAAAGCTAGAACACTATATGAATCCACTCTGGTGTAATCTGTTCTCTATTTTCCCAATCGAGTAGCACCTTTTTGAATTTTAAACCATCCTTCATGAACTTACATTTGTGTATCATATGAAAGGTGATGAGGTCAGAGTTAGTAAAGTTACATGCAAAGTGAAGTGGATTTTGTAAGAAAATAAGAGAAATAGGAATGAATCAGTAGAGAAGACATTATTTAGTAGACACATTGAAAAGATACATAATGAAACAAGAGGGGGTGTATGGGGGATAACACAATCTCCACACTACCAAAAAAAAAAAAAAAAAAAAAAAAAAAAAAAAAAAAAAAAAAAAAAAAAAAAGTAAAGTTAGAAAGGACAATAAATTTTCCCTAATTGGTAAACCTAAAAGTATCTGAAAATTCTGGGATTATCTTGAAAATGAAGCCAGAGCAACACAGAAATAAAATCTGAAGGAACAGGGCTAGAAAGGTGGTGTGAATTGCTACAAATATATCATATTATTAACGATAGTCTTGAAAGCCAGACTGAAATGAAAGTTCCTCTTCAGAATTTTNAAAACAACAAAAACCAAAAAAAAAAGTAAAGTTAGAGAGGACAATATTTTTTACCTAATTGGTAAACCTAAGTATAACCTGAATTTATGCACTAATGTGGCCTCATTTAACACACTTAATGCACTTAATAAATTTAATAAATAATTGCATTACTTTAGTCTTAGCCACAAAACAGCCAATGGACAGTAAGAACCAAATGATAGGAACGAGTCCTGTAAGCCACCAGCAGGAGAATTGTAAGTCCTACATGAGGGAATTCTTTTAGGAAATTTAAGATAACAAACAACTGTGACAACTTAGACACCATCCCTTGTACAACCAAGAATCAGGAAAAGACTTCAGAGGGGTTAGATACACCTATGCCTTTATGGTCTCAACTGTGATGAGAAAGTCCACAAATTTGAGCCTTTACCTCAGTACTTGATCTTGTTTTGTCCTACTTTATTTACACATAATTATGTACATATATATGTGTGTGTGTGAACGTAAATACAGAAATTTATGTATATATAATTATATACTCACAAACACACATATGTAACACGTGAGGGCAGAAAATCTTGAAGGAAAGCCTGAATGAACCCACTGAGTATATAAAGTAACACAAGAGATGCCTGCAGGTGTCACTTATTTTACTTGACTAAACAGATCTCTATTCCTAGTTACAAATTTATCTTTGGCTTTACAGCAGGATATGTACAGAACATAAGAACCTTTGTCATCACATCCTTTATGTTTCCAGTAAGTACCTCAAGAATAAGAACAAAACATGGTTAATGAACTTCTGGGCCATGAAATTTCAATGAAAAACTAGTTCCTCTGTGTCATGCTCAGCTGGGAAGATGTGCATTTTGACATGACTTAGACGTGAGCTTGGATAAATACGTGAGTCCAAATCACCATTTTGCAGTAATTTTTGCCCTGCCTCTCAGAAAAAGGTTATTCAGAGCAAGAGATTAGATTTCTGCTAACAATACTTTTCCTCTTGTAGTTTCCTGAGTATGTTTGTTTTACAAGACCAAAGTGATAAATTCAGCAGTAAGAAAGCTTTTCATATATCTTTTTGCTTATATCCCCATTATTTACACTGTCCAATTAAAGGCTAAAGAAATCATTATCATGAGAAAGCAAACAATTACAAAAACCCAAGTTCAAAATTTGTGCAAATACATAGCAATACTGATATATTTCATTCTTCCTGGAACTTTCTTTGTAAGGAAAAAAAAATAAGAAAAACTAAGAATTCTAAGAATTCCTCACCAGAAATGTAACAAATGACCTTTACTACAGTAGGTACAACACTGGAAAGCTTTTTTTTTTTTTTCTTAAGCTGAGACTAGCAGTGGCCTACATTTAAAGTCTGCAGAGAATGAACTGGCTTTCTCTGTTAAATTTCAGGACATTAGAGGGATACTAGGTGCAAGTAAGTCCAGCACATTATAAATATGTCTTTTCCTAGAAGCTGTTGTATAGATGTGTATAGATATTAGAAACACAAGAATATCGTGTTTGGAACTGTAAGAAATTTTATTCTTGTGAAAATAGACCCATATAGCTACTGATTTTCTAATATTCTTACTTTAGTAGAGAGAAATACAGATCATACCAGAGCATCCAGATAGACATTTGTCCATTGGACTTGTTTGGCTTGCTCTCCAGCTAAAACCATTGGTCTTCCCAAAACATCCAAATATTCCTGTTAAAGTGTAATCAACTCATCAGAAGGAAATTTTTAGATCAAAGAGTACAATCAATATTAAAATAAACAATCATTAAATTATAAGAAATAAAATATCAGGGGAAAAAAGGAAATCAAATGTCACCATTACTACAAGAGGAGCATTTATTTACTTAAAAATTGTACCACAAAATAATTCAGTCTTCAGTTTGCAGTATTTACTGAAAAGGTAATACCTGCATTTCACTCCCAGTCACACAGACCTTATGCACTCATAACCACCACACTTTTTCCAAAAAATGAGAATTACAACTATTTTTATTTAATTGCAAATGACATAAAGAAATTACAAGCAGATTACAGAACTGTCAACCCAGAAGAAAGAGTGGACAATGGAGGGTGAGTGGTGTAACATCTGGGTATGTTAAGCTCCTACAGCAACAATTTTCGTAACTTCTATTGGAATAACAAAAATCAGAGTTATAAAATCTCTTTTTCCTGCCTTTCTTCAGTTTGTGAGTATGGCTAAAGCTGGTGATCTTATGAGATGTCAGGTTTCTGGACTTATTTGGGAGTGGATGCCATCAAACTTTTTTCAGTCATCAACTTTTTCTACTTGTCTGATCTCATTAGTGATACGTCTTGCCAGACACTGTCTGGAAGAGTTTAACAGAATCAAAGGGTTCTAATTCAAGCCAAAAAAGGATTCTTATTTTCTGCCAAAAAATGTCATGCCTGGCCTTGGAAGGACAAAGAACTGCTATGATATTTTTCTGCTGTTCTGGACATGTGAGTACCTGGACTTTCAGACAACTGAAAAGAATAATTGTACTTCTACATTGTCCATCTGCAGTTTGCATCTCTTCATATAACCCTGGAGTCCTGTGCCTTTATTTATCTACATGCAAGTCTGCTAACATGTTCCTGCATCCTTTTTGAAGGAAAGAAATGCAGTCTCTTTCAAAATGGTTGGATCCATCCAGGTACCTCTCCTAAAAAGCATGATTATAGTGTAGCACCCACATGAGTTCAGATGCTCTAGCAGGGCTATCCCCTCACATACATCCACAGCCTCCTCCACGTGATACAAATCCTTTGGATCATGCAGAAAGTGTGGT
This sequence comes from Peucedramus taeniatus, assembly GCA_013400575.1. Classification (NCBI taxonomy): domain Eukaryota; kingdom Metazoa; phylum Chordata; class Aves; order Passeriformes; family Fringillidae; genus Peucedramus; species Peucedramus taeniatus. The sequence goes on along the minus strand of WBNO01002514.1, from coordinate 13,853 downwards.
AGAAGATGAACTATGAATGCCTAGACACATAAAAAAAAAATACTGGTTTTATAGAACTTTATAATAAAATTACTGTCGTGTCTCAGCATCAAAATTTGAGGGACCATGTAAGGCCCAGAGGAAAGCTGAGCCAAAAGCACAGTCCTTGTGCAGAGGCCAGCAGGATACAGAGCACTTCAGACACTCCATGGTGTGCCTGTGGTCAGCCTGCTTTGGAGGATGTTATTGTGACCAGGGTTGTGACCAGCACACAAGCTGCTCTGGGCCAGCTGGCCAGGGTAACAGGGATAATGTTTTAAACTGGTTCACTGCAATCACTTAAAAGAAAAAGTAGAACATTTTAGGAGAATAATCCCTTAAATGTAGAAGAAAGCCCTAATTTTTTTCTCTTTTCTTAATGTAGTGTATCTTAAAATTTAATTGATTTTAGCAGAGGTGAGGAGCAAATAAATCCAAGAATATATATGACTCCACTTTGTGTGTGTTAAAATTGCATCTGGATTTGGCCAACTCACTTACCTGGGTGTTTATTCTTATGGCTCCAATAGATGGAATTTCATAATAATAGCCTAAAATTTGAAACAGAAATAATGTCATTTTACCATAATAGATTGCTGGCCTCTTAATCTTGAGGAATTTCATTTAGCTTATAATTTCTAGACTAAATTTTATTAGAAATATTGTTTGTGAATGAAATACTTTTTAGTAGTTGCCACCACAATGCATGGCCATATGATGCCATTCAGACCAAGGCAGTTACTCTTAAATACTGATACTTATAATTTGTATCTTTTGGCTGTTTTGTTTAAGGCTGTATCATATACTGAATTTGTACTCATAAAATCCCAGTTACTATGATGTGCAAGTATATTTAATGTTTATTTTAATATGCTGTGACAGCAACATAATTATATGCTGAATGCATATAGGAATGTAAAAATATCTATGGTCTGCCACAAGAGTGAACTCGTAGTATAAAAATATAAGGCACTCTGTGGAATGAAAAAAAAGCTAATGGGTATTTCTCCTACACAGAGAATGTACATCAGAAATGTCTTTATACAGCACTGATTATATTGCTCATTCGTTTGAATTAAAAATATTTAAAATACTGTCCATATAATAAGACTGAAGCCAGACACTGAGGGTCCATCTTCAGTTCAAGAAAATTTTAAGTCAGATTGGAAGGAAGAGGCAGAAGATTGGAGAGATAAAAGTATTAATATTAGTGATTTACTTTGCTATACACAAGATCTGTCAATTTAGGAAAAATGAACTAAAACTGCCTCTTTGGATGTGCAAACAAATAATCACAGGAATTTTGGACAGAAGAGTATGATCATTTTGCTTCAATAATAAGGTGACATAGGTGGTTATGCTTTAAACAAGCTGGTCCTCATTTGTTTTAAAACAATGGAGGTCACATGCACACTGTATTTTGAGATACAAAGATGTTAGTAAAAAAAATTCTGTTCAAAAGACAAAGGTTTATTTTCTGCTATTATCTGACAATACAATCTGCTCTTCATGGAGTTGTATCTTCTGCATGACTTGTCAGCTTGCTCAGGGTTTCATGAGGTTATGACACATATATATGCTATTCACCCAGGCTATGGATTCTTCTGGCTTGTTTTTTTTTCTGTATCTGTGCCTTTCTCTTATCTTTGCTTTACGTTACTCTTCTGCCTGAGCATATCTTTATCTACTTCCCTGGCAGTCCTAATTTTCTAGACCCTTTGTAAACCAGCTCACCTCTCACCTCTTGCTTCTCACCAATTTGTAAAATAGTTTAACATGTTCAGTCAGGCCTGGAAATTTCTCTATTTAAAACATAAGCAAATGTTTGATAAATTATATATTTTCTATGTATCTCTATTATTTTCCATTATTTCTTTCATATTTTACATATCTTATGCCTTGTTGTACAGTTATGTTAAAATAGATTTATATTTTTCATGTTTCTCACACTCTTAAAATGTTTCTGAGTACATTTTTAATGTAAAAATTTCATGTAGAAAAATTTTACTTCCTTCCTTTAACCTTTTTAAATGTTTCTTTTTATCCTACATACAGAAAACAGAATGAAAATAGAAAATACAAGAAGCTCTCAAAAACTAAGAAATCACAGCAAGAATAATTTTGATATTTTCATGAAAAAAAGGAAAAAAATTCTAAGTATCTTATCCCTTGTAAGCTTTGGAGAACAACAGAAAGAAATGTAAGCAGCCAACTAACCAAACAAAAATCCCTTTGTCCAGACCACTTAATTTAAACCAGCTTTGCCTAATTTCTTATCTGTCATCAGTTCCAACTTTACATAGATGGCTATTATAACAAATATTCTCAAAACTGAACCATAATGGCTTTTTATTATAAAAACTACTGTGGTAGTTTTCATACCATATAAAGTCTAAAATAAACTAATAAAAAAAATAAATATACCAGTTTCTTGTTTACTTGTGATTTTTTTTCATGTATATATTATGTAATAAATTAACTTTTGGAACTTTTGATAACAAATACAGTAAACCTAGAAATCAAGCTGAAAAATCTGTCATTTTTAGAGAACAACAAAGATACCACCTACCCAAAGCTCTGGGTAAAAAAGCTCTTAGTGAAAATCAGTTTAAAAGAAAGACACAGTACCTTTATTTTCACAGGCCATCCACTGTATGGGTCCTTTGTCATAATTATGTTGGCCAACAGAAAATGTGAACACACGAACCTGTGCAAGTTAAAAACCAAAGCATAAAACAACTATATATCATTTATTGGCTTTGACCCTCAAGTCAATAACACCTGGACTTTCATAAATTTGAATAGAAAAAGAACACTATGAATTCTCCGGTTTTTGTAACCATAACAGATATGAAAGATGTAACAAATAATAGATTATGGAATTTTATGTATTCCTGTCATTTCTTTAATGAAGTAGAATCAAGAAGAATGCTCTTTTACACAGCCTTCATACTTTAAAAGTCTTACATTGGTTCATGAAGTATTTTAATTTTTAGATTACTTAATCGAGGGTGGTAATTATGATTCTTCAGGTTTTGTTAAATCAATTGAAAAAACATATCAATATTAGATGCTTAACAATGACATAAAAAGAATATATGTGTGACAGTAGAATTCAAAGCAATGCAAAACAGGACTTTTTAGCATTTGAAATATTAAGTTTTCAGAAACTACACAAAACAAATTCTCATTTTGCTTAGACTCAGTCTTCTTTATGCAAAAACACTAAATTAGTTCAACAGACTCCAACTTCCATACAATGTTTAAGCTTCTGATTTTTCACCTTAAGCTCTTGATATTTGTTTAAGTTGTGGGGTTTTTCAGCATAATTCTATTATTTTTATACAATGCTGCTCTAATCTATCTCAGCAACTGTAAGGAGTTACGGCTTCAGAAGAATTCACCAAAATCTCTCCAAGTCTTGGACTGAAAACAGACTTCTCAGCTGAAATGATTTTCCATGCAAGTTTTATGATTTGAATGAGAAAAATTTAAAACCTGATATTTAGAACCTGATATTGTTTTAAAAATATTTAAAATCTTACCAGACAGAGAGAAAAATTACAAATACTGTTTTTCAGTTTGTAGCTGAATGTTTTGCTCTAAATTTGAGTGTGTCTGTTAAAAGCTGGGAAAATTGTTTTCCCGACAGTTTTAATGAGCTGCTCACTATATTCATGTCCCTCTGTTCAAGGGTCAGACACCTTTTCCTTTTTAGGATCTTTAACTTTACCACTTCAATGTACAAAGCAGAGATTACAATATGAAATCAGAATTAAAATTCCATTCTATGGATTTGATGCTTAAAATTAAAATATATTACAATTAATTTGCATGCAGGCTGTGAGTAAGTAATAAGGTAATGTTTTCATTAAATTATACACTCTAAAATTGCAGAGACTCCTTGTAAACTACAGATAATTTCTAAGTTTGTTAATGACTATTTATAAAATTTTTCACCACATTATTTAGCATGTGCAATTAGTACCCAAATCTTCACTTCCCAAATAGGCAAAAAAAATTGTGTGACATAATTAGAACTCAAGTATTAACCAAGAGCTGTAGGATTGCCTTCACATCATCCATCAGCACGTAGCAAATGGTGAAATTTTATTAATGTTGACCCCTATATGCAAGAAGGGCAAACAAAGGTTTGTGTTGGATACCATTTTTCATTAACAATATATTTTGATTTCCTTTATCCATACAACCCCTTTGTTTCTGCAGTTAAAAGGAGAATTAAAGCAACTATTCTGCTGCATTGAACACTGATTTAAGTGCATGTTTTGTAGTTAAAGACCACTTCATATAGGGTCATTCCCCACTAATAAGTCAGGCCAATTACATTTCTGGTTACACAGACAGGTATAGGAATGACTATGTCTGCATGATGGTAATTTTTTCTCCTCATAGTTCATATCGATAAAGACAGTTGAAAAATACCTTCTATTACCCTGAAAAGGTCAGTTTTGACAATCCAAAAATTACTTTACCTGGCATGTTTACATCTCATTTATTAATACTGTACCACATTCACTATCCCTTTTTTATTCTTGTCATCTTTCAAAAATGACAGCTATAATTCTTCTAATAGATCTTTCTACTTCTAGTTAATTAACATCTGTTTTTCTCTTATCTGATTATCACGATGTTATTTTATATTGGCACCTCTCAGCTCACAAGGTCCCTGCCTACTATATTCCTGTTCTTCTTGAATTCACACTGCTCCCAGTTCATTGTCCACTAAACATTTGATTCAGAATAGATTCTTCTCAAAAACTATGGAAAAACCCCACTGATGGTCACTAATTAGATACTTGAGAGACCTGATGTTTCTTTTGGATTAAAAGCTACCAAGTCATGTGGGTTCTCTTGTGTGTGTAGAAAACATATGAGTCAATTAGACTGGACTGTCTAGCATTTGATCTCAAATGTAAAAATGAAACACTGAATTGGATTCAAGTTGCGAAATGCTGTATAATTTAGGGAAAAACAGCAGTGTGTTAAATCTGCAACAAATCTATAAAGAATTTAGAATTTAAATTATTGACAACAAGCAGGAGACAATAAATCTGATTTACTGTTCCTTGGATAATTAACAGAGATAAAGAACTGCAATGAAAATTGGAGATTTTAATTGTTACTTGGTTTGGCAAGAGGGTGGGATATTCAAAAGAGTATTCTTTTTCCTGTTGCCTCATCTGGAATTGAGTAGGATGACAGACCAGCTGGAAAAATGAGTCAGCAAGTCAAATTAAACAAGCCAATTTTAGTTAAAAAAAAAAAAAAAAGCTCTGTGCTAAATTTTCTGTGACAGGACCCAGAGTCATATATACTTGTCTTTATGTTTTCCTTATAGACAGCTCTCCCAAGAAGACAATAGGCTACTGAATAAAAAAAAAAAGGCAAAAAAGAGCACCAAACATTTAATTACTTTTAACAGGGAATTTACAGCTAAGAATACTTTGAGCAACTAGATCAGACACAATGGGTATGAGCACCTCTCCCTTTGCCTGTCCTTTAAGCTTGGTTTCAACCAACTAAGTGTGTTTCTGAGTTGAAGCAAACTGCCAAGTAGTCTTTGATCCCCAGAAGTTGTTTTCCATCATCACTGAGGCCTGGTTATTGCTTCTCTCTGGCTCTCTGCAGCCTCTTGGGTTCTGTGTAAACTGCAGTTCCTGGGTGGTTTTGCCATGACAGTTCCTCTCCACCACCCTCACTAGGGGACACACATTTGTGCTCCTCAACCCATTTCCTAGGGAAAGGGCAACCTTGCCTCAAGGCAGATCTATTTATTCTCTCCATAAAGAAACACAACTTCCAAAGCAGTGAAAACTAATGGAAAAATAAGATAAACAAATAGGAGCTGTCATGCTCTCTGATTTGCAATGGAACTATTCAAAGTAAAGCTCTTCTAGAAAACTTCAACCCTTAGAATTGAGAAGAACTAGAGATGGGCACCAGCCTGCCCTGCCAGCCCATCCAGGCACTGCCTTGAAATTGTTCTGAAATATAAAAGTCCTAACTTTTAGCAAGGGAGTTCAAAACTAATTCTCTGCATTTTCCTCACTGAGAACAACCTTAGGGATAAAATAAAATATTTTATTCTTCGTTATAATAATTTACAATGTATAGTAGAGGAATATACTAATGAGCAACAAAACTGAGTGGCACAGGCTGCCCAGTGAGGTTGTAAATTTGCCTCCTTGGAGGTTTTAAACACCTGACTGGATATGGCCCTGAGCAACCTGGCCTGATCTTAGACCTAATACTGAACTAGAGACCTCTGCAAGTCACTTGAACCCTGGCTTATCCTAGGAACTTATGAAGGACATCAAAAGAATACATGCAAAAATCCAACTCCTAAACAGAGCAAGTGATAGAAAAGAATGCTACAAAAACAGAGGAATAAGAACTTTATTGAAGAAAATATAATTGTCTAATTATAAAATTGATTTGCCATTTATTTATATTTTTTTCTCGTGGAATAAGATCATAAGCACAAAGGTGAGTAAAAAAGATTTTGACTGCTACAGATTTTATGGGACAATGGCACTCAAGAGAGTTGTGGTGAAGACAAAAATGAAGGGGTGTCTATGAAAAGATTGCTTTCCCCACAGGTCTCATTTGCTTTTTACGTATTTTATTTCTTCACTTTGCTATTGGAATAAAATTAAGAAAAATTAAATTAGATGCTTCCTTTGGGTATACCATCTTATAAATATTACAAAAAAATAAGGTTTGACTGAAGTTAATTCAAAGGGGCAATTAAACACAAAGCACTTGCTCTTTAGGCTACTGCTTATATGTGTAGACAACGTAGAGTCATTGAATCATTGAATGTTTTGGTTGGAAGAGAGCTTAAAGATCATCTCATTCTAACTCCCCTATTAGACCTAAAAGCACTGCAACCACTTTGCATGCCCCTCAGATGGAAGAAATGCACATTTATTGACAGATAAATTATTTGTCCTGAATTCTGTGCTACTGGAATGAGATAGCTCTCAATAACAATTTTTGTGTATCTCTTTATTTGTCTGTTTAGGAAAAGATTAACTGACTTTTGCAGAGATATATGTCTATTTTACAAGATACCAAAAGAGCTATACAATTAATTTACTCAATTGGATGCAGGCAAGATGAATCCTGTCATTTTATGCCTAGAACGTAAAAGACAAAGATTGCATCTTTCTCTACCATTAGATAAACAAACTGACTGTGATCAAAAACTGAGCTCATCAAATCATTCAACTTTGGTTTTCACGATGACAGTAAGATTTCAGAACATTTTACTCTGGCCTTTATAGCTGCAGGTAAAGATTAACAGATAATCTTTTTTATTATACAACAAGAAAAGCTGTGATAAAGGGGAATAAATAATTCAGTAATTCCAGGATTAACCAGGAAATTATCTTTCCCAGTAATGGGTTTACAGATTAACAGATATGAGGAAAAAATAGTTTGCAGTTTACACTTAATAGGTATACTTCTGAAATAAAGGAACAACATAAGCCTATCATTCTGAATAAAATCATAAAACCACTATTTTCCATTATGCATTCTGTCTTCTAAATCCCTTGTAAGTATAGCTTGTAAATCACTTAGTCATTTTTGTGTTTTGTGCCACAAGCCAGGCAGGTGTTATGTAGTTTCTAAGCTGCCCCAGCTAAAACTGTGAATGCATTTTTTTCCTTACATTTTTACATCTGTGGACAGAAATGAGAAGATGATTTTGGACTTTGCTGTGAGTTAACTGAGAACAGAAGACATTTATGACCGATTTGAACTGAGAACAGAAATTCAAAGGACAATCTGAAAACACAATATATTAATTAGGAAACCCCCTAGGTTTAGCCAATAGGATACACCAAATGCAGAGCATCACCTAAATTCTGGCTAATAATCTGTCTTGTTGAACTGCTCAGTTCAGGACTTCCAGGGACACAGTCCTTCCTGAACCATTTAGGTTAGAGCTGTAAATGTAAAGCAATTTTTTTTTTCTCCTTAGAAGAGAAATAGAAGTTCTGATTTTAACAGCAGGGGCAAGACTTAGAACCATGTGCTAGAAGACAGTTTTAGGATTCCTTAAGCCATCTTTTATGCATTACATAAAATGGGACATAACCCATTTTCCTTCTCAGGCCATGAGGGCAAGTGGCACAGTATGTCTCACATCTCTATGGCTACACCACAGTGCCATCCTCCCTCCCTGCCTGCCCCCATCTCAGCTCATCTCATTTTAGAATTTTTTTGGAATTAGCCTTAGCTCATGCATTTGCTGAACTGAACACTGACATTGCTAAAAGAGCCGACTGCCACAGGCCAGGAGCCCTTCTGTTGGGTCTGTTAACACCTGCAATTATGGATATCTGTGGACATTTCTCCAGCCTGCACCTTGGCCCTGGATTGTTTATTAGTATGGACAGAGCTGTCTGGTTCACTCCTGCAAGTAAAGCTGGTCTTCTCATTACAGAGCCCCAAGGCCCAGCTTTTCAAAATTACTGGGACAGTGGTGCCACTAAAGTTACACATCAGAGTTCAGTACTCACACAAAAGAGGGGTGAGTTCATGATTCTCAGTTTGAGCACATTCATAACTACCCCTGGCTTTGAATGCCAGGCTCAAGAAAGTTCAGAGTTGGAGATTCAGGCTTTTGTATGTAACTTTCAGGCTGCTGATGCATTTTGCCATTAATAGCAGTTGGGAAAAAGAAACAGAGATGACCTAAGCAGCAGGGTATGGCACCTATTCAGGTGCCAAAGTTCTGAACTTTGAAAGGTCTAGAACTCAGAAAGTGGAATTCAACAATTTTATGTGAAATTAGAATAAAAAAACAATGGCATCATATGCCAGCAGATATGTATCAAGTTATATTTTTCACATTTATGACTATGTTAAGATCTTTCCCTTGCTGAGGGTACTCTCCGAAAATATGTGTAGACTTGGGGTAACAGGGAACAAAAACCCATGTGAGAAACAACGAGAAGAAGACTTTAGCTCTCAAATATTTAAATGCAAAGATAATTTCAGGCTGGACATCTTTGAATTTATAGACATGAAGAAAGTATAAATCCATAGGATTTGAAAATCCATTTGACACTACTCAAGTGTTTCCATAGGTGACCCTCTATACTCTGATTCAGCAAGGCATACAACTATGCAAGTGTCCCCTTGAAACCAAAGGAAAAATCTTTTAACTGAGGCATATGTTTAAAGAAAAGTAGAGCAGGTCCTTGGAAAAACTATTTTAGACATTCATCCACAACAAATGCTGTCTTCCAAACTTTCCATGTGCATTTTCAATCTTCCCTATCATTAATATCTTTCATTCACTACAATTAAACCTCTAACTTTAAACTGCAATGCTAGCCTATTAATTCACAGTCTAATTATAGTCTGTGTAATTATAGCCTAATAACAAAAAGAAATAATGACACTCTAAAAATCAGCTCACATTACAATCTAATGCTAATCCTCCTTCTATCTTGAAATAAAAATTACACTTATTGCATATCAGGAGATTATTGGAGAATCTCACTTTCTTTGGATATTATTCTATACTGATAATATGGGCTCCCAATCATTTAATGGTGTCAATATATCAGGAAAATAGGATCAAGAACACTGATGCATGGTGGAGTTCTAGGCATTATTCTAGGAAAGGAAATAAAAACTGAGAATCATATCTGAACATGTAGCACATACATAACAATGAAAGAAGCATGTTCATGGAAGTTGTGACTGCCATGAATCCATGAAATATGTTTTGCTAACTGCAAAGTGTTTAAAAAATGACAGAAGAGGGGGTTTTGTTTTTTGGTTGTTTTCTTTTTTTTTTCAGTTTGTTTCATTCCCTCACAAAGAAAACATATCTACATGAAAATGGGGATATTTTCTACTGCAGACTAATGGTCAAAACACCACTGTAGTTATACTGAAAAATTTCAGAACTAACGTTCTCACAGAACTAAAAGCAATATACTAATTCAGTCTAACTCTTCTACAACTTCTTAGTGCCACCTTGTGGAACTTCAGCACCTCATTCCCTACTCACAGAAGGGCTGCTGGGTGATGCCCCTTCCTCTGCTGCCACACAGCTGAAAGAATGAAAGTATAAATTCCCTGCTGGCACCTGCTAATCTACCCCTGCTAAACTGATCCTAATTAGATAGAATGGACCACTGATTATGTGATTCTTTAATCCTTTACCTAGTTTAGACATAATGTTTGATGGGCCTCAAGTAGCACAGGAGTACAAGCACAGTTTCATATGCTCACAGTAACCTAATGTTGGACTATTACAGAATGACAAGGAGACAGTGCCCTCTGTACTGCACAGCCTCCTCAAATAAAATAAAATTTTTGATCTCAAAATTTTCTGGATGTGGGTATGAATCAGTTATGTTTTATTAGCTTTGTGTAATATATTGCTTAAGAACAGCAATAAGAAAGAGAAAGGCTGTACTCCCAGCAGGGCTTCACATTGATGTGCTTGAATTTTATGTTTCAGAGTCTATTTGCCTATGCCAGCTCTGCCAAAAAGTGGGCTTTGGTTCACTCTGCAGAGCAGCTCTGTCAGCAGAGCCCACATGCACACACAGAAGACAAAGCATTGCTCCTTCCCTCTTCCCTTTTCTTTGCTGCCACAGCAGCACAGGTGCAGTCCCAGCACTTTGTCTGGGAGTGTGCCAGCTGGCACAGGCCAAAAACCTCCCAGATTTAACTCAGTTAAATCTATAAATTATTGAATAATTGTGGCTGTAGATCTAGCTCAGAGGCTGTGGACATATTGGTTGCTTTTACCAGAATTTCCACCAGAAGGGCTGTCTTCATCAACCCACCTCACCTCAGAAATCCCTGTAAAGCCCTCAGGTGCATCAGGTGATTTTCTAGCTCCTCATCCTGCCTCCCAGACTTCAGATAAAGAACATATTGGCATCTTTTTAACAATTCATCTGTTGAATGTTTTACTTTGACTACCCATGTTCTATTTATTTAGTTGATCTATTTGCTTCTTTGGGGAAATTTTCTCTGTTGAAATGAAAAACAATTGAATTCCTCCTTTCCCTAAGCAGCTCCTCTCTGACACTCATCATTCTCTGAATAAAACTGTTTTTTTCCTGAGAATTCCTTGTAAATTTGGTGGTCCATATCAGGAACCAGACAAGGGAGTTGACAAAGTAATTCCCACTGCACTCTGGATTAAAAGCATTTTAGGCATTTCTTTGATAGTCAAAACAACATTTGGAGCAGCTGAGCAGCTGGAAAGGACTGGATTAATTAGAGAGATATTTACGGTTCATATTGTGACACTAAGCTCTCTTTTCTTTTTTTTACATTGTCCTTGTAAATCCCAGGGAAGTATTACAAATATCATCCAAGTATTTAAAGGAATGTTTCAGTATGCCATTTCAAATACTAATTTTAATCACTTACTCTGCCTTTTTCTTTCCCACACAAATAGTTTTGTATAGTTTCTTCCTCAATTATTTGCTCCCATTTACTCCATTTCTTGTACAGCATGGAAAAGTGACTGAATCTTCACAGTTGCAAGTGCCAAACAGTTGTACTAGTGGAGGGAAAAGAGTAGGTGGGAAAAGGAAGGACCTTCAGAAACCCTTATTTCCAGCATAATTCATCTACAAGAAGGCTCCCTCTCTGGAATTATCACTTACACAGATTTCATGTCTAATTTTATAATTGGCTGATGCTCACAAGAACATGAAAATTCTAGCTTAGACATAATCTGTGATGGCCCTCAAGTATCACAGGAGTACAAGCACAGTTTCATATGCTCACAGTAACCTAATGTTGGACTATTACAGAATGACAAGGAGACAGTGCCCTCTGTACTGCACAGTCTTCTCAAGTAAAATGAAGTATTTGATCTCAACATTTTCTACAATGAGTTTTTGATCTCAACATTTGCCTTTTTAGAATGAAAATTCTAAACAAAAATGATTCAGAGAGCTTTAGAAAGGGTATGCCACCCAAAAAGGTGAGGGCACTTTGTCCATGCTCACATACTCTTGAAGACTCACCTGGGAACAGAATGGTACCTTAGAAGAGGAAGATTAAGGGATAAAAATCCTGCAAGTTTTCCTTTTCTAGGTGGAAAAAAACCTAATAGCTACTGTATACTGATGGGAACTGAGCAGTGGCAGAGAGGGCTGTGCTCAGGGCAGCCTGACCTTGCCTCTGCTTGCAGGTTGGTGCCACTACTGACACGAGCAGGCAGTGATGATGCTGCCTGTCAGCAGCTGGCAAGTGCCCCAGCAGGGCTGAGAGAGAGAGAGGCTTCTGTGCAGTCATGGAATAGAGAATGTCCTTCACAGCTAATGATTAATTCAACCAGTTCATGCCCACTCATTGTACTTCTTGCCAAACTGCACCTGAAATCTCAGGCCTGTCTATAAGAAGCATTGAATATGTACAGACAGCTGCCACCTATCCCATGGGCTGTTAATGATAAACATAGATTTAATCATGACACAGTTCACTCATATGCTGAATGATATGCATTTTCATTTCTTTTCTAATCAGCTAAATAAATTAAATTTTCAGAAAGAAAATACAAGTGATTTTCCCCTGCAATCCAAAGGTAAAACAACCTTGAGGGGTGGGCTGTCTATAGCCTTGGTGTATTGAACAGTTAGTACCAGAATGTTCTTAGTAAATTTAGATCTAAATTTTGCATTTCTAACGGCTGAAAGAGAAGAGCAGATAAAATGTACTGTAATAAATCATACTTTATGTGACAAGGTGCAAGCCATTTCTCAGTCTATAATGTGATATAAATTAATTATAATGATTTTTGAGGAGGTCTTTTTTTTTTGAAAAAGAAATAAGGAAAAAAGAAGTCTTCAGTCCTAATTATAAATATGCTTCTTACAGAGAAATTTATTATAGATAAAACATTACCTTAGAGGGTTTGTCTTTGTTTTTTGTTTTTAAATTAAAGAGCATCTACAGACTAAGTTTGCAACTAAAAGCATTGAGGTTATTTTTTTTCCTGTCTAAACGTAGAATTGAGAGTACAGTATTGTCAGACTGCATTATATAATTCAAAATGATGGCTTAAAAAAAGGATTTACAAATAAATCAAATTCTTCCCTGTAAAAAACCAAAAAACAACATATAAATAAATTCAGAATTATTAAAAAAATACATTTTCAGCTTGCTCTCCAGGTTCTGTGGTCATTATGGTTTAGTTATTTTTGTTTGCATGTGATTTAGAATGTGATTATGAAGGAGAGAATTCTTATCTAAGCCTCAGTAAACACTGACTATATTACTTTGAATTTGATACAAGGCTAATATGCATTTGAGGTCAACTGAAATTACTGACTTCAAAAATAAGTTGAATATAAAAACAGAGGAATGAAGATACATAATAGGATAAGAATTCCAAGACTCTATATAGAAGCTGATTTTCTCCTGAAAAATGATATTTTTTTTACTTTTTTTTTCTCTATTTTTTAGGACTAAGACCTACAAAAATGTTTGTGAAAACCTTAAAATAATTATAAGTTCATACTTCCCTAACCATGCAAGGACAAGATTGCAAAGTCAGTTTCTTATTCTTCTATTAAAGACAACCTATTCATATAGCATATTCAGTTCTGCATATTCAATTCTATCCTGTACTGTGTAAAAGATTTGAGAATGTAACTGTGACTTCCTGGAGATATGACAGAGTAGATTTTTGCCTTTTCTTTGAGACTAATGAGGATTCTGGATCCAAGTCACTTTCTAAGTAGAGACTGAGGTATTTTCTTTTTACCAGCATACTCATTCCCCACTTTTAAGATGACTATATGCATATATATATATAT
>WBNO01002512.1:0-164735 GCA_013400575.1 Peucedramus taeniatus | reverse complement strand
GAATTAATCTATACCATTTATTACAGCACTGTGAAAAGCTGGAGCCTGGTGAGGGGGAATAGGAGAGAGTCCATTATTACACTTCCATTTCTGAGGAGAATAAAGGTGTACTGCAAACATGGCTCCCCTGCAGTATTTACTTATTAGGAGGGATTAGGAGCGCTTCAACTGGGAATGGAAATGGTAAAGTGAGCTGGTTTTATCCCGTTTGAAATGAAGTTAAGAAGCCAGGAGTAGTTCTGCTGAACCTCCTGGTTTAGCAAGTTCTGTTTTAGACTTGTGGTAGAGACTAAAGATCACCAAATTCCCCATTTCTCTTCATCTGAACATACTCAAGAGGGATTAATAAGTTTTGTTCTACACTTTCCAGTTTGATTTATTTTATGTTCTGTCAACAATGAATTTAAAAAGTCAAAAGGATTCTTGCAGCCTTATGTCAGTACAGGGCATTTGAGATTGATATGTCTCCTCCATTCCTGAGGCTTCTGGATGTTTCTCATTGCTGGAGCAGGATGTGAAACTTTGTGGACTGGTAATGGACAATCTTCAAAGAGCACATACCTTTTCTCAAAATCTGGGACATGCAAACATTCACGTGTCTTGAACACTCACTTGTAATGGAAGCAGGCAGCAGCTGCCAATGCCTTTTGTTAAGCATTCTGTCGAAAATTTTCCAAGAGATGGAGAGAAAACTGTTGTACTGAGGCTACCAAAAACTAGCATTTCCTCAGCTGCTCAGCAAGTTTGGACAAGTGATAAAATGCACACAGTCATGAGGAAGGGGGCAGACATTTGTTCATACCAGAGACAGAAAATAGGAATTTATACTTGACTGGGCTGTTAGTCATGTTTTGACTGCATCATTTAGTATAGCAGGTAGCTTGTGGCTATTTCTGTGCTGTTTCCAAAAACCTTCACTCTAATGCTGCTTTTGTAAATAAGGAAGCCTGGTGGTCATTTCAGGCCCTGTGAGATCTGAAGGTTGGGAATCTAAAGCCAGTCCCTGGAATTCAGTTTGCATGCAAAGAGAGGATGCAAATCTGTTGCCTCATTCAAAAGAGCAAGTGGCTGAGCTCAGGTGTATGGGAACAAGCAGAAGTTTCTGTACTTCATTTCTGTATCAAACGTTTTCATCAAATGAAATTATTATAGTCAGGATATGCCTGGAGGAATCTTCTGTCTAATCTGCCATGAATTGTCAAGCTAAGGCATGCAGGGTGGTGTCATAGCATGGAACGATGACTAAACCTCACCTGCCAGGAAGGAAAGGCAGTGGGGGAGCCCTTTGTCATGGTAATAGCTCAGTAGTCATTGCTGATGGCAGAGCTGTGTCAGAGTGGGTCTTTCCAGCTGGCTAAGGGCTCCTGCAGTAACAATCATCAATAACTCCTGAAGGCAGATGATGTGAAACAGAAATCACCTTCCAACATCCTCACAGATGCTCTCACCTTCTTGACTGTGAGGGGCTGCTCTGCACTGTACCATCCTGCTGGGCATTTGGCTATTACCCTGGCCATGTCACTATGCAGTAACATTTTTGGGGTGGATGAGAGTAGAGTGCTTTAGATGCATCAGGCACACACAACCAAGGGATGTGGAGCAGTCTACTTTGTGGCAGTTAAGTGCTGCCTCTTGGATAACGCCAAACGTGATTCACAAGTAACAAAATTTTAACTCTTGCATTGTTCACATTGCAGAAAAACATTCCAAATCTGTTTGATTTCTTTAGGCTAGAATTGAAATTGTTGCTGCAGTGACAAGCACTGTCACTCTTGACACTGCTTTGAAATGGGGAACAGAGTCAGTGTTCAAGGTGATGTTGAACAGCTCTGTTTCTCAGACAACAGTGTGATGCAGACATGACTGGATTACACTGTTGTTACACCCCTGATGGGCTCCCTAACAGAACTCTGCAAATAATTTTTTATTTTTTAATGTTTTATGTTTATCTTGGACAAAATAAAGGGGCTGACTGTAGGACACCCAGCTTTGTCAGAGTTCTGGGAATTGCTCTTGCTCTGTGCATTTGTTAATGGTCTTTGGAAAGCAAGTAGACGATATGCTTCTGGCAATTTTCACTTGATTAAGGATCTTCACTGTAGATGAGCTTAAATGCTAGCAGAAATAGCTGAAAGAACTAGGAACTTGAAATAGAAGTTAATAATAATCTCAGTGCAGAGGTGTGCTGCTCTCAGGGACTCAGCCCAGCATTAAGATGGGTGCATCAGTCCAGTTGCAAGTCCAGACAGAAGAGGCCATAGCCACAAGACAACAGGTGTTTGGAGGAACAGCAGAATAGGTTGGACAGTTCAGCAAGAGAGCACAAATGGGAAATGTAAAGTGGGTCTGAGAAAGGAATGAATTGTGCTTGGCTGAACCTTGAAGTCAGCTGGAGAGCTGTTTGTGGTCTCAGTGCAGGCACAGGCTTCAATACCTGACTGAAAGGAGAGATTGAACCTGATTTGGCCCGTCCATGCAGTGCACTGTCTCTTTCCTGTAGTTAAGAGTGCTGAAATATTCCCTAATGTCATACACACTCAAGAGTTTCTATCATTACTCCAGAGCAAATAATAGAAGAGTGGTATATCCAGGATCATCTCTCTGCTCAGTAGCATTCAGAGAGCTTTTAGGTCAAAAGAGAATGTAAATTTGTAAATTTATTTAAGTTTTTATGGAAATGGTGTTAAGTGAGAGACAGCAAGGAAGCTTGGTTTTAGATTCAAAGCTCTGAAGAATGTCAGTACCAAGAACAATCTAGTACAATAATGAGAGGGTCATAAATGGTTTCCCTGAAGCATTGACCCTTTCACAGGATAAGAATTAGAGATACTAGATACCTGTGTCAGCATGAGAGGGTATTCTCTGCTTTGAAGTGGAACTGGATGCCAAGTCTCTATAAAAGAACTTCCTCACAAGGGCTGCTAATTTGGTTTGATGTTATTTACAGCTAAATTAGGTTATATAAGGAGGTAGGCTGATTAATCCAATGGTCAGGAAGCTGCTAACCCAGGTAACATGAAAGCAGGTGTTCCAATACTTTCAGTACCACTGAGGGTTTTACCATGGTAAGTTTAATAGGTCCTTGCTTTTTGGGTTTTATTTCTGCCTCTAGCTGTGTTTTTATTCCATGTTACATAAGCATATCTTGTTAATCTGTAAATAAAATGAGTGTGTAATAGAAGTGAAAAATGAGTTTACAGAAAACACATTTTAATGCAGACCTAAATGATGTCCTTTAATGTCTATTTTTAGCTGGGTAGCTAAAAATTTTAGCAGTCCTTTCCTTTCATAACTGAAATGCACCCCTTTCATTCTTTTTTATGCAAATTAGGACTCCCACACTGTTAAATCATTTTTATTGACTATTGAGCCTGCAAAGAAACGGACTGAACTTTAAGATGCTACATTACCATACCATAAAATACAATTTGTAGTTCTTATTTAGAGTCTGTGTTGCTGTGCTTCCTCTAAATAATTGTTATGACTGAAGAAGATTTACAGGCACCATAGAAAGAATAAGTACTCTCTATTTTGCACGCATTGAAACACTGGCCGTGCATGATTTCACATCTAAACCCACTTGCTCCCAGTTCTGTTCTGAAATAAAACAAGTCACATGATGCTCTTAGTTGCTAATAGAGCTTTTAGTATGGCAGTATTCAGAACTGCTGACTTCAAACAGTGCCAGGATCTCACCCCTTCTTTTGTGCTGCTGAGTTTGTGCAAACTTTGGGGGTGGAGTGCTCATCTTCAGGCTGTGAAGTGTCGCTTTGCACATCCCCAGGCTCATTAATGCCACATGCATAGTGTCAGCTGCTATGCAGCACTTGGCAGGAAAACGCTCTGTTCCTTGGAAGTGCAACGAAAATACTGTCCTCCCACCAATTTTTGCATAAGGTTGTGCACATATTCAGCTTGACAAGGTACATGGCCTTGCCTTCTGTTATTATAGATAGCTGCAGCCTCTTGGAGCCAAGGGAAGGGATGCATGCAGAGATTTTATGATTAACCAGAAAGAAATGCGTATGAGTCATTCTGAAAGAGTATAACTCTTGTGAAAGAACTAATATGTTGCTCATGTTGACAGCCTTGGAGAATGACATTTATTTTGTACCCCAACCTTGGGATGGCTGAGAAATATTCAAACATTTTCTCAACAGTGTCTCACCCTTCTTCTAGGAGGGTCACCTCAGAAGTGGAAGGGTGTTCAGCCATGCTGTCACTTCACTACAGAATCATTTTTGGTGTGCCAGTAGAAATGCCATTTGTGATCTCAGTCTCATGTCAGATAGGCCAAGGTGGAGCCTTCCCGTGATCAGACAGGGGACTGCCTTTGAGATGCTTCCCTGCTCACCTGTAGCAAGCTCCACGTCACCATGCCAAGTCCCCGCAGTCATCTGGGTCTCCCAGTGTTTCGAAATTGCAGAGTTTCAAAGCTGTTCAGGAGGAATTTTCACTCTAATTTCTCCCCTCACTGAGGCTTCCTGAGAATATTCACTGCCTTAACAAGTTAGGACATTTAAGGTTGTATCTAATTTCAGAATTGTTATTCTAAATCTGGAGCCTGAATGAGTAATTTTGCATTGGACTCTTGAACTGTCAATACTTACTGCATGACATCAGTTTAAAAAAAATAGGAGAGAGACACTATGTTTTGGCAGTGAGGGTATGTAGAACACAGGTTATGGATCAAAGAACAATGTCTGTATGAAGAGATTTATTTTAGCTACATACATGCATACATATGTGTGTATATATATATATATAAAAACAGTTTCCCTTTTCAATTACATGGGGCACTAAAAACTGAGTATCACTTTTGACCTTTTGAAAGAATTTAATATCTAATAAATCTAGAATTAGAATAGAATATTTCATTTGGAAGGAACCTACAGCAATCATCTAGTCCAACACCACAAGCATCTAGTCCAAATCCTGAGAAATGTTAAAGTTCAACCATGAGATATGTTATGAAATTTATCATGAGACATTATTGTATTAACAAGTTGACATTCAAACATGTAAATATGCCTGTTACATATTTTTTCTAAGTAAACCACTAAGATAGTTGCTGATAGTTCAAGAAAGTAAATGAGCTGTATTTTGTTTTTCTGTAATGTATGAGGATGTAAATGGGTGAATACACAATATAAATAAGTCTATATTATAAGAGCCTTTTGATTTTAACAGTCTCTGAAAAATTAAGAGACAGTTGTCTCATAAACTTGCCAAATTAGAAGAGAAAAACACTTCTAATCATCTTTTTAAATGGGAAAGTACTCTACTAGGTAAGTTACCTAGTATCCAGCTCAGATGTGTCCTATTACTCTGACATTTTTTAAGTTCTCAGTAGACAATGATGGCTTATTCTGTTCTTTTTTCTCCCCCAGATTATTTGGAAATACCTGTGATGACTCCAAGTAGCCCTGCTTCCTTAGGGCTCAGTTCAGCACTAATTACCTTCCCAATGGAGGAATCCTTAAGGCCTTTGTCAGGACACCACCCAAAGGTGTCCGTGCACATCTGTATAGATCCCTTAGCTGTAGGAAAAGATGCATTCAATGAATCCAGTCATGACAATAAGCACTAACCATAGTTCTAAGCGTTGTGCAGGATCATGGCCTCGTGTTTTAATATGCTTCAGTCAGATGGCATATAATTAATATGAAGAAAGGTCCCTGCTTCATTTCATCTAATGGCATGGTGTTCTTTGCTTTATTTTTATGGCTTGGTGTTTTGTTTTTCCTTCAGCTGAACTCTTCCTGGAACAGCAGCATCTCAAAGAAGCAGGCTTTTGTACCCAGGAGGCAGCTAGTCTTTTCCCCACATCTCATGCTGTACTGTACATGCGTGGGAGGCTTGCAGAGATGAAAGGCAATTTGGAGGAGGCTAAGCAATTGTATGATGAAGCGCTCACAGTGAATCCAGCTGGAGTGGAAATTATGCACAGCCTGGTGAGTTTGCAGGGGCTCAACTCCATTATAGTATTTATGTTCCTGATTAACTGTAATAGGAGGGGAGAGGGCTCATGCTTGCTCTGGATGCCATTGTCTTCCTAATCCTGAGAGCAAGTGACCGTTCCAAGAATAAATTGGGTACTTTGAACGACTATTTTAAGACTGGATTGAATTTTTTTAGCTAATTAAGACTTGCGTCAAAAGTAAATATTTTAATTGACAAAAGCTGATACTTTGGGAAATCAGTTCATTGCTTTGTCTTTGCTGCTTTTCCTGCTAACTGTTACACATTTTAAATAAGCAGTACATGACGTTTGAAAGATTGGAACTAAATCACTGAAGATAGATAGATAGATTAGATAGATAGATAGATACGGGGTGTGTAAAACCTGGTCTGGTTTCTTGTGTGTGCTAAAATCAAGATAAACTATGAGTGTACGATAAAATGAATCTGTTACTGTTGTAAGCTGCAGCTTAGTTCCAGCCTTGTGTAGGGGCAGGGACTCCACACTTGAGGGGTTTTTTTTGGTAACAGTCCTACCCAGCAAGTAATCTTCTTCTGCGGCGCCAAACCCAAAACAAACTCTTTTCCAGACACTGGACCTAGAGCTTAACAACAATAATAATTATACAGGGAGCTTTGTGGAAGACCTAAACCCCCTTCTCTTGTGAAATCAGAGCATTTAATCTTATTTCATCAGTAGTGTGTCTTGTTAACTGTAGCCCTTACCATGTCTCTCAGTAATTTTAGAAGTTTGTCTTGACTAACTTAATTTTTACAGGAATTCCATATCCATGTGACTGCTTAGTAAGCATATTTGTATCTCCTGGCATGAATTTGGTCCTGATGAGGTTTGCTGGCAACTCCAAAACTGAAGGGGTATCAGTGTACAAGAGATCAAATGTTAAGTGAAGTTACAATTAGCGAAAATAGTAGAACCTACAGGCAAAGGGCAAGATATTTGGTAATAATAAATGCTCAGTACAAAAATAGCAAATGAATAGCTGATGCATGTCAGGAGAACATTACAAGACTGCTGTACCCATGTCAGGCTTATATGGGGCAATAATATTACTTTATTGTTGTGATACAGCCTTCACAAATTCACTCAGTAAAAACCTAGCTAGATGGAATTATGTTCTTTGCTCTGTCATAATTTAGGAGAAGCTGCTGATACCACAGAAGCCATCGAATTAGATGCCAACATGATACTAATAGCTCTCATTTTTGTCTTATTTTGTGGACATAACCACAATCTGAGTCTTCACATTTCAGTTGCTTGCAATTTTCTGAAACTATAGTAACTTGGAATAGAAGTTTCCAAGGTGCACATCTCAGATGTTCTGGCCCAGTTTACTTCAGAAAATGTCATTCCAACATGGCTTTGCTGTTTCTGAAAAGGAGGCTAAAGAAGAGACCTTAAAAGCTTCTGCAATATCTTCTTTATGGTGCCTTGTTATCTCCAGGTTTTGTCAGGAATGGGTAACATATGAATGTGCTTTTTACCATGATCTTTCCTGGGTTATTCAAGTTGTAACCTTTAAAAAACACATATATGCTTAGTAGGTAAGTATAAGTATTATATTTAGAAATAAGTATTTATTTCTAAAGTTTTAAGAGTCTGTGAATGCCTATTCCCTTCAAACTCCAGTAATTTTTAAGAAGGGCAAGAGGAATGATTCTTGTAACTACGGGCCTGTCAGTCTCACTTCAGTGACTGGTAAAATTATAAATGTTATTCCAGGAGGTATTGAAAATCACCTGGAAGACAGTGCAGTTGTTGGCCACAGCCAGCATGGGTTCTGAGGGCACCTGTCCCGGGGCCATCGTGGGTGTACGTACAGCAAGAGGCTGGAAAACTGCTTCATGGAAAGGGACCTGGGGGTCCTGGTCAATGACAAGATGAATCTGAGTCAGCAGTGCCCTGGCAGCCAGGAGGGCCAACCCTGTCCTGGGGTCATCAGGCACAGCATGGCCAGCGGGACAAGGGAGGGGATTGTCCTGCTCTGCTCTGCACTGGGGTGGCCTTACCTCCAGTCCTGGGGGCAGTTTGGGGTGCCACAGTGTAAGAAGGACATTAAACTATTAGAGAGTGTCCAAACAAGAGCAACCAAAACAGTGAAGGATCTTGAGGGGAAGCCATATGAGGAGTGGCTGGGGTCACTTGGTCTGTTCAGCCTGGGGAAGAGGAGACTGAGGACAGACCTCATTGCAGTTATGACTTCCTCATGAGAGCAAGACGAGGGGCAGGTACTGATCTCTTCTCTGTGGGGACAGTGACAGGACCTGAGGGAATGGCCTGAAGTTGTGTTAGGGAGGAGGGTTAGATTGGATATAAGGTAAAAATTCTTCACCCAGAGGATGGTTGGGCACTGGAATGGCATCCCAGAGAAGCTGTCACAGCACTGAGCCTGGCAGAGTTCAGGAAGCATTTGGACAACGCTCTCAGGCACATGGTGTGACTCTTGGGGCTCTCTTGTGTGAAACCAAGGGACAGTCTGGATGATCCTTGTGGATCCCTTCCAGTTCAGAGTATTCTGTGATGATATTTTAGTCAAGGGATGCATGTAAAATTTAGAAGAGCTGAAAAAAACAATAAGATGAGAAATCTGGGGGCAGAGACTCAGTCTGTAAGCAAGTAGGGAAGAGGAAAGAAAGTGAAAAAGTGAGAGAAATAAAGATAGATAGAAAATAGGGTAAGATAGATAACACCAGATCAGAGTTGATAGATAAGAAGACACATGGATGGAGGGGTGGGCATGCTGGAAAGAATGAATTAAAGGGGTCAATCTTAGGAGAATGACAAAGGAGCAGGAACCTGTAAGAGTACTTCCTTTCCATGTCCTTCAGTCTCCTTAAGATTCTGAATCTTCCCATCCTGGTGCCAGCAAATATCTGTGAAAATCACTTGCTTAAGATGTACCTTACCTCCTTTAACTTGGCCCTGCTGGCAGACTGTGGTTCACACCTGTTAGCTAAGATAGCAAAGGTCTGGTCTATCTCTGCTGATATGAATCATGGTAGTAGTTATATGGTAACACATAATGGCATTCCTTTATGTGCTTTTCCAAAAGCTAGGAAATTGCACATAACAAGTTAGAAGCATCTGATGAGCAGTATAGAAAAGTCTGTAAAGAAGTTAATCATTCTGCCTTCAGAATAGAGCTGGAATAATGTGCCGTAAACAAGGCTTTTAGGGCTATACATCAAATAAAAAGGGCAAAAATAAAATACTGAATGGCTGCTAGCTAAATGACTTTGTCCTGTGTGCTGAATGAGACACTGTCCCCATGGAGAACTTAAGACTGGGTTTATGCAATTGAGGATGTAATGTGACAAGTGGTAAATTCTGAATCTCCTTGAGGCCATCAGAAGAAAACTGAATGTCTTTCTGAAATGTATGTATTAGCCA
This sequence comes from Peucedramus taeniatus, assembly GCA_013400575.1. NCBI lineage: Eukaryota > Metazoa > Chordata > Aves > Passeriformes > Fringillidae > Peucedramus > Peucedramus taeniatus. The sequence goes on along the minus strand of WBNO01002512.1, from coordinate 155,365 downwards.
AGTACTGGCTGTACTTTTATTAAAAATACAAGTTCTTGAGCACAGTATTTTCAGTCCCCTACCAGAGAGAAATATATGTCTTGGATTATGCAAGAGGGCAAGCTAGATTATGAGCTAGTTCCGAGGGGTTTGAAATGATGCAAGACATGTACACAGGCAGATGTAATTGAATTCACACATGTTTCTATGCTGGTCCCCCCAGTTTGAATTCATTTTTTTCCCACTCTAGTAGTACTGTTGTGGATATGTAATAATTTAGAGAAAGAGGATCTGGTTGTGAGAATTACTATTTGACTTGGTACAATTGCCACCCAACTGACCTAGTCCACTTTAAGGGGAAACTCTGCTCTAGACAGTGCCAAGCCTCCCTGATGTATCAGCATCAATTAGCAAAGTAGTCATGTCTCTTTCCCTGGGCTCTTGGAACTGGGTTGTCAAAGCTATATTTGGAAAATTCCAACCTGAAGAGTGTTGCTGGCTTTAAATGAAGGGCACTAATCTAGCAATGAATGAGTCCATTGGGTGTCAGTAACTTCACCTTTACCCAGGGTAGAGTCGCCACCATAGTGCACACAAGCTGTCTCTGTGCAGCTGAAAATGACTGTGCTTTGCTTTTACTGGAGGGTGTTTACAATAGCAGTCAAATCAGTGTGCTTGCCATATAAAGCACGCTGCAGCCTGACAGAGCAGCACCACACAGCAGCACTGCAGTGCCAAGTGTGTCCCAGGGGTGGGTGCCATGCTCTGCTTCCTCCCAGGGGCCTTTGGCACTTCGTGTCCAATGCTGTGGTTGGGAAACCACAGGCACTTTGAAAATACCACACACAGCAGCTGTGCTGCTTCCTGTAACACTTGCAGTTTCTGAGTGATGTCACAGGATCCTTAAGCCTGTATCAGAAATCCACCATTGACATTTACAGAGTAAGTGCTACTGGCTAATACCTAATCTAAGGAAGTATATTTGTTGAGGAATTTTGTTTTCATTTGAAAAAGACACACAGAATCAGTTTTCAGGGCTATTTGAAGCATAATCCTGGTGAGTGAGCAGCTACTCCTTTGCTGCCAGAAACCATTAGCTTGGGTTGGCCGCTAAAAATTGTACATCCTGCGAGATCATAGTTTCTTTAATGAATATAACTTGCTAGGGTTCTTCTTCCACATTGCTCCTGTTTCCATCTCAAAAATTTGTCATCTTTTCCTTTACTAGAACAGCTCTGTTTCTTTCTTCCCTTTCACAGGCTCCTTCTGGGGCCTGCTTGCCAGGGTCATAGAGCATTTCTCCCTTCTGGGGGCTAATGGAGTTTCTACTGAGCAGGTGTCTTTGCTGGTCTAGAAACAAGGGCCTAGTCCATATCTCCTTCTCTTACACTGTGACCTGTGACAGCACATTTCTACAACCAAATAACCATGGCTTTCTTCAATATGTACCAAATTTGGTTATATAACATCATGGAATACACAGCTTTGGGATGGTGATAACAAAACTGACATGTGCCCAACCAAATCAGAAAATATAACATAGGCTGGGGCAAATGACACCTCCTTTTAAAGCAATACACAAATCCACCTACCTGTATGCAACTAGAGAAAGACACTGAAATTTGTTAATTCCCAGCCACTGTGCATTCAGTACCATTCTCACTTTTGATTCAGAGGAGGACAAAATCAATGCCAGCATGTTGGATTTGAGTCTGAAAGCTCTATATGCAAGTTATTGATATAAGATATTGCAAGTTAAACGTACTGAGATATTTGGAAGACTCCTGCCCAGCATGCATCTCACATAACACTTTGTCAAGTCACAGCAATTCTCAACATGTTTTAGTTCAGGGAAGAAGAGAAAGTATTGTCAATTTAAAAGGGAAGGAAATGGGCACCCTCATCTCCGTCACTTTGCCAGATTTAATGAAAACATTAAAGAATACCATCCAAAAAAAGCAAAAAAATTGCTTGATTCATACTTGGGTATTACTGAATGCAGTGGAAAACTGTAATGATTTCTTATTTTTCTTGAAGGTTGGGTTAAGGGCAATAAGGTTGGTATCAGAATGCTGTGTAGCTGTCTGCAGTACCTCATCCCTATCCTTGATAGCAAAACAAAGTTGCTATATATTGGGTTTTGTTCATAATGTGTCCCTGTTCATAATATGTTTTGTTGTGATCACATGAATGGGTGGAAAACACGATCTTGTGAACACATGTGATTTGCTCATAACGAAATCAAAGAGAAAATACAGCTAACAGAGGTTGTGCTAATCATGGGAGTTGTTCTTTGGCTGTCATCTGCGCCACAAAACATAAGATTGGCAGCCATGCAGGAAGGGTTCACAGTCACAGAGTACTCTCCAACTGAAGTTGGGAAAACAAACTGGATTTAAGTCACCTAAGCTGGGCCAACAAATTGACTGTAGGCAGTTTGATGACCATCGTTTTCCAAGATTAGTGTAGATTGTGGCCTTTCCACAGGAAGGCCTGGTTATTGTCTGGGAGAAGTTCTTTGTGGTAAATGCAGTTGGGGACGTATTACCCACATGCCAGAATGACAGAATGATTGAAGTTGGAAGGGATCTTGAGAGATCTTGTAGTCCAACTCCAGCTCCCTCCTTAACAGGTTCAGCTAGAGCAGGGTACCAGGACCATGTCCTGCTGGGCAAGTTGCTCTAAGGATGGAGCAACCTCTGTGCAATCTCTTCCAGTGTTTGATCACCCTTACAGTAAACAAACCTTTGAGTAATGTTTAAATGGAATTTCTTGTGTTTCAGTTTGTGCCCTTTTAGTCATGGGATATCCCTGAGAAGTTCTAAGAGGTTCCACTTCTTTGCACCTTACCATCAGATATTTAGCTGTACTGATAAGGTCTCCCCTCTCTTCTACAGGGCTAAACAGTCCCAGCTCTCAGCTTCTCCTTGTGTGACAGATGCTCCAGTCCCTTGCTGATCTCGATACCCCTTTGCCTGGACTCTCTCCAGTATGTCCACATCATCCTTGTACTGGAGAGCCCAGAACTGGACACAGTACTCCAGCTGTGGCCTCACCAGTGCTGAGTAGAGGTGCAGGATGAACTCCCTCAACCTTTTGACAGCACTCTTCCTAATGCAGCCCAGGATACTGTGAGCTGCCTTTGCTGCCAGGGCACATTGCTGGCCCATGGCCAGCTGCTTGTTCACCAAGTCCTTTTCTGCAAAGCTGTATTTCATCCAGCCATCACCCCTCCTCCCCAAAGTGAATCTGAAGCTATTACCAGGATTTTTTTTCTGCAAGTAGATACTAAACATAACATTGGCATGACTGTATCAGGTCAGGCCAGACGTTCAACTACTCCTCCTCACCACCAGCAGCACAGAAGTGCCTAGGAAAGAATGAGGCCAGGGCAGACATATGTGGTACTTCTGTGGTGGCAGACATATGTAGTCCTAAGGGTAGGACTTAGCTCAGGAACATCCCAAAGTAGAGGTGGATTCTACTTGTGTAGTAATTCCCAGTGGATTTTTCCTTCATGAGCTTGTCTTGAGCCTGTGTTAGAGCTTTCATCATCCACAATAGCCTTTGGCAAGGAGACCCACAGGTCTCTTTTCTGCTGTAGAAAGAACTGCCAAATTCTCTATGTTCTTGATGCAGCTCTTCTTAGCCACACCGAAGCACCTTATTCTCACTTTGGAAGACATATACTGCTGATTCTTATTCATTCCCTTCCAATTACTGATTTTGCAGGTATCTGTCACTGAACCAGTTCCATTCCTTTCATTATTGCTGTTACCTCTCTCTGAACATTCTTACTGTTCTTTTTTAGATGAGCAGGCTAGAGCAAATAATGGATTTACAGAAAAAATAGCTTAGCTTCAAAGGCAGTGTTTTAGATTCAGTGTTTAAAAAAATGCTCTCCACCCCTTAGTCTTTTACTCACATAATTATATCTATGTACATTTTCATGGAAATACTAGAAATAGTGTTCTATTTCTGGTTTGTATTAACCTGATTTTTTTATCAAAGCTCTATCTCCTCATGCCTGCAGGGGCTGGATTTTATTTTCTGAATGGTCAGCATCTCTGATAAATGTGTGGTTATATATAATAGCAGCAAGCAGTGTAACACCTGTCTCAGGTCCTTGCAGAGATGTCAGTGTCCCAGTCTGTGAGTACAGTGCAGCCAGCAAGTGTGCAGTTCTAGTCTTTGCTAGATAGATATATATACACACTTCATTTTGCTTGCCAGAGACATCCTTTTAGCTGACAGAACACTAATCTCGCTCTGCTGGTAATGCTAGAAGCTTAAGAGCTTGATTGAGAACAGATTTTTTTTTTTTTATAGATTGTGTTCCTTTTGCCCAAGATAATTGGGCATTGCTCTTGATTAGATTTGAGTGTTTAAAAACTATATGATGCTTTATTTAAATCTTCTGCTCTTAATTGTTCAGTGGGGGGTGCAAGGGCTGAATAAAAAGACTTTGCAAAGTCTTGGACTGTTTAATTTGGCCTTCATTGTGTACTTAGGATGCATTTTCATGTTCATTTTAGTAGAAGAGTCAACCTATTGTCTCCAGACTCACATTTGGTAGCATCAGGGTAATTTGAAGACTACAGTTTCTACTGATTAGTACATGGAAATGAATTATTTCTGTTCATTTATTTCATTTTACCTCACAGTATGGTGCATGCATCCTTGTTTTCAAAGGCATCCATTCACACATAATAAAACATGGCTTGATTGCTTAATATTTTCAAGGATGACATGTGTTACTTCCTTGGGGATTTGTTTCATGCTGCCATGCAGTAATGGTATAAATCACAGGGCAGATTCTCTGCATGGGTAAATTATCATGGCTCCATCATACCAAGGTCTGTACGTCTTGTAAGGTAGCTAGGATGCTAATTAAAACCGGTTTTACCTTGAATACTGAAATTAGAATGCTTTCTGTGCTTAAATGTGAGAACAAAGGAGCATAGCTTTCACATTAATGGAGTTATTTATCTTCTAAGGAGCTGCTTTGTGTCTGTAGTTTACCCAATTTGTTGCCTATTTTGTAGATAGGTATGCTGTGGTCTGTTTCCGTTTTCTAATGACATTTCTTGCTCAGTTTTTTATATTTGTGTACAGAGAATTGAACATGACAATTAAAATGCATCCCCCAGTCGTTAGGACAACTGTGCATTTGTCCTAAGTGTAATTAGGTGGATAATTGTATCTGGAGAGCCACAGAGAATGACCTGATTTTGTCTGCTCTGGAGAGACTTCTTCCTGGCTGCAGGAGATGCTACTCCCCTTGCTTCTGTTTAAGCAAAGGTAGTAAGCAGAGTTAAGGACTGGGCAATTTTAAGGAATTGGACAGTTGTACTACTTTTGTGATACTGAGAAGTAGTTTTCATTATCACAGCTACTACTTAAGAGGAATCTTTGAGAAACTGCTGTCATAAGAACTTGAATTTCAGTAGATAATGCCTGCAAAATAAATGTTTAACTATTCTTTAACATACAAACCCACTGAAGATTTACTTGCAATACTTCCTAAGGGTCTGGGTTTTTTTTCTTAATACACATATACATTCATTCATTACTTTAAATACTTTTGTATGGTGTCTGATGTAAAATGTAAAACAGAATGTAAAACCTGCTTCAAGAGACAGTTATTTTAAGGTTTGAAGGTATGTATTGACTACAGTTTTGTTTTTTTTTACATTCTAGCTGTGTGATCCTAGGTTGGTGAGGCTTATGAGTTATAGTAAAAATGCATAGAAGCATAAATATACCAACCAATACTGCATGTTAAAGTACTTCAGATACTCCTTAGAGCATATCCTCCAAGCCTGAGAAGCCACGAGCTGTGGTGCTGGGGCTGTTTGGGGGTGCTCCTGCAGACGGCATCTCTTGGGGCCTCAGAAAGAGAGACAGCACCCAAAGCAAATGTAGGAGAGCAAGTGAGTTCCAGGTTTCTCTTCCCAAACTAAGCACTGTTTCCTGGTATTTATCAAAGCACTTCAGAGTGGGGCTTTGCTACTGTTGTGCAACAGGGTGTGCCTTTCTCTTCCAGAGTGCAAAGAGCTACAACTCGGTCATTTTCCATTGAAGGCAATTCAGTGGAGAGGCTGGAGAGGAGGCGGAGCCCTGGCTCTCACCATCACTGGCACAGCCAGCCCTGCTGCACTTTCAGCTCTGATTATGTGTCACACTTTACTGTAAACCTCTGTAAAACAGGGATGAAGCTACTAATCTACTTCATCTGGGGTTTGTGGAGCTTAATAAAAACACATACTTTCAGATGACAGACACACTGTAAGCGCAAAATCTTATTTATACTAATTATATGTCTAGATCACTTTATTCATGTGGGATTTTGGACCACAAATTATTTTAGACACAGTACTGCAACTGTTCAGCACAAATGATGTGCTTTACAGCTTTGAGTACCCTTATGTCCCTAAATGTAAAGTAATGGTGAAAACATCATTGTGGTGGGAGTGGGATTTAGGAGGCAGATCTGCAAACCGTTTCTTCCTGTAGCAAGGATTTGTTTTCATTAGAGGAATCCGCTGTGCCTGTGTGTTGTGCCTTGTCGTCAACTGGATGGATACATTGTTACAGTGGTGCTGTGAAGGACAGAGTAAAATAGAAGCAAATGTGACTGACAACTTTCTAGCACAGCCCTCTCCTCTTCCTGGGGATAAGATATGACAACGCCTGNGGGGGGAGGGTGCTTCCTTTCTCTGACAGTGAACCTATCCTCCTGCTCTGCAAATTCAGTTCAAGCAGACCATCCTTGTACCAGTACAGTTCTGCAGCTTTTCCCTGGTGAGAAAGGGTTTGGATTTTTGAGGGAGAGAGGACAGACCTAAAGGTAGAAGCAGCAATAGAATAACAGTCATTACAAGCAATTCCAAAAATGGAGCAACCTTGAATGAAGTGCCTTTTTTTTTCCCTTTTCCTTCCTTGAGTAAGTAATAGTGACAGTCAACAGGAGATTTGAGCCACCCAAAGGAAGACCAGTGATGTCTTCTGCCCTGCAGCTCTGAGAGCTACAGACACTGGGACTCTCTTAGCTCTACCTAATATGGAGTGCACAAGAAAACACTGCAAGGGTGAATTTGCTAAGTCCTAATATCCAGCAGGATATTTTTGGACTGCTCTGATAGTACAAAATATTTAAACATTTCAGCCCACCCCATAAGGTTTCCCTCGATGTGGGTAAGTCCCTCTATGCTGTGAACAATTTTTCTCACTACTTTTTTTTTCTGTTCAATGCACTGCATTTCATTTCTCCAGTACATTTGGAGAACAGGCAGATGGTGATATATAGGTGCATAAGAGAGAAGAGGAGGGAAAAGAATTGGAAGGAACAGAAGAGACAGAAAAAAGCTGCTTACTTAAAAAATTTCAAGATAAAGCACTGACTATTCAGAGACAGTTAAAATCACTTTTTTTTTCTTCCATTAGCTGTTCCATAGGATGTTTCTTCCTTTTCATCTCTCTCCACCTTGTAGATCTCTGCAGGACATGAACCCAAACTTGATTTGCCCCAGATGGCTTTTTCAATGCTATTTATTTGCTTTTATTTTTTCTATTTATCAAAGAAAGGTAAAATTCACTAAGAATCTTAAATAAACTTAGGTCAGAAGCTTGTTCCAGTGGTGTTTAGGGAGTATCTGAAAACAACAGAACAGACAATCCAGGACCAAGAAATTGGGAGGAAGTCTTCAGCCCTTTGGAAAACTCAACTCCTGAGTCAGTAACTTACTATACGTTTCCTGCTTGTTCTTTCCAACATCTAAAATGGTGCATTTTTATGGGGTTTTTTTGCATTTTATCCTCTTGCTCCTTTCCTCTTGTCCTTCCTTATGCTTCTACAAAGCTCTAGTCTATCAATGAGCTGCTGTTTAATATTGCTAATGTGACTTTTGCCTATGTTTTTGCCAAAGTAGTCGAGAGAATCCCTGCCTGGAAGAAGATGGAGTGCAGGGGAGAAGCCACAGGGAAATAAAAGGCCTGTGATCATCAGGGATGGGCAAGAGAGAGCTTGACTTGTCAAGATAGTAAAACAAAGGCTGGGAAGGGATGCATCTGCTCTCTGCAGATCCACGTGGGAACAAAGAGGGAATGCTGTGGGGAGAGGAAAGCTGCATCAGAGGAGGCAGCTTTGTCTGCTCTACGTTGCTGCTGCAGATTGAAGAGGGTTCCCAGCCACCAGTGCAGAGAGGTTCCGAAGCAGCCTTCTAGGTCATAATGTGGGAAGAACAACCCCATCCTTCTGATACTGAAGCTTGAACAAGTTACGAAGGAGAGACTGGATCATCCCAAAAGTAGGACTTTACCAAACCCAAATTAGTGGTTGCCTATTCAGGCTGCCCAGCCCACCAGTGACTGAATTAAAAATGTACTTACCTGTGACCTGAAATGCAGAATATCCAGCTGAAAGTGTTTTGCAGGTGTACCTGCTGTCCTGCCTTCCTATTTTCATTTTCTGCTGGAGAACTTCTATTCACAGAACTATTTTGTAATTATTTTGCTGTTTATTATTTTTTAAAATTAGAGGTGGAGTTTGAATGTTAGTATGGCTTCCCTGGGATGCAGCCCAGACTTTCATTTTTTATATATATTTTGAATGAGTTGTCAAGTGTCTAGTGTGTTGTGAAGTAGAATGATGGATGTAGCTGGACTCTGGAGAGTTGCATGGAAATTCTCTTAAATAGCATTGTGGCAGCTAAGCTCTATTGACAGTAACATCAAGTTGGGTTTAATAGTGTAATTCTTTATTGAATGAATCCACCCTGTAGGAAACAGTATGACCTTGCTGTGTGTGCTCAAGACAAAAAAAAATCAATGTTAATCCCTTGGGAGGAAAAATACATTAATGGAACAGTTGAGTGAGTCTAATGAGAATTAGATGGCAAGAATGGTAATTTGGAAAGAGATACTCATATGAGCTGTCTGAAGGTATAATGTGGTACTTTCCATGTATCACCAAATGCCATGTATTCTTAGATGTGTGTCTGCCAGATGTAATTTAATGGATTTGCACCTCTCCTCTGTGGCTTCCTGACAGAACAACAGAGGATTTTCAAGCTAATCACCTTTCAGTGGGGAGATTTATGACCAGTTAGCCAATCCTTTCTTCTATCTGGAAGGGCATGGGCTGGAGACAGTCATTGGGCACAGCATATTAACTAGGAGCTTCTTAATCAGAAGCAGGCTGGAGCATCTCTGCCTTGTGGTTACTCTCTGGAGTCTTGCAGTTCACTGGCATTGCCAATTACAACGTTTGCCTAAGTCAGTCCTCATTACTAGTATTTTTGGAAGTCACTTAATAGCCATTGGCTGTATAAGGAATAAACTGAACAGTAGACTTTAATACTTCCTCTTTGCTTCTGAGAATCTGAAGTGCTAATTTTGATTTATGTCGGGAAAATTCATATTGCCTAGTTCTCAGCCTTTGGCTCACATAGATGAGTTGGTCGCCCTTTCCACCTGTTATCCAGAGAGAGGGATTCTCCAGCATTGGGGCAGAGCCCCTTTTGTTAGGCTGCTGCTCTGCATTGCCTTGTGGAAATCTCCCTCTGTTCTTCCCCTGAAGGTCCAGAGAGACTGTGCAATTAAAGAGGGTGCCTATGTTTGTGTAGATCACATACCTCTTTAAATTATATGAGGCAGTTGAGTATCTCCTAGTGCATGGCCTAAGGCAGGAAATGAGGTAAAATACACTGACTTGTTTCAGAGAAATTACTGCTTTGATGTTTTCATAATTAGCCCAGGTCTCCCTTTGCTTGTGTTCACCTGTTCAACATTTGAGTAAAAAGGGCAGACTCATAAAAACATCAGTTTTCAGTTGCTTTGCTTACCAGGCTGTACTTGCTTTCCAAGATTGTCACCAGCATAAGAGACTGCAAATAAAAATCAACTGGAACACAAATGGCAGCATCTCAGTATTGCCAAGCTGTACAGTGGAGATTATTTGTTTATGCTTTTATTTGCCTGCATTGACTAAACAAAGATAAGAATGTAAATGCTGTAGCAGATCTTCCCAGACAAGATTACAGGGGTGATAGGAGCTAACATTTAGAATTACAATAATAGATACCAACGTGGAGAAACGTCACTGCCCTGTTGCTCCTCTTTCATCCTAAGAGCAGAGCAATAAAAAAGTCAGGTCTGTGGAGCTCTGTGTGAGGTTTGCTGCTTTATGCAGGAACATTAATCTTTTAGGGTTTGATTCGTTAGGTTTGCACTGTGTGAGCTTTGCTCTGATCCCTCAAAATCTAAACTCTGGTTAGTATGACTCTGAAGAAGAGCCTTATTTTTTGAGCCTTAATAAGATTTACAATGAACCAGGCAAGCTCCACATGAACTCTGAACTGAGTGGGGAATAGACTCCCAACTCAGCGATTTTGAATGTCAGTGTGCATGGTACAAGGCTAATTGAGATACACAGGAACTGCCATGTGCCTTTTTTAATTGCATTTAGACAAGATGTACAGTATTTGAGTCAGCTCGGCAGTGTTCCAGCTGATGAAAGTGTTGCTGATACTGGACACCAGTGATGATATATTAAGTGCTCTTAATATCTTAGCATACATGTCATGAGGCACGTTAGAATCACAGAAGAATTCAGATGAGAAAGGACCTTTCCTATGGAGGTCATCTGGTCCCACCTCCTGCTCACAGTGGGATCAGCTTCAAATATCTGTATTTGATATAGGTAGCTCAGGGCTGTGTCAGGCTGAGCCTTGAGTATTTTCAAGGATGGCTATTCTGCCACCTGTCTGGGCACAAGTTCTGGTGCTGCATACTCCTTGAGAAGAATTTTTTCTTAATAGCTGCTCAACCAGGATTTTCCTTGCCATAACATTAATCTGTTGCAACCTCTCAGAAAAGTTTGGTCCTGTCTTTCCTTCAGTCACTCATTAGATAGCTGAAGGTGGCGCATTTGAATCTCTCCTTAGCCTGGAGAGGGAAAGGCTGAATAAATGTTCCTCTCTCAAAATCTTCATAATGTCATGGCTCCCCAGCCATCTCAGTTGCCCTTCATCCATCCTTCTCCACTTTGTCATCATCTTTTCATCACTGAGGAACCCAAAACTGGTGAGAGCACTCCATATGTGAACCAAATAGAAAGAAATGTTTAATTTCAGTCTGCTGTGGTGCATTACCTAATTCAGCATAGTAAGTCTTTAGCCTTGGGCACTGCATAGGTGCCGTGCTGGCTCGTGCTCACTTGTCCACCAGCATTCCCAAATCCTTTTATGCAGAGCTACTTCTCTCCAGCTGGTGTCCAGCCTGTACAATTGCATGAGGTTATTACATCCCATGTGCAAAATGTCACTTTTCAGCAAATGCAGTTCCTCCTAAGGTTACAGGGAGACTGGGGCACAGAAATGACAAGCAAGACCTGTGTTGTTAAGGGCCAGAGGTGAGTCACACATCATGACCACTTACAGCAAGTAAAACCTTTACACTCAGAATAAGTAGAAAATTATGTTTGTTCAATGCTCAAATAAGATATAGAGCTGCCATCTCTGAGTTATGCTGAGATTGTGGTGTCACGACTCAATTTCTCACAGCGCCCTTCCTACCGGAAACCACACAGTGCTTGGGTTTGGGTTTTTTTTACAAGTTAGGCCTTTTGGGAATTCATTAGTCATTGGAAAGCTGTTGGAGGAAGACACCTTTGGTCAGAGGCTCCTTGATGTGATTTTATGCCTTTGTTTTTTGTTGATAAACAGGTGAGCTGTTAGAATATTTCTGTCATCCTCTATGGCCTACAGCAGGGCCATAAGTTACATGGTATCACTGTGTGTGTCTCTGTGTACACACATGCATTTGTGTACATCAGAGCTACATGAAGCATAGTGTCAGCTGGTTTTAGCAGGCTCAGATTTGGTTATGAAACCCTAAATGGAAGAAGTGTCTTCTGCATCACCTGAGAACACCTGAGTGCCTGGGGCCTGGTGCTTTGAAAAGGTGAGAGGTCCCCAAGGCTGTTTGGGAAGTGAGCTGTGCCCCAGCATAGTGCAAAGTAAGAAAGCATGAGTCAGATTCCAAAGAAGACTTTCCTTGCAGAACTAGCCAGTTGAGGGCAGGAGGGAGGAGTCTCATTTGTTGAAAGAGTAAAGCTTTGTTTGCAAGCAGTTAGTGATTGTGAAGTGAGTGGAGTGGGAGGCTGAGTGAGGGCAGTGCTGCGTACCTGAAATGAGGTGTGGTGAGGTGATCTTAGCCACCCCTTTAGCCCCCACACTACCAAAGCCTCACCACATAATCCAAACACTGAGAGACACTGGGAGTCTGCCATCCTTGCTTTGGCTCTCTGGCCCTGTTAACCCTGAGGGGCAGGAGAAGCTGCTCTTTCTTGTCTTAACACAGCGCGTGCTGTTGCTGTTCAGTGGTAAACTTAATCTTGTGGTCCCTGTCTCTCCTTGTGTTACAAGCAACAGGTCTCTCTCCTTCTCCACAACCTGTCAAGTCAGTCTGTGTCTTGCAAACTTTAACACTTGCATTGAACATGACACGAACCAGCACTAAAGAGGCAGAATACAGCTGAACCATGGAATTGTTTACATTGGAAAAGAACTCTGATATCACTGTGTCCAACCGTTACCCTGGCACTGCCAAGTCCACCCCTAAGCCCTGTCTCTGACGGCTACATTCACACATCTTTTAAATATATCCAGGGATGGTGACTCCACTGCTTCTCTGGGCAGCTTCTTCCAATGCTTGGCAACCCTTTAGTTGAAGAATTTCTTCCTAATATCTGACCCAAACCTGCTCTGGCACAACTTGATGCCACTTCTCTTGTCCTATCACTTGTTACTCAGGAGAAGAGACACCTGGCTACATCCTTCTTTCGGGTAGTTCTTGAGAATGATAAGGTCTTATCTGAGCCTCCATTTCTCCAGCCTGAATAACCCCAGGAATCTTACTGCAGGAACTCCTAGACTGCTTCCTGTCTGCTGTGTTGTATTTCCAGTGGACATCTGGTAAGTTGAAGTCCCCCACAAGAATGATGGCTAGTGATTTTAAGACTTAATCTTCCAGTTGCTTATAGAATATTCTGTCTGCCTCTTCATCCTGATTGGGTGGTCTATAACAGACTCCCCCAGGATATCTGCCATGCTGGCCTTCCTGCTGACTCTCACCCTAAACACTCAACCCTGTCATCACCATCATTCAACTCTAGGCAGTCAAACTTCTCCCTAATGTACAGGTCCCCTCCACTGCCTCTCTTGCCTTGCAAAGCACTTGTTCAGCACATTTGGCATAATGTACAAACCTGGCAAAACCAAACTGGTAGTGAAGGACAAACTATGAATTGCATCTAAAATAAATTCTCAAGCTGCTCTGAGATTGTGGCAGTTTTTTTAAACCTGGAGGAAGATTAGCTTCATCCTTATGTAAATACTTCCCTGGCCAGTGTTTCCCAAAGCAGCTAATGGTGAGCAAGCTTGGCACTTCTAATGGGATTGAGAGCAGTATTATTCCCTTGCATCTAGCAAAATATATAGAGCTTCTGAAGATGTCACTGTACTTCATATAATTACTTTTTATCATAATTTTTGTGGCAGATTGGCCAGTAGAGGTGTTTTGTCTTTGAGGCTGTCACTTGCAGCTCAGCAGAGCAGAGGAGTGACTGATACAGACAAATAAAGCTAGGTCACATTAAACAAATGCCACAGTGAAGCATTTCTAAAGTCCTCTATAATCCCTTACTGCATTGTGAGGCTCAAAGCTTGATGTTGTAGGAGAGCTTATAAATTTGCTAACACACAACCAGACCCCACAGCATTTAAATCTTTTCTGAACTGAGATTATTTTCATGAGGATAGTTCAGGACAGGCTTCTGCAGTACAAGCAGATACCAGTTCTCCTTGTGACTTCAGTGAGAGTAAGAGATTCCACACATATTTCATGCACATTAAGAGCAAAATTGCCTGCAGTATTGTTGGCACTAGGTTCATGGACCATTTGGTATCTTGTTTGCCTGAAAACTGTCTTGCCTTGAGAGCAAGAGAAGTAAATAAATGTAGAGAGAGACCAGTAAGACACACAAGCCCTGGAGAATACCGGGCTTCAGGAGCAGAAACCCTCACCTTAGCATTCCTTGCTGTTCCTGGAATACAACAAATATGTTGACCAAGCAACCTTGAAAGCTCAGGATTGCTTTCCACTAATGATAAATGATTGTGAAGTATTTGAGATAGGTGTTAATTTCACATTTCTTCAGCTTGAAATACTGGTTTTTAACCTCACCATAGTCACCAGTGATTAGAAAACTTTCTTAGCTCATAGGTTTTGTGTTCTCTGAGAAATTCTATTTTATATATTATTTGCTGGCTGACACAGCAAATCAGACTAACTTGAAGCGTATGTAATTTTAACTTATCTCTTACTTTGAATAGTGAAGGAAGAACAATCAAAGGAAGTGGTTTGCAACTAACCCATTGTTTGAAATCAGCTTTCCCAAGCCAGAAAATATAAAATAGAAGCATCAAAAATAGCAGCATCACAAAGTAAAAATGGTGTATATGTGAGATCCTTGAGCCAAAAGACAGCCTATTTTTTACGTATTTATTTTTAGTTTGGTCAGCTGTACTAAGTGATTTTATCAATGCAGCTAGTCTCTGGAATAAGAATGCTCATGTAATGTAGTGTCAGTGCAGGCAGCAGGGACTAGTCAATTTCTACACATGTAGCACAAATCCTTTCAAATCAAATTTATACAACTAAAATTCCGCAAAGGATTAAGTCTCGATAGTCTTGCACTACTCATTTTCACTCTCACAAGCTGTCATGGAGCAGGGACAGAAGAGCAGCCTTCTTGGCATTGCAGCCCTGCTATTTTTGCATACTTTGAACTAGACCATTTGCAAACTTTTCCATCTCAGTGGTCATAGAGCCTGTCACAGTTTGAGAAGAACCAGGACTGCTTCTCCCCATCTCTTAGAAGAGAGCTCCCTTTAAGAGAGACTTCCTTTGCTCAGCTACCATAGATGGTGAAAGTGGAACCTTTCAAATTAAAAGGAATTATGATGGCTTTTAGGTACCTGTGGCAGAATATCCCAGTGCTTAGGGCAAGGAATAAAAGTCTATAGCATGCCTTTAACACTTACCTAGGCTTGGGATGTTTTTCTCAAGGGTGGGAGTTAAAGAAACAGCTGTGGGTATAGATGCCACCCCCTTCCCCAGGTGACTAGGACTGCTGCATAGAGCTTTGACAAGCCTAAATAACCTTGCTTGAACATTGCTGTCTGTCACTGTGTGCAACACAAGAATCTGATGCTTCCACAAGTCCCCCAGTATGCTGGGAAAATGTCAAGAGATAAACCAGGGACAAGATAAAACCAACTCTCCCAAAGCCACTTTGCTTCCAGTAATTCCTGTCCAAAGTAGAAGGGGTAAAGAAGCCTTGCAAGTACCTGCCTCTCTGCAGTGCTGTGCATCTTAAATGCTGCTGGTAGTGCTTTTACACCACAAGCAGCCAACTCACAGCAGTGTGGTCAGCAACACTGGCCTCACATCAAAGTATAGGGGATGGCCAAGGTTAACAAGCACAGATAAGCAACCAGTCTAATGCCTTTAAGAGGGTGAGGGAGGGCCATGGAGGGACTTTTTATATTGCTGTCCAAAAACATGAAGGGGGTTTCAATGCCCAGACAGCATACAGACTTAAAAGCAAAGGAATTTCAACTGCAGTAAAGAAGGTAGGCAGTGCATAGCAGGTATAAGGTTAATTTAGAAATAAATGAGAGATTTTGTAAAAATGCAATGAAAGTCTGCAGTAGGTATAATCTGAACATGACCTGCTGTGTCCTCCTTTCTGTGTATTGTGATACACTGCATTGTGGGGCTGTTTACCATCATGAGAGCATGGTTTTATGTTCAGCATTATCTCTGTTATCCTCCATACTACAAACACCCTAAATCAATATGCACATACTCAACTTCATGTGTTTGGCCCAAGCATCTTAGGCTAGTTCCATCTGGAGTTATTTTGCTTCACAGGTGATCTTGTGAATGATTTTGCCCAGCCATTAAAAACCAAACCCTCAGGTATACATTGGCAAAGTGCTTTCCACTCTGAGCAAGGCCAGTGCAGAAGCAGGAGTGAAGGAAAAGAAAAAAAGCCTATTTTCAGACTTTCCTAAGTGCAGCAGTGTCACATAGATTTCTCCTTAAGAAATTCTTGCAACTGTCCATCAGAGATAGCCAGCAGCAAATGCTGGAAGCAGAACAGGGGCTGGGGGAGGGATTTCATTCTTGTACTGGGCCAGATCCTCAGAACAATGAAGCCAAGTGGGTAAAAGCAAAAGACATGCTAACTGAAGCAAGCTGAACTGTTCCTTCATCAGTGCCTGAGGCCCTCTCAGTTTACACTGCATTTAATTCAGTCATTTTGGGCCCCAGTCCTGCGCTGATGTTAAGAGGGTGACTTTCTCCACCCCTGCCATAGTCCATCAAAAACCCCAGACTTTAACATCATGAAAACCAACCTGGTTACTCTGAATTTTTGTTTAAACCAAGCCTGAACAAAGGTGGTGTTATTTAACTTGAAGCTCCAGTTGAAGAAATAATGAAAATCCAGTGTTGCATGTGATAAACTCTGGATCTTAGTTAAGCTATACCCTAAAAACCACAAAATGGAGATGATGTTGAAAATCCTCAACCAGCCTCACCTTGTTAAAGCTACTGAAGTTTTGCCTGCGTGTAGTCACTCGAGCTGTAGTTAAGGATTTATTCGGTCTGTGTATGTTCAAAATTGTCTCCAGACTACTTGAAACTGGAGGCCCAGGATCTCTTCAGAGCCACTGGGCATTGCTTTTATTTGTTTTCATCTGTGCATGAATTTCTTTGAAAATACCCAGCAGAGCAATAGAAAGGGATTGTTTTTAATCTTTAGAGATGATAGCATGCTGTTATGCATCAAGGACACTCAAAAACAAAGCATCAGATAAACTGTACCAGAAGTTTTTTTTTTTTTACCTCCAGGCTTTTCCAAAAATAAAATGCATTCTGCATGGGGCTTGCTGTTGATGAGACATCTATAGGTTCAGTCTGCCATCCCAGAAGCATTAACACTTTCATGTTCAGACAATTACGTGTGCATGTGTGAAAATGCAGCTGGATTCTGCCTGTGCCGAGCACGGGGAGAGTGGTCATTATCACTGCAGGGACAGTTGGGACCTGGCCTTGAGCCAAGACCTTGCTTAATGCAGTCAGAAGATTTCAGTGATACAGAGTAGATTTTACATCCCCTTCTCGGGGAGTGGGTAGCTGAAGTCAGAGTTCCACATCTTACAGCCACCTGAGTTTAACACTAATGTGTGCGTTTTTTGCGTGACTCTGGACACACAGTGGACAAAAGAGTGCCTTCTGCCATCTGAGATTCAAGTCACATTAACAACTGTTATTTGCGTAGCTGCAGATTGATGATTTCTCTTGTTTGAGCTCTCTTCAGCAGTATCCTTCCCTGCCTGAATGAATGAGGTTATAAAACACAGTAATTATAAATCTCATTGACTGCCTTGCATTCAAGGGCGCGTTCCCCCCGAGCATTGCTGTGAAGCATGTTACCCAGGAGACTGTCTTGTACAATCCAAAACAGAATTATTCTGACCCAGTGAGCTTGTTGGAGGGGAGAACATTTGGGATGCTGACCTGCTGCCTCAGCACAGCAAATGCATTTTTCTCATTTCACACCAGGGCAATGCCACAATACAACAAGGCCATTACATTCAAGTATTCTTTTGAGGTATGACTTACATCTCACTGACAACTGCTGGCTCCCTAAACATACAGAGAAGGAGCCTAGGACAGCAGTGATAAGCCAGAAGTCCTGCTGACTATCCACACAGTTTTAGCAGCTTTCTCTGAAGCTTTGGTTGTCTCAGACCTTTCTGGGCAAAACCATAAATGCCTCAGACAATATAACATAGTATCAATAAAACCCTTCTTACAATGTTTGAGTCAGGCTGTGCTCATAAAACAGGTTAAGAAGAGTTTAGTGACAGCTGGCTGTTCTGTCTTGCAGTACTGATCATGGTATGCTTCAATACCATCTTTTGCCTTGTGATCTGATTGTAGTCAGGATCTGTATGGGTACCTTCCTTGGACCTGAGGGGTTTAATACCACCATCAATCCTCATATCCTACAGTCAGGAAACTACACAAAGCCCTGTCAGCCACCCACTCTTGCAAAAGGGCTGTAAAACCTCTGATGCTCTGGAGGGAAAGAGAAAAAAAAAAAAAGAAATAAAGCACTTCCTAGAAGGGTAGCAAACACAGAACAGGCTGTTGCCTCCCATTTTCTCAATTAGTGTCTGCACAAAAGGAACACAGTGCTGTGTGGTAGCCTCGGCAGTTGCATCCTCTGCTCAAGTAGAAGCAGAAGATGAGGTGCAGAGCAGTCACTCCCAGCAGGTGTGCAAACCAATTGAATTTAATTAGAAACATCCTGCTGAAAATGTAAATGTTTTACAAGTGCATCATCCCCATCAGGGGCTGCTGCTACTGAAGTCTGTGGTTTGTTGATGACACAACAGCAACTGATGAATCCCCTTCCCTCATTTTCTGTCTCCCGTGCTCCCCAGACACCATGGGTCTTTTCCACGTTGCTGCCTCCCTGGGCACCTCAAAGATGCAGGCTGGTTCATTTAATGTACCCATGGCCATTCCTCCTGGGACCAAGGCAGACCAAGCTCATTAAAATGAAATGGCTTTGCTAGACTAGAGAATACAGTGCTAGAGGTTTTATTGCTCTGTAAGCATTCTGTTTGCTCAGTACTGGTAAAAAAGACTTCATAGTGTTTGTTATTTTGTTTTTCTTGCTTAGGACTCTGGGCAGTGCTAAACTGTATCTTATGTGTATGGTTCTGTGTGATTGCAGCAGTTACCAGGCTTATGTTTAGGCAGTCGAGTTTTTTACTGCTTTGCTGAAAATCATGAGAGATTGGTATTACCCACTTAACTGATGATCAAGCAGTTCTCTGGCCACTCTCAAGAAATTTTTTTCCAAATACAGTATCCATCGTTAGACTACTGCCAAACTATGTAACCACCAAAATCGCTGGTCTGTAGTGCAGGCAGTTTGGGTGCCATCTAAACTACTCCAGAAAAGTTCTTGGTGGGTTCAAACCTGGTTCAGTCATTAGAAGACATCCCCTTACCTGTTGTTCCTGGAGAGCTTTCAACTGTTTTTTCCATTCTCTTCAATGAAGTGCTGGGCTGACAAGCCTATGCCTGCAAGGGAGGCGTGCAGATGCTGTAGGAAATGAAGTGTATGGATTCTATGGTTGGCAGGCTGTCTAGAATCAATCTTTTCATACAAAGAGAATTAGCTATTCCTCCCCCCACGTGGCTTTTAGACAACATTGTGCTGCTTTAGCATTGCTCAGAGCTCATGTAGAGCCATGTAGCTGCCAAACTGACAGCTCCTACGGTGCTTCTGTGGGAGCAAGGACTCCTCTGAATGAAGTGCAGCTGAATAGTTCTGCTGCTGAACCAATTCTCTACAAATCCCACGTGCTTGTATTTATGTGAGATACCAGCACCTCTTCTCACTACACCTACATTGCTTCTAAAACTAAAATCCAAATATTAGAATATAAAGCTAGATAACTTAACCACATGCCAACAAAAACCATTACTGATTGCTGTATTTTGGCTAAGTATTTTGATCTCAAGTATCTGTCTATAAAAAAGCATTGTATCACTTTGGAGTTTTAAACAGTTGCAGAAATGCAGCCAGATTCAGACAAAATATGCTTGGTGCTTGGATGAGTAACATTTTTTTCATGCTTGACTTCCAGAAAGATGACTGCTATGGAAGTGTCTGGTGTGCTTATTACATGACAATTAGCAGTTGTTTCTCTGCTGACAGATGTCCACATCAAAAAGCACTGATTGTCTCTTTTGTTTGCAATTTTAGAGATACCATAATCAAGTAGCTTATTTCATCTCCAGGAGATGTTGTCCTTTGCACCAGAAGCACAGCCTCATTGCCTAGGCTCATGCCAGGGAAAATCAGATTGTGAAATATAACAGCAGATGATTTATGTGGAAGTTTAGGCCCTTTCTCCGTGTGCAGAATTAAAAATTGCAGTTATTTCTGTGAGTAGATGTCTTACCCAGGATAGATGAGCAAACTGTACTTCTGCATTTTGTTTACTAAGGAACTGTTTGAACAGTGAAGCAACATAGAGTATACACACATCACACTGGTAGTATTGCTCATCTGGGACTAAGAAGCAAGAGAAGAGAAGGGAAGAATTTTTTAAGAGTTCTTCCCATGAACAGATTCCAGTGAACAAAGTTCACAAATTCTCTTTGTGCAACTGTAGCATGGAACATGTCTCAAAAGAAAGCTCCTTAGAATGTCACAGACAAAATAGTATTATTCAGATTATTTAGGGGGAAAATAGCTGTGTCACATTAGTGCTGAAAGGAATTCAGTGCAAGCCATGACCTAAATGAATATTTCTGCCTGTTATCTAGAGGCCTGTCTTCTAGCCTTTCCCTTCTGCAGCCCACTGAAGTTAAAAGGAGACCTTGCATGAGGGTTTTTGCCTGAGGTAGGATTGTAGAATGATGTGCTGTGCCTGGCAGTGTGATTTTGAAACATTTGCTAACAGGCAAAGGTCTCTGGGAGCAGACATGAGACTGGCAGGTTGGATTTAATAGCAGAGATTTTGTGCAGCTGCCAAAAAATCACAACCCAGATGCTGGAGCTGAACACATGCTGCCTGATAGAAATGATGTTTTGGGTAAAAGAGGAAGCCAGCAAGTGTCTGTCAGACACTGATTCTGAGTCCAGCCCTGCCTTGCCTTGTCTTTTTCACAGCACTGTCTGTGCATCAGTAACTGGCTGGGCCTGGAGGTGTACTGCATTTTTTCATTATGCTGCACCCAGAAAGTACCTCACCAGAGGCAAATTCTTGGAGCAGAAGCACCATCTGCTTCTCTCTCTCTGTGTTTCTTCTCTGCATGAGAGATCTTCTCTGAGCTCCTTATTCCCCTCACACATTCATTCTGAAAAGTACATTTTCATTGTTCTTCCTCAGGGACCATAGTCTTCCCAAGACATTGGTCTCCCTTACTTTATCCCTGCTCTGTTGGAGGTCAGTTCCCTCTCTGAAAGCACCAGCAAAGAGACAGCAAGCATGCATGCATTGAAAAAAAGAAAAGCACAGCCCCAGACCAGTCATCTTTTACCCTTTCACAGCCATCCTGGTCAGGAGGTAACCAGGACTAGCACTCCAGACTCTAGGAGCCTCCACAGACTGGCTGGTGAGTGACACGCTCCCACACTTTAGAATGAAAGATCTGGGCAAAGCCAGCAGCCTGCAAACCAGGCCAAGCTCTTCACCCTTTCTGCCCAAAGGAGGAATTTCCTAAAAATACATGTCCTGACATACCACTGAGCCACATGGCACAGTGAGTGCAATCCTATTTTCAGCCTGCTCTGTGGGGTGACATAGCTAGTTACACCTCCTTCCAAAAATGGCACATCAGCAGCGCAGCACTTGCTGCTGGACCATCAGCATGGTCTCCTGTGGGATGATGCTCTTCCCTGGAATTCCCCAGCAGGTGATTGCAGATTGTTCTATGTAAGGCTGTGGTGGCAGGAAGCATCCCCAGTCCTGCAGAGGGAAATCAGGAGAGCTGCCTTCTGCCTGTCAGTGCAACAGTAGTACCCTGCAGAATCACACAGGTGGGTTATGGGCTGGGCTGCAGAAAACCACCAAAACTAATTCTAATCTGACCCGAAGAGAAGCTGACCTGATGGATATGATGCCTGTCCAGCACATGCCTTTTGCATCCCCACCAAGAAGGATGACAGTAGAGCAACATTTGGCTTTTGGAGATGATTGGTAGTCTCCTTCCAAGCCATGGCTGGTTAGCAAATTCTGTTTTCCCAACTCTGAAGCTTATTGCAGAATCCCAGGAATGTTCCTGTGCTTCAGATATCCCAAAATAACTGCTCTAAGCTCTCCTTGGGGAAAAGCAATCCTTAGAGCAGCCTCTTAACTCAAATTTTTGTGTTGAAGCAGCTGAGCTTGAGGGAGAGAACTTGGCTTTGCCTCTAGTCACTGGCTCCCGGAGGAGAAATAAGCATTTTGCATGTTCACGTTAATAAGTTTGTGTGTCAGCTCACTCACTGTCCAAGGAATTGCAAACACTTTGTTCTCCTCATTTCTGTTTGCTGCAGAGACCGCCCTCCCCCACTGCCATCCTCACAGCAAATCCCTTCCTTAGCTGGCAGCTGCTGCAGCCCGGCCATCGGAGCAAATCCCTGGCACTGCGGCGGGATCAGGGCTCCTGAGCACCAGGCAGGAGCTGACAGAGTTGTTTTGCTGGTTTGGTGCCCGTTCTCCTCCTCTGCAGTTACCAAGCTTCCTTCCTCCATCCAGGGAGACAGTGAAGCCGTCACAAACGAGGTGCTAAGTGATTCCCTGACACCGAAGCCATCCCTTGGACACTCTGAGTGGCCGTTTCCTCTCCCGGGGAACTGCACGGTTCCCGTACCAGCGAAAGGCAGGGCCTGCTGGGCCATTTGGGGTCGCTGGAAGGAGCAAATCTGATCCAGTGCACAGCGCAGAGATTTTAGTCCATTAGCGGGAGGGCTGGTGCTCTGCTTCTCAGAGGTGGATTATCCCCGTTTCCAGGGAATGTGTAGCTCCTGTTTATCTGTGCCAATCACTTGCTTTTCTCTGTTATGGTAAGTTATTCTCCATGTCCCTGAGGTGCTCATTATCACATTATTCTTGGTCTGTTTATATAACTTTAGAAACCACAGTAAAATCCTGCAAGACAGAACTCCCCAGCTCTTCTCTGATCTCTACTCCAAAGTGTGTAACACCTTATGAGAGAAGAACCCAATACATTTCTTAAACCCATTGAGATCCTGGGGTAGTTCAGTCGTCTCTGGAGAATAAAACTTGCATCCAGGTCTAAAGACATTATCCTTGGCCTGCTCTTAACCTGCAGCAGATGCTTCTCAAATGAGTTCCAACCTGATCTTCCAGGTGATTGCTAGCTTTAGTTATGGTTTCCTGTACACAGACCTCGAGGTACCACTGCAGTTTCAGTAAGCAGTATTGTCCTCCTGTTGTGCTTTGCTCCAAGATCAAATGAAAGCCTAGAAATTGTAGTAGTCAGGTTGGTCTGCAGCTGAACTCATAAATGGCATTTCAGAAAGTGCTCAGGGAACTGTCAGAAAGGAAAAGGGGTGGAATGACTATCCCCTTTATACTTCAACCTTCAAAAACTATATTTCATAAACAAGGAAACCAGTTATAATTAGTTAAAATTCTGTGCTATTTAGGCTGCTTGTTATTGCAGGACAGGACCAAGTCATAGACTGTGATAATACAGTAAATAAAATAGTGTGTAGCACAATAGTGTGCTGCCTCCTGGTACTTAAGACACAGCTGCACAAACAGGGGCGTGGGAATTAGCAAGACTTCCAGGTTTTCAGCAAGCTGTCCTGATACACACCAAGCTGGCCACAGTCAAGAGAAGGAAGCAAAAGTCTCTTCTTGCCAAACAAATGGGAAACATGAAAACATCACAGTTCTCTGGTGTTGCTGGAGCTTCCATTTACGCTACTGTTATGTGCAGTATTTATCAGGTCTTTACCTTCTCAAGGAGTTTCTTCATTCATTCTCTTTTGAGCATATAACAGAAAATGCAAACTGTAATTCAGCAAAATCTCTTTGTACATGGGGGTTTGTGATTTAGGAGAGATTCTGTGTTGAGAGATTATAAGGAAACATACTCCTTGGGGGATCAGAGGCACTGGAGCAGAATCTGGAGGCAGTGGCTGGACCTGTTCCTGCCCAGCTCGCTGTGTTTCCCAGCAGCTCAGCTAAGCTTAGCACTCAGCTGTGATGCTGCACATGGAGGCTCCGGCTGTAGTTAGTTGTGTGCAGGATATCATTAATCACATGCTTTCCCAGAGACTGCCAGTAGTGGAAAACTAAGCAAATTAAGATATTTTAAATACCTCGGCTCTCCTTTCAGGAGACATCTGCTGTAATCTACATTGGCATGCTGTGTGCTTCTGTCAGCGTGCCTTCTCCTCACTGTGCCCCTCCTCAGTGCCATACCAGATGCAACACTTGCTCTGGCCACAAGTTCTGTGGAACTGAGGCTCAGAGACCCTCGGCAGAGCTGAAGCTGTTGCCTGTGAGAACCTGTTCGTTACTCATACATTCAGACAAGATGTACTGTGTATACAGAGGGGAAGATGACATGCATGGGAAATGTGCACATCAGCCCCTCCTTTGTTGCAAAGTAGTGCATTAAAAACTGGGGAAAGATCCAGCGCTAGCACTGGAGGGACACCTAAGAAAGCAGAAGTTCCCTATTCCTCAGCCACAGCACACTGTGGACACTCAGATTAATTGGGTGTCCAGTTCTTAAGCCTAGACATTCCCCAGCTATCTGCAGCAACGTCTTGTTAGGTGCAACAAAACATAGACACCTGCTTACTACCAAAATAAAGGCAGAGTTTTTACCTCCCTGTGGCAATGCGGGTGCCTAACAGCTGCCCTACCCTCTTAAAAACATTTGCTAGAAGTTAGCATGTACTCCCTGGGCACAAGAGAGGCAAGTTCTCAAGCCTCCTTAGCTTGAGAACACTTAAACCCAGGACCTCTGCTTCCCAAAGCTTGTTCCTTGACTCGTCCCTCCTGTCGGAATTGTTCCTGAGTAATGACAAGTTATTCAATGTGAAATGTATTAGTAGCCAATGGAACACAGCTACTGCTTTCTAATCGAGTGCTTTAGCCAGCAGGTTAGCTGCTGCTCTTCAACATCCTGCATGTGTGTTACATGTCTTTTCTCTCTTTGCTGATGATTATCAGTTTCAGTTCTGCACAGATTTTGAAACACTTGGATATATTTGGCTGAATCTCACTAATTTCGACAAGGCTTTCTGCCAGGGAAGCCAGTACAGTGCAGAATTGGGACTTCATGTTATAAATTATGTGTTCTAAATTATTATTTATGATTAGTTTGGGACCTTCTTTTGGTGCATATTTTTACAGACGACACCACGAGCCTGAGTCGTAGTTGGATCTCCTGTGTTTTCTATTGCAATGTTACTGTGACAACTTCTAAGATCAGGGCTGGGAGAAGCCTTTCCTTCCCTAGGAAAAGAGACTGTGAAACAAATACTGTATTTAGTTACTCTCAGATATGTGGTTGAGGCATCCTGTTAGGTTTCCTTCCTGCTTCATCTCCATGTAGGTCTCAGCAAAGGAAGAACTGTCTAGAGAATATTCAGCATGCAGCAGACAATTCTGCTTTGCATGAAGCTTAAGTGACGACAATCCAACAAGGCAGAAAAACTCTTCATTCTCCCTAGGCTTGTATGAGCCTCCCTGTGAAGAGATCAGAGCCTCCTGGTTTGAAATGCTGCCTTAGGGTTTGCTTTTTATGTCAATAAATGTTTTATCACATTTAAGCTTCAAACACAGTAGAAACATCCCTGCTAACATTTGATGAACTCAATAGAGACAGCAAGCCTGAGTATAGGGCAGTGTGCAGCATGGCACAATGCTTCCCTTCTGCGGGGCAGGGTGTGCCTTGGCCTCACGGGGGGCCTGGGCAAGATGCTGCCTTTGCAATTACTCACTGCCTTGGAAAACACGTTGGCAAGCTAAGGGATGGGATGTCACTCTCTTCGGGACTTCTGCTTTTTCTTCTCTCCCTGCAAGCTCACTGTGATTGATAAAGCATATCCATGTGCCCAGTCTTTAGTGGGCTTAAGTCATCACTGTTTTCACACTCAGGTAGTCTGTCACTCCTGATACCTCCTTGCAGTCTCATTTTTTCCCTTCCCTCACACTCCTCTACAGCACACAAAGAGGCTGCAGTGAAGTTTAAATAGCAAAGGCTAGGCTGCCTTTAGGTGCCTGCAGTACTGGAGCTGAAGTCTCCAGGCTGAGCCTACTGAGTTAAAACCCACAGGCAGTGCACAAGTGCTACAAATCATGATGCAATCTCAGGTTTTTTGCTTTTCCCAGCACTTGCCAGTTCCCCCTCAGCAGTGCTGTTCCTTCGTTTCTCCTTTCCACATTCTGTGTTTTGTACTGGCCCTGCCTGCCTTCCCTCTCTTCCCTTCTGCTTCCCCTCCTCTGCTTTATCAAATGCAACACTCAGCGTCACTGACTGGCAGGGGATGCAGCAGCTTGGGCAGAGGAGATGGAGGGGGGAAGGAAGAGGAGGAAAAGCTGCTCTTAACTAAGTAGGCAGCAGAAACACTGAAAGACAAGCTTTCTGCCAGAAGTGAATCTCTGTCATCCTTTGTTAGGGCAACAAATTAAGATGCAGTCTCTAATTCAGTTCAGTGAGAGGACCCTGATTGCTCCCTGTACTCCTACAGTGTCTTTTCAGAAAACAGAGCTCAAATGTATAGCTCAGGTTCACCATAACCTGGACTGAATCAGCAAAATGGGTGCTCAGCTACCCCCACACTGCCAGGCACTGCGTGACTAAGTGACAGCACAACAAAAACTCACTTCACTGCTCACAGCTAAAAAAAATCCTGGCTCTTTGGAGAAGCAAAGGTCATGAATATAGGGGGAAACAATCACAGAAAAATTGGCTACTTCTATGTCTTTCTTTATTCTAGGAGACCTAGGATTTCCAAGGTTAATCTTCACCATTTTCTGAAAGAACACTGATATTTCATGGTTAATGCAACAGATTTTGCTTACAACTTATTCTGATTGCTAAATAATTACAGAAGCGTGTGTTGCCCTGTAGCAGTGTGGATTTTTCTGTTACATGAGACTGTTATCACCAAATGCCAAATGCATCTTGAAAGGCTTTTTGTTGGGTTCTGCTGAATAAGCACACTTCTGAACGATCACTTTTCTGCAGCATGCCCTGCTTTTGCCAGCTGCTGATTACCCTCCTACTAACCACAAGTGACATGTCCACTTTACAGATTGGAGTAAACAGTAAGGATACTGCATTTACCTTGAAATTAATTAAATAATGCACTTAAAGAAGCCCAGCAGCAAAGTATGATTAATTCTGGAAGCTTCTTGGGGTATTCAGACAATAAGAGGCAGAAATGCTCTACTAAATAGAGACAAGCATCAGAGACAACCTCACTTTGGAATTAGAATCTTATGCAAAGACAGCGAGAATTTGCATTTAATGCGATTATTAAAGTCCATTTGTAAAGGATAGAGTCTAGTCCACCTAGACAGATTCTTCAGAAATGAGATGACCTTACAAATACAACAAAAAGCAACCTTCCAGGAATGAAATTAAATGTTTTTCTGGACATCTCTTTCCAAAACAAGCCTTAAAGGAAAGAACGAGCTAATCTGTGCCACCTATTTGGAAAGAGACAACTCCCTGCAGCTCATCAGGTGTTTGAACTAAACATTTGCAAAGGAAGTTTTGATATTCGTTACTAAAAATAAATTCCAGCTTGTACGTGAGGCTTATTTTGTAGTCTTCCATAATGTCTTTCCTGCACTATTTTCTGGGAATTTTATGAGCTAACATTTGAAGAGGTTTTGTCAAACTCTAAGGAAAAAAAGGCACAGGTAGAAATTTCACGACCTTCTAAAAGTGGGACTTTAAGTGTGGCTTATGTTCACTTTCTTTATTAGTGAAAATTAAAAATAAATCACTTTTTCTCGTCTAACTTAAGTTGAAATATGGCTCTCCTATTCTAAAACAAAAATAGCCTCACTCAAGTATCAGTTACTAAACATCACATCACTGAAGGCAAGGGAGTCCAGTCCAGTGTCACCATAGAAGTGGTTTAGGTTTTGTTTGTTTTGCATGCAGATGAGGTCAAAAATACTTTTGAAAAAGCTTCCCATAGGCACCCTCTGTTCCCTGAAATTAAAACCCATCAATTCAGGAGTCCAGCTGTCAGCATGAGGCACACTAAATCAGCAGACCAGATTCGCTGTCCCCTCTCAGCCTTCATACCCTGCTAGACTGTGCCGGTCTTGCTGTGCCGAGCCCTTCACCTCAGCTGAGCTTCTGCCAGAGCTCTCAGCGCTGTCTTTTACAGTCTGGCTTGAGTTCTGCCCTCACCACTCTGCCTCTGTTTACAAGAGACAAGGTACAGCTTCAGACCGTAAGAAGAAATCAAATTCATTTGCAGAGGTCACCCTCAGCCCTGCTCAAGTGAGTGAGTGAGTGAGTGGATTCACACCCTGGCACTGTGCAGCTGTGTTGGTGCAAGCAGGACATGAAATGCCTGTGTGTGGCTGACAAGGGGCTGGGCTGCCCACAGGAGTTTGAAGGAAAAATTATTCCCACTCACCTGTTGAGTTGGTTTGGGATTTTTTTACTATTTATAATTTGCTTGAGTGTTAAAAATAAGCCTGTCCTCATTGCTCCTTAGAATCTGACTCAGTACCAACACCACTGACAGAGAGGCCATACTTAGAGGTACTTGTCATCTTTGGGAGGAAAATCACTGGGCAAAACCAGAAGTGCCAGTGCTAGCCAGGAGGTGGCAGAGGAGTCAGGCTACCTTGTACACCAGTTTCTGCATTGTTTTGGCAAAAAGACAAGTAGAAACTGAGGAAAGACAACAAAACCCAGTCCCACACTCCATCTTCAGGAATAAGAGGATGAAACCCTTAATCACATTCCTGCTTGTATTTATACTAATTGCTCCTCTTCCTGAGATCTGACTTTATGAAATTATGCATGCACACCAAGCAGATGAGTTTCCATAGAAACTCAGGAGCTGAACTTTCATTAGAAAAATCTTTTTTTAAAAAAAATCTTCCAGATAAAAATGCAAATTGCCTGTCAGTGGGTGGCTTTCTGAATTTAGATAAAATTTTTTCTTTTGCACTGTAGGCAGATTCCAGCTGGACCTACATAGCAACAACATGCAGGCATTGTTTATAGCAAGCCAGACTCCATGGGGAAATGAGAAATTCAGTAACAAGAAGAAGCTCTTAAGTGCAAATACCTCAGAGAAACAAAAACTCAAGTGCTCAGTGCTGCATCTTCCTAAGGCTTGAGGTTTGTTCAGCCTCCAGCTCTCAAAATTCTTGTGGTTTGTAAGGAGCGGTGTGGGGAGGAGGGGAGAGAGGAAATGCAAAACCAGAAACTCTCCTGCACACAGAATTAATGATGTTCAACCTGTCCTTTAAACATCAGCAGCATATTTGTGCCACTTCAGTTAAGCCTCGCTAAAAGGCTGACACCATCTGCCACAGCTCACTCTGGGCAAGGCACTGGAGCTGTGCGGGGGCGCGTTGGCAGAGCTGGGTTGGCCAAACCCAGCCTCCACTTGGGCTGAGGCCTGGAGCCCAGGGTCATGTGCCCATGCTGTGTGGAAGTCCAGGTATGCGTGCAGGAAGAGGGCATGGGGCTCTTCCTCATCAGAAGGGGGAAGCAGGATGATGCCATGTCTGGAAAGGGCCAAGGACCTGGCAGCATTTGGCACCAACAGTTGTGCATGTAAGCAAGGAGGAGATGAAAATCTCAAACTCCTTTAGCAAATGTTTCCTCCAAAAACATAACAGTTTTTCACATGTGTGGTATACTGCAGCATCAACAGGAGGCCTTCCCCTGGCTTTGGGGAACCTGGAATAGCTCTCTCTGGGGGTTCACAGATGTTTTCTCAGCCAAAACAGCCAGCTTGAAAGCACTGAATACCAAAGAGGAAATTTTCACATGAGCTGCGCTTCCTGGTGGGCATCTGCCCCCTGTGGGCACAGCAGCTGGGTGTGCAGAACACAGTGCTCCTCCTGGGCCTGGAGCACAGGCACAGCAAACACTGGGGAGCCAGGCAGGGAAGCCATAGCTTGCTGTGGTTCTTGACCAGCAAGGGTGCTGGGGCATGCAGGGGAGCTGTGCTGCACGAGCAGTTTACGATGAGGTGGATTTCACTGCAGCATTGTTGAGAGGCGTGAGATGTCAGCCGGGCAGGGAATTCCCCTCCTCGTTGGAGAGGGATGACAGGCAGCAGCTGCACAGGCTCCTGGCCCCTGTGCCTCCAGGGCCTGCAGCCCTCGGAGAGCACTGAGAGGTTTGATGCTGCTTAGTGTCAGGGTGAGGACAGTGCTGGCTCCCCTGCCACCAGAGAGCACAGTCGGCTCTGCTTGGTCAGCACAACAGGAAGAGATTTTAGGAAGAGTGGGTTTGTGGTTGAGGACAAACTTGAGCTAAGATAGCTCCTGTCTATTCTTGGCTCAGCAGCAGATTTGCTATGGCCACACTACTTGCCCTTTCTATGCCTCATTATCCCTGTCAAGCGAGTGACTCAAATTATAATTACACAAATTCCTCCCAGTCTGTCATTACGTGCCTGCAGTCTTCTCCAGACAGCTACCTCCAGGGGAACCAGCCTCTCCCACCAGGGAACCTCTGTGCCACCTATGCCTGCTCTCAAGGGGATCATAAGATTACACCCTGTTGCCTTGTCGTTTTCCTACATAGAGAGGAACCTAAAGAAAAAACACCCCACTGCATCTCTAAATGATCAGATTTGATACAGAGTTGATTATTCAGGTCAAGGTTATGGCCAAGAAGGAGGCAGTGAAGCTTTTCATAGCATCGCCAATATTTGATTAAATGGCTGTTTCTTAATTTTTCTCTCAGGCAAATTAATGTTTTTCTGTTTGTTATTAGTACTATCACTGGCCTTAAGGATGCTGATGCACCCTGTGTTTAATGGGACTTTTGTAGAAGCAAACAAAACAAAACAGAAGAAAAAGTATCACTGTTCTTTCCTTAGACATTTACTTGGGTTCTAGTTGTGAGAGATTTCAGGTTTTTTACATCTTTTCATATGCATTAAAGGCAATTAGAAAGGTTCAAAAGCTAATGCTTTTCCATATATATATGCATCCACCTACTGCGTTGTCCCAGGAAAAGCATGAAGTCAGGCAGTCATCTCACTTGCCAGCGTTTCCATGGGTGAATGTGGGCAGAGGCCATGCAGAGCTTGGCAGGTGGCATGGCAGTGCTGTCTGCTTCTTCCAGAGGCCACACCTGGATGAAGCTGGCGGAAGGTTCATCCTGGTGTGTGCACCTTCAGGAGGAAGCAGAGAAATGCCACAGATATGTTGTGGCCTGCGAAGCCCATGTGACCATCTGGGCTCAGTGTGGTTGACTACAGTGTAATTAACAGGGAGCCTGGCTCATTAGGTGCTTTGTGGGTTCAGACACATCCATGAGAGCCCTGTAGGAAAACATGTTCTTCCTAACACTTCTTTCATCCTCCCCCTCCCGTTCCTTCCAGATGGTTACACCCACTTGTGTCTTTTCTTACCCTAGGGACAGCTTTTTAAACAAGGTTCCTCCATCCTTCTCCTCCCCCACGCTGCTTTAGGATCTAAATTGAAGTGCAGGAGGACAGAGCTGTTATAGCTCATGCTGTTACATACAGCCTGCCCATAGAAGGCTGGAAGGAGACCACACCCCCCTGTTTGTTGAGAAGAAAGATCTCAGTGTGGTCAGGATGTAGGAGATGAGAGACTTTACCTCAGCCTCAGCTGGGTGTTGCAGATGTGCAGGGATGAATTCAGATACTGGCTCTAGTCAAACCTGTGTATATTTTCTGGGCAAGCAGATGCTTAAAGGGCCTGTAACCTTTCTTTTGTATAGCACCAGTAAACGCTCTCCCAGTAACACACAGCAGGAGCACTTGCAGAGCTGAATCTGAATCTGCTTTTTAAAAAAATATTTTCACAATTACTTTTTAAAGTGCGCATCACTATCAAAAAACAGAACTTAACAACTGACACTTTCATTCTTCAGAAATAGGTGGAGATGCCCCTCCACAGGACTCCTGTGCCTGCACTCATAGGGCAGCTTGGTGGGAGCTTGGGGTGCTCCATTTCTTCCTCTCTTCTGTGCTGTTGTTAACTGCCCATCACTTTTTGTTGACAGGGCCTGGTGCTGAGCAGACTTGGGCGGAGGGAACTG
Organism: Peucedramus taeniatus; assembly: GCA_013400575.1. NCBI lineage: Eukaryota > Metazoa > Chordata > Aves > Passeriformes > Fringillidae > Peucedramus > Peucedramus taeniatus. Next base: position 123,460 of record WBNO01002512.1, on the reverse strand, counting down.
GCCCAGAAGGTCCTCAGAGATGCCATCCAGATCCAGACCACCAGTCACATTGCCTGGAACAGCCTTGGAGAGGTCTTGCAAGCTCAGGGGAAAAACGAAGCAGCCATTGAATGTTTCCTTACTGCCCTGGACCTTGAATCAAGCAGTCCTGTCATTCCATTCACCGTCATACCCAGGGAGCTCTGAAGCTTCTCCCTGCAGCTAAGCACTTTCATTGCCTGGACAGACACCAAAACCAAGCAGATAAACAAAGAAGAAGCCCAACAGAAAAGTGCCATTGTAACCTGGAACTGTGCTAATTCCAGGATGGGGCTCAGGTCTACAGGCTTAGCTTAGACAAGCCAAACAGTAGAAGAATTTGCAACAGGCAGAAACAGAGAACGCCTTTTTCTTCACAGGTGCCTGGCTAACCTCCTGTTCAAGTTAATAGCAAGGCTTATTTCAAAGTACTGCTTCAAGGTGACTGCAGAAAGATCATGCTAGGGTACAGCTGTTCAAAGCACTTGCACCTTTCAGTGTTCATTGAAAATCAAATCCCCAAGCCCCTAATTAAAGCCCAGACCTGCTCTAAATAGGAGTAAATTCACCAACTACCTTGACCAAGTTGTGTTTAACTATATGGCTGTCTCCCCACAGATCTAACAGGACAAGAATGACAATTGCACCAAATAGACATGCAATATATGCTGTTTACAAAATTATTTCATCTATTTTGATAATCCTTTTTCCTGCCTTGCTTTTATATACTGTATATGCTCACTATATTTAGTGTAGCACTTGCCTAGACCAATATAAAATTAAATTTTAGTTTTAAATTAAAAATACTTTTTTAAAAATAAAGCTGCTATTGCAGTATAATTCACAAAAGCAGAAAGACCAAAGACCAAATCAGTTCACACTTGAACAAGTATTAAAAACAAATAAATATCTCCACTTACATATTTATTGAAAGGCCTTACATGAAGTAACTAATTATAAGCTTTGAGCTTCATTCTTATTAATCACCTATTGCATCAGTTTAGTGAGGAATTTAGTGTTTACCAGTATATAGTGACTGAACTCTGTGCTCTACTGCATTACCATTCCTGGCACAAAACATTTTCATATCCATCTTTTGGTGATGCAAAAGAAGACAGCAGTCTTTAAAGGGAAAGTGTGCTGAAGGCAGTATGGGTGTATACAAACTGCTCCTTCCTTAAAACTAAATCTTTGGATTATCCATAGAAATTTCAGAGGTACCTCATTTTTAGAGGTATGGAGTTGAGCCTTCAGTGGCATAATTTTGCATCTCCTATCAGATGTAATAGTGAGGAACTTCTGATCCACACAGCCTCCCCATGGCTGACATGGCCAGGGAGGGTACGCACCTGGCACAGCCCCTGCTGAGCCACTCCTTAGCTCTGTGTGACCTCCCCAGGGCCTTGGCAGCAAGGTGGAGCTGGACCATGCTGTCACACAGAGCCAGCCCTGTCCAGACCAGTCCCAAGGTAAAGATGATGCAGGAATTTGCTGCACTTTTCTATAAAAAAAAAAAAAAGGTTGAGGCTTTGCGCCTACTTTTGTCCAAAGATTTGTGACTATTTCATAAGTAAGTTTGCACTAAAGCACACTTTGTACTATAATTCTGCCCAGTATTGTGATCCACAACTAGTTCACTCTGGAAATAATAATATCCTCAGGCAATAAATAAAATGGGGTTGTTTCTTACAGAGCCTGAGGCTCTGGCAGCAGACTTGAAGTCAGCGTTGTTTACAGTTATTTGGAAATCTGCAGGCTAATGGAGAGCTGCACCCTTGTGCTGCTCCCAGCGCACACCATCGGAAAGCTCCCACCCCCAGCCTTCCCTCAAGATGCCTGCACCAAGGGAAGCTCGCTGCTCTCAGGTTCCTCACAGCAGGCTGGTGCACTCTAGGCCAATATTTTTATTTTTCCCCCTTAAATCATGCAGATGCAATCGCCCAGCTTATTTATCTGTTCACTGAGGGATTCCAGAACTGATCTAGACTGATTTCACTCCAGGTGAAAGCAGCCCAGCCATGAAAGGTGCTCAGCCCATGACTTCTCTGGTTTTCCAGTGCCACACAGGCACCCAAAAGGACTTTTTTAAGCCAGGGGCAGGTTTCCAAGGAGATGATGTTCCCCAGCCGCATTCCTTGTTTGCAATAGCACCAGCAGCAGAGGAAGGAGTAGGTGTTAAAGTATCAGAATTAAAGGAGTTTCATGAAGACACAAAGATGCAGCCGAGACGGATTTTGCAGTGAAGGATGCTATGAAGTCGGCTCACTCTGCACTGCGGGGGGAAAGAGGGAAGGGGAGGGGGAGAGATGCTGTTGTTGACACAATATGTAAATTGTTACCCAGGTGTTTCAAGCCCAGATTCGCAGTCAGATGCAATCTGACAATAGACTTAAGCAGATATATAGATAGATATTCTATTCTAGTGTTTGTTCTGCTCCACAGCTCCCAGGGTGGGAGCGACCCTTCTGTGTGAGGCACAAAATGAGTCCGTGTGGTCGCACGTGGCTGCTCAGTTGTGTGATGTGTGTTTGCAAAGCACTGCCATAGCAACTTCTGTGTACTGGGCAGCTATTTGAGTACAAGCTGCGCATCCACCTCGGCCACCAAGGAGCTGCTTTAGGAGGTCTGTAACGTAGCTGCTCTGTGAGCTGGCAGGAGGGTGCCTGTTTCCCAGCAGCAGCTGAAAAGCAAACACTCACAGATCCATTTGCTTCTGCACACGTAGCTTGTAAACAGCCACCAGCCCATCACGTTTGTTGCAATCAGGCAAACTTCATCCTGATGATAATCAGACCTGCCACAGCACTCATCTTCCTGGAAGAGGGGCAAACATTCGTGAATACTTGGAGTGCATCAACAAGTCAGATGTTGCCAGGGTGGTCCCATCTTGTGTGCAATAATGAGTGTTGGAATCTCAGTCCTGAGAGCCTCTCCTCCATGTGTGGCAGGGAAGATGTATATGAGTAAAGGCCATCATCAACAGGAATCAGAGGGCTATGGTACCCTCTACCAGCTCATCACACGACAGCCCCCACAACAATTGCAGATTAAAGTACTTCGCGTGCATACTGGACTCAATCCCGAGATTTTCTGCATGCTTCCCAGAGGATGCAAAGGATACCCTCTTGGCTGGAAGGGTATTGTATTGGCTTGAAATGCTCTGTACAATGCAGGAAAGAGAGTTGTTGGTGCAGACTTACAAGTACTTTGGGGGTAGATTCTCCAGCTATATTTGTAAATCATGCTCACCAAAACAGAAGTCTTCCCAAACTTATATGCTACCTCTCTCACTCAGCATGGATTTTGTTCACACTTCCAGATACAAAAAACAAAGACAACTGCTTCAGACAAGCCTGTGTATTGTAGCATTTATTTAGATAGCAATGTTGATAAATCTGATAGACTTACTTCCCTGAGCTCAGTAGTATGCATGGCAGAGAGTCTGGCATGCTTAATGCTCAGGGTTGCAGATTTAAGAACAGAAGATTTACATCCTATGTCTCATATGATTATTAGAGACCATAAGTAATGGAAGTTTGGGGAACAGTAACTTCGGGGAACCAATTCTGAAAGTGTTAGCACTGACTTGAGCCTTAGCAGAGTTTTCTCATTTCATTAGTTTTGAAAGAGGAAGATAAAAAGCCCACATCATTGCCTAAAGTATCACGTTCCTCTTGTTCCACCACAAGGTTCTTTTCCATTTTTTTGGCAGAGTGCATGCAAAAAGAAAAAATCATTACCTTCTATTTTCCTATTGCGCAGTAAAGGAGTAGTATGTGCCGTTGCCTTTGACCAACAAGGAGGATTGCATATTGTAACGAAAATGACTGCCTCCAGGATAACAGAAGGAGAAGCCCAACAGGCCAGGGAACAGCTCCCCTCCCTGCCTTATCCTGTGTAAAGTGTCATTGGCACCACTGGAGCAGTTGGTTACGACCATTCCCCAGCTGAGGTCTGCCCACCCATGTGCTCATTCCGTACAGGGAGTACAGCAGAGCTGCAGATCCCGCGCCATGCAAAGACCCCGTCTGTTTCTATTGGAAACAGTTCATGCTACTGATTAGCACAATGCTTCAGAAGTGCTAATTATCTTTTCTTGGTAATGACTAATAAATCCAAATGGAGAACAGTCCTGGAGGGTGTTTACTTGAAAATTCACTGGCTGGGTACCAAAGCAGGCACAGCACTGGCTGCTGCAGTTTGAATTACAGTTATTTTGTCCAAAAATTGTTCCATTTTCAGAGAGTCTTGGTAAAGAATGAGTTTGGCTAGCTTGTATTTCTTTTTAATGACAGCAGAGTGGGAAATAATCCTTTTTAGTGAAAAGACATCACTACCATCATCTTTTTTTAGCCAAACCAACAGAGATTTGATAGTTGCAGTTCAGCCTACAAGAGGAAGGCCTCCCAAAGCAACTGTGCTGCAGCAATAATTCCCTCTGACTCAATTGTATTACAGGCATATTTGACAATTATGCAATGGGCATGTGGAGCTGAGGCACCTCTCCCTCCTGATTTGGCTGAGGGGAGCTGCTTTGTGCCCAAAGAGACAGCAGTGGCACCCATCTGGGTGCCCATCAGTGCTGCCCTGGCGCCTGCCACTGCAGGGTGGCTGCTGCCACCAGCCCAGCGGGTCTTCTTCGCCAACACCCATCACTTGTGCTGGTTCAGTGACCCTCAGACTGCTCCCTAAGCCTGGCTCCAAGGGACGGTTTCTTTGCTGCTGAGTTGTTGTTCAGTGCTGCAGGATGTCAGTGCATTATCAGACAGAAAGTGTTTTTCCCAGAAATGGAAAGCTGAATTGTCCATCAGTCAGCGATGCTGGCAGGACGGGAGGTAACCACTGACCCAGCAGTTGCCAAGACGGGTCCTCCAACTTTGCTTTTAATGAACTGGCTTGTGCCTTCAGCTTCAGCAAACCAAGGCAGGTTCCCAAGTGAATGGATACTGAAAGATCCCACTCGTTTTCCCACAGAAACACATGCCAGTCAGTGGCTTAAACCATTGATGGGGGTACAATGCTGCGCCATTGCGTGGCAGCCCATGATGATACAAGTAAAGAACCTCCCTGAGCCAGTGCACAGAGAGGTGCTCAGCTTTCACACATCCAAGCATGTCCTACATGCCACTCTGATAGTGTTGTCACGGGTGTCACGATCAGTTTTCCATGTAAATTAACTTCTTTAATCGTTGTATGGTATTCCCACCAAATTTAATAAAATTGACCCTGTGGAAAACAGAAAATGCTCCTTATATTTCCTGCTGATTTTATTCATGCCATGGATGCTTCAAGCATTATGAAATGTCCAGTTGTTATATTAACTGGAACCCAGTGTGCCTAGGAGTAACCAGTTGCAAAGGGTATTTTGGCCTACACCCTGTAGTTCATGGGAAAAACGAGAGTGAGCATGCAAGCAGCATGCCTTCAGAGAGGAACAGAGCCAGGAAAATGGAGTAATGTAGCTTCAGATGTTTGGATTTGTGGAGATTTAAGCAAGCATCATGCTTTTCTTGTGCTTCATCCAATAAAAATAAACAAAGGTAGTGTGAGAAACTCTAACATAGAGGTAATATGCAAATACTATGCTGTCAAGTTTAGGGACTTACCTTACTTTGGCCACAATGCCATTAATCATCTTTTTTGCTACAAACAGTTACTCCTGTGGTTATTTGGAAATAAAATGTGTCCATTCAAGAGCTTCCAGAGCATTCTGTGCATTTACACATTAGTCTTTTGGGCAGGTTTCAAGAGGGCCTGCTTAAAAAGTCCATCCCTTAGTTTCATACTCAGATGAGATTAAGGATGAGGTTTTTGAGAACATTTCTTCATAACTGTGGCTGCTTTGGTTTATGAGTGTACTCAGCATAACTCAAGCAGAACGAGGTTCCTCTGTGGCAATAACAGATTTAAGTCCTTCAGCTGCTCCTACGGTCTTAAAAATTGAAAATTGAAGTGAATAAAATACTGGCTCTAACTTTTCCCCCCTCTTTCTTTTGATAGGGAGAGGGAGCAAAACACTGGTGTGGGGGAGGAAGGGAGGGAGGAAGGAGGCTTCCATGTCCCTTCAAGCAGGAGCCCAACTGGAGGCCTGCAACTGTGCCCCAGCAAAAGCTGGAGAATATCATTGTTCAGTTCCCTCTGAGGGAGGCCACTCATCTTTGCTGGTACCTGATGCTGGTACATTGCCTGATACCCTCTCTGCATCAATATTCCCTTTCTGTTTAAATGGGAAGAAAATAAGCCTTTTTGCCCCTCATTTTTGCTGGAAGGAGCTCCAGTGGGTTGAGAGCTCCACCTTTAATACAGAATCACTTCTTCTCTTGCAGAGAACCAAGTTGCATTTCAGTGATAAGTTTGACACAATACTCTTGAAAGGTCATTAAGAATAATTTAATATATTTTAATAATTTATTATTTATTTTATATAATTTTAAATAACTGATTCATACCTCCACTTCTTTCTGCACCAAAATGTTCAGATACATATAATATATTCCTGCTTCATGTGTGGTCCATATATTTAGCAGTTCCTGATATTTAACAGTCCCATAAACTTCCCAAGGGAAGAGATTGCATTGCTGCTTCCCTGATGCTCTGTTCCATGACAGTCCCTGGCTATCAGATTTTTGTGGAGTCACCAAAGCACCAGCGTTTACTGGTTTTTAACCACATCCCTCAGGAAATGTCACATCCCAGTCAGGCGTGCCTGAACCAGTCTTTGCAACAAAGGAAAAATAACCTCCTGCTCTTTAAAGACTGGTGTTAGGCAAAATAGACTTGGGCAACACTGGCTTATTGCGTTGCCACTAGCAGCCACAAGAGCATTTATGTGAGCTGTGGTGTCAAGCCAGTTTCCTGTGTTGTGTTGTCTCCAAAACGAAGAGTAACATCTCTCAGCCAAAACATCCCTGCAGATCCACCAGCTGAAGGGCAAGATTCAAGAGCTTTCTCAGTGCTCCATCTTAAGCAAGTGTTACACAATGGAGGAAAAAATCCTTGCAGGTCATTGCCCTGAGTGTCAGAGCTGCAACTTTTGGGTCTGATCCCATTTAGAACTGATGTGGCTGCTGTGATCATCTGGCTAATGGAGGAGGAGAAGCAGGTAGGCAGAACACCTGAATTTTATACAGCAAAAATGGCAAGCATTGCAACATGGCCTAAAAAAGCAAAAGAGCAATAAAAACTGTAAACCAGGAGATGTTTTCCTTACTGAGGAGCTCTCACAGAGGCAAAGCCCAGCTTCACCAGTTTTTCTGACAGAAACATGCAGAAACCTCTGTGAGAGTAAGAGCAGATGCCGAGCAGCCTCTCACCAGCCTCCTGACTGCAGAGACCTCTCTGAACCTCAGTTCTGCCCCTACCCTGCACCAGTGACCCCAGTCCAGCCAGAGAGCACAGGACCCAGACCCCTCCGTGGCGTGCTTAGGGCAGATGCCAGTCCTGTGCCTGTCAAACAGCTCGGTCCTCAAAGCAAACGCTTCATTACATTATGCATGACAAGTCAAACATCTTTTTTTATAATGCAGTTGTTTATGATATTGTAATTAAGTCTGGAAACCAGGATGTTTGTGAATGAATCAGCAATAATTATCCCTTATTTTGTTGTCCAGGGAGAGGACACACGCAGTCCAGGTTCGCAGTGCTGGGTACTGTTTCAAAAGGATGGGAGTTCACGATATAGCGATTTTCTGGTCAGTGGAGGTTAGAGGTGATTTTGTGCTCAGTGTAAATGGCATTGTCTGGCAGAGACAATTAGCAAATGAAGCGCTGCCTCACCAGAGGCTTTGCAGCCTCTGAGTCTCTTCTTCCAGCCTGACAACAAACAGAAATTTGAGATGGTATCTCGGGTTTCCAAAACAGGAAGCTGCTAAATCCAGCAAGAGAGCAATTCATTTCCCACTTATAATGATGCTGCTTTTAAATCCCCTTTGAGGATACTGAAGTGTTTTCCGAAGGGTAGCAAGGGAGGTATTTCATCCCCATTTTACACCAGATGAAAGACCAACTCTGGCAGGAGTGGAGCTGAGAGAGGGGTGTTTTTCTGTGCAGAACTGGTTGCTTCACTGTGACTCAGGCTCTGTTCCTTTCTGCAGTCTGCCTCCCACCCCTGACTACCATACCCAAGTCACAGCATGGCACAGCCCTCCTTCAAAGCCCTTTTTCTTTCAAGGTCTCTTCTGTGGAGGAGGAGTTAATGGAAGTTTCCACTCACTTGTTATATTAATGCACTATAAATGACTTCTATAAATCATCAGAGTGGACCACGTCAAGCACAGGTTGGTACAATTACAAGGTACAGAAATGTACCTTGGACACCAGGTTCCTCTGGACAAATGGTCCAGGTCTGGCCTTGGAGTAGTGCTGTGCCAAGGGGATGAGTTATCACAGCCAAGGCGCTTTTTTTTTTTTTTTTTTTTTTCTCTGTTCTCCCATCATCCCCTCTTGGGTACTTGCAAAGTCCTTTTTGTTTAGCTGGCTAACAGAGAAGTAATAAGCTGTAAAAAATTTAAATTATTTCAAACTACATTCCGAAGAAAAACTTCAGAGATTTTCAACTAAGCAAAGAGCTTTAAAAAGCTTCCAATTAAACAAAACATTGTTCTGACAGGACTCCTCAAGCAGTATCTTCAGTAATTGAGATTTATATGGCCAGAAGTTTTGAGAGAATTGCCAGAAGGGAGAGCATTTTGAAACAAAAATTCAAGATGTTTAATCCTGAAACAATCGACACAGAACATTTTTCTTTTTGTCTTCCAGCCAAGAACTATTCATCAAAGTTATCTCAAGTTCTATATGTGGCTTCAGTTTTCTGGAACTTCACTTTTCAGCCAGTGCCATGCTTGCAAGAGTTTAGAAGTGTTTTCCAGTTCCACTTTTTGTTCTCCTACATGTCTAATGCTGAAGTTCCTGGTGTGAAAGAGTTCTCAAGTGCTTCTGCACAACATTACCAAACACTGCATCCACAGTCCAGCAAGCACAGGTGGTTTCCTGGAGAATAGTACCAACTGCTGAGTAAACATCAGCATGTGCTGCTCTGCACACCTGTGCACTCAAGCTGGGATTGGCCCCACTGAAATAAACAGAGATCAGTCTCAGGCAGTTTTGGAAATCACACCTCTGCAGTGCCAGTGATGGTGATTAAAATCTGCAGCTGTTTTTTTCTGGGTAGAAATTGGTTCTTAAACAGTCTGGGTCCTGCTACCAAAACAAGTGCACTTTTACGTGTAGCAAAGCACAGCCAAGGTCTGTGGGTGCAGCACCAGCAGCTCCCCTGTGCTGCAGCACTGGAGCTCAGCACCTCACACAGGCTGAGCACAAACTGCAGCTGGAATTTCATATGAAGACATTTCCATGCACACCAGCTTCCATTTCACCTCTCTCTTGGTCACTACCCACTGCTCAGCAGCAGCCTACTATAAAAATGTTCAGCTTTGTGTGATCCCCAGGAATTTTCCATGGGGTGTCTACATCTGTAGGATTCACTAATACAAATTTCTGGGTAGAATGTGACCTTTCCACAAAGGACAGGTTCAGGGTCTTGTACTAGTTGGCCACAGACACCCCTGGGATCTGTAGCTCACAGCCTGAAGACTGGGGACTTAGAACTTTTCTCTGAGATTCTATTAGAGCTTCTTAATTAAAAGACCTCTTTGGGGACCTGAATTGAATTGGAAACCATGGTGATCACTTAGGTCAATCACACACAGAGATGATTGTATTTGGGAGAGTGAGGTGGAAGATGGGAATGTGTGCATGTTGAAGAGCTTTAAGGAAAAAAAAAAAGAACCCCCCAAACATCTGTAAAAATGAGAAGCATGAATAATTTGCAATAAAACAGTTAGAGGATTTGTCAGACAGGGCTCACCATTCACTACTGATTTAGAGACTAACAGTTGTCTTATTGCATTGAAAAGTGTCTTCAACCTTTATCTCTCTGAACATTTGATCAATGGATTTGACAGTCTGTCCATTTTCTCAAACCTGTATATGCACAGTTTCACTCCTATTAATAAATGTACCAGGAAAATCAAAATGCTGAGCTGTGCTTCCATCATCCCACATGAGAGAAACATGTTACCAGCCTACTGCAAAACCAGAAATTTTCATCTTCATCCAGTGAGTCCTGTAACTTCAATATGCAAAATGTATAAAGAAATGCTCAATATCCAGCAAGTGTTTTTGTTCAAGAGTTGAATTTCACTGTTATAGTTAGAAAACACTAATTTGTAACCAGATCATGTTAGTAAGATTATCAGTTATGTCAGTTAAAACCTAACTAAAACAAAGTTATGTTTCGTTTCAACTTATGAATCATTGTGCTTTAGCCGCAGGACAATGAAGCTGCTTTCAAAATCAGAGCAATTTTGGTTTCACTAGAAAGAACTGTTTTAAAATTCACCAGCTTTTCTTACAGAAAACTCTCATTGACTTTAGCATCACCTTCTCCCTTTGCTCCTAGAGTAGAAAAATCTAAATAGTTACGAGGGATGTTCCTCTTGTAAGTCTCCACCAGAAATATGTAACCTTGCTTCACTTGTCTTTGCAAATCAATGTGTTTAGACCAGGACCTTTTATAGACTTGACACATCAGTTGTTCAGCCCTTGTGTGAAATGGTTTGTATTGCTCTTGAGAAATCTTACAGCCTCAATACGCAGGGGTAACTTCTAGTAACTTCCAGGAATAAATAAGACTGTTCATGTAATTATTAGGAGACTGAAGGCTGTTGATCCATAATCTATCTTGCATGAGCAGTTGCTTAGAAGCTGCTTCCATTTCTAAGGTGGACATGGAACACCAGAGCACAGAGGCTGCAGGAGTTCAGATCTTCCTCTCTCCATCACATTGATTCCTCCCCTCGCCACCTTCCAGGTCTCCTACTTACTTTGCAGGCAGTATCTGCAACACCTTCTGCATCCACACTCCTTCCCTGCTGGCAACCATTCAATGCTGAATCGACAATGTGCAAAGGGTAAAGCAGTAGCTGCTGATGCGCAGAAGCAGGAAACATTTTTTCTTTTTTTAAATTTTTTTAAACTTAATTCTTACTCCACAATTAACTAACTGCAAGACTCAGATGTGCTGCCAGCTGGAGCATACACATCTTTGGGACCAACCTGCAGCCCACCCGATACCTTTGCAGTCATTTCCAGGGCTCCCACCTATAAGGAGGCTGGAGTTTCAGTCAGGTTAATATTGCTTGCCAGCTCATTTCACAATGCCATGGCTTGTATGACAGGTGTAATTATTCCAAGTAGCCTTGTGCTGGAGCTTTCCCCTCAAGGCTTAAGCTTTATTCCATTTGTATTAATATCACCTGGAAGCTCCCAGTGGAAGTGAGGCATCTTTGTTCTCTACTGACTTAGCCTGCAGGGTTATAATTATAGCTGTATAAGATACAAGGATGATGCAGCATGCACACAATGACAGGCCTTCTCACAGCAAAGGTAGAAGCAGCTTTGTGCCACAGGAGCAGGATCAAACCCCAAACCACAACAGGATTTAAGGAATAACAGATCTGCTCCAACACACAACAGCATCCCCACCTGCTTTCATTTCCATACTTTGTCCCTGAAATAAGGCTACAGACTTAAAAACCCACTGAACCAAATTTTTCCATTGCCTTCATTCCGTAGTCCCATATGTCTATGCAGTCAGAAACATGAAGTGAGTCACCCTGATAGACATCTGCAACAGCTTCACCTCACTTACCTGGGAACTCTACCACTGTAGAAGATGGGTCACAGAATGAGTCAGCAGTCATGTTACCAAGGTCACTTCAAATTTTCAGTGACTAATTGTTCACTTCTTTTATCACAAAAATACTACGTAAAGCCTCAGCGAAGCTTTGGCACTGAAAATATCTACAGGTGCAGCTCTCTGCACACCCAGCTTCCCACAGCCAAGCACTTCTGTGTGGGTTCCTCTGTACCCAGCATGCTATTCCTGAGACATCCTGGTTTTGCTACTAGAGGAATTACTAGAGTTGCCATGTTCCTGCTAGCAGCCTTCCTGACAGAAACATGTGCATGTTGAGCATTGTTTTTCTAACTGAAGCAGACCTTTTGCCAAAAAGTTGGTCTGATATTTTCCTCCATCTCCATTTGCTGTTGGAGAAATATTTTCCACAGCAGAACGTTAGCCACTGAGCCTGGTGGACAAATCCTGATAAAGGCTATTCAGAGAAGCCTTCCGCTTGCAATTAACATTTGCTCATGGAAACCAAAGCCTTGTTATTATTTTCCTTTTCCTCCTCTGAGGGAGTTTAGCCCTGTATTGCCTAGTTTTGCTTTCAAAAATCTTTGAACAGGGATGTATATGAACACATCCATACTTTTCTGTGCATGGACACAGGAGTGCAGAATGAGACCTCACTTTTTGTTTTCAATATAATTAGTATGTTTATAGGAAACTATGCTGTACAATAATTTTCAAATCTGAAGCATGTTTTCATACAAAACAGAAATATTATTTCAAAATAAATCAAGGGCATTAATAAACACCAGGAAATCCACAAAGGTTAAGTGACTTTCTACAGAGTAACTCATTCTCCTAATGAGTTTGCTGCAGACAATGCTCTCTGCAAGCAGTTACTGTGTATGTATCTTTAATTTGTGTGTTTATATAATTCAGGGTAGTGCAAAATAAATTTCTATGTAAAGTGTCCTAATAGATCAAGTGAGGCTATAATATTCTTCCAGAGCTTGTTCATTACAATATGCCCTGGCACAGAGTCCAGAGGGAGAGGAAGCCATTAAACATTAAGCAAAACAATTGCTGTCATCTTCCAGAGGGACTGACTTTGGGAATGCTTATGTTAATGCTGTACAAAAGAGTTGAGTATTCTGGTAAAATTAGAATGGTGAAAGAGAGCAAGCACCTTGTCCTCAATTTCGTGAGATTCGGTTGGATAGCTAATGATATTTGCATCTTTGTCCTAGAAGAGCAGAGCTCATCCTCTCCTAGCCAGGGACTGGGCACTCTTAAGAGTTAATTGTTACCAGCAAACAGAAAAGACAAAACAAAAAAAAGCCCTGACGTTTCCAGTGTTTTCTATCCTCAAAGCTGAAACTCTCCCCTATGTGTGTTTTCAATTTAACTAAAATAGATCGCTGTGTGTAAACAGCCACTCTATCTGCATCATTCATATTTGATGGACTAGTCAGTACAACAGATACTTTTATCCATCCTGTAAGTGATGAGAAACTAGACACTTCAGTGTCCTGTGCTCCTCTCAGTTAACATGAGTGGCGGCAGCTGTTATTCGAGGCTCCCTAACATGTAATGTTTGATGTAGAAACAGGAAAATTGGAGATATATTAAGTGGAATTGGATATAACAAAAGTAACTTCCATGATCAACCCGCCCAGGAGAATATGCAGGAAAGCTCTGGCCATGTTTGTTAACAGCAACCCAGACACTGATGTTCCAGGGCTTTAGAGGCTGTGTAATAATAGCATTCTCAGCAGGTTAACAAGTTACTTGCAAGAAAGGTAGGGCATGATTTCAAAATGCCTTGAAATTGGCAGCAAAGAGTGAAGGTGGTCCAGAACACCACTGCCAGAGACTGTAAAGTACATACCAAATAGGTGATCTTGTGTTTTAAATTATGTTCTGCACGTATAACTTTACACACCAGTAAGAACCATGTAAGCAGACTTAAATCCATTGGAAACCAAGAGCAGATATTGCCATCTCCTTCTGCTTGGGAGAGATGAGGGTAGATGGTTGACAAGGGAACAAATGCAGCATCCCAGAAATAGCACAAAAAGGAGGGAGATCCTTCTTTGAGCAGATATGTGAAGGCAGGAACTCTGGGCCCAGCTCACACAAGGGTGTGTTGGTGGCAGCAGTGAAATACCAGAAATTCCATTTAAAAATGAAACCAAGCTTCTTTCAGTGAGGGTGGTCAAGCACATGAATGGGTTCTGCAGAGGGGCTGGGGGCCATACACCCTTGGAAACAGACAAAGCCCCTCCAGATCTGCTCTGGTTGGAGAAGGGGATAGGACTAGGTGGTTTCCAGACATAAAATCGCTACCATGCTGTGATTCTGTGAAAGGGAAGCTCGCCAAGCAAGGCCATCGGCAGAAAATTGTGGTGGTAGTGTTTGGCAACAGCTTTTGGAGGAACCATGTGGATATACCAAAAGAAAAGACTTCCTTTTCCNGCAAGACACACCTTCTGTACAAGCACAGAGGGAGAGAGGAGATGAAAAGGCAGTCCCATGGCCAGAGTTTCAGAGGTCTCAGACCTGGAAAGAGCAAATGAGAGGAAGACCTTTCACCTGCTTTAGGACATAGTCCAGGGAAGCTCACTAGACCTCTTGCAAGCTGGCATTTTAGAGACCTACTCCGCAGACTGAGGGGTTAAAATCTCCTGAGTTTAAGTGCAGTTGCTTCATTTGTGGCCTCACTGGAGAGGGCAGCTGCAGCCCAGCTTTTGAATCTCTGCTCTGAAGCAAGAGCCAATGGAAAGGAAATGGTAACTTCTGTCTTCTCTGGGAAGGAGCTGGAGAAGGTTTGTACGAAGGTCATTTTAATATTAAGCCAAAGGTCCAAGAAACACCAGACAAACAGCTCTTTTTTTCCAAATAAAGAGTTAGTAACTACATGGATATACAATTTTCTCCTCTCAGTTTAGCCAAGCTGGCCCTTCCTTATTCCTGAGGGAACACAGTCATTTCTTGGGCATGTTTTTATATTGGCAGCTGAGAGACAGGAACAGGAGATGGCAAGTGCCCACTTGTGTGTTCATGGCACAGGGCCTCTGCACAGGGCAGAGCTGCAGGACACAGGCTGGCCATGAGGGATGGGGCCCATGCAAAGCCAGGCTTTGAAGAGCTCTGCAGCCAGCACTGCAGCCAGCACTGCAGGCAGCTTCTGACAGCCTCTGTGCTGGCGTTGTAACGTGCCTATAGCGAAGGTGGGAAGATTGCTTCTCTCTGTTACTAAGAATATAGTCAGGGAAACATTACCCTGCAAATTGCTGTAATATGCATCACACTGCCACATATACTTTATGACTCTATTTGCACCCTGTGTGTCAGTTCAGCTCATGCCCGCTGCTGCTGCTGCCAAGCTCCTGCAGGTACTCACTTTTCCCTCACATGCACTGGAGAAGCAGGCGGAGCAGAACACAAGAAGGCTTTCCATGAAGCTTCTGCAGAAAGGCAGGGATGGGGCTCACTTCCTACTCTAACTCTGCCTAGATCCACCAACAGCAGGCCATAAAGCAGAGAAAACTGTTCAGGGGGCATGAGGAAAAACTGAGTGACTCAAAGCTGTGGGCAGGTGTAGAATGCAAAAGGAGGTTCAATTTCAGATGCACACAGCCCAAGTTTGTGACACAATCCATGAGATCTGAGCAGCAGAAACCCACCTTGGGGGAGTTCCCCTTTGCTTATGAAGTGACTCACCGGCTGAGGGGAACAAGGCAATGTGGGTGACAGACATGCTACCCAGGTGACCTCTAGCTACAAAGGCCACACGAATGGCAGGCATAGAAGCAGAGAGAGAAAGAGAAGAAGTGAAAAGCTCTGGCTCCTCCCCATTATTTGGTGGATGAAAGGCTGGACATGACCTGGCAATGTGCACTGGTAGTCCAGAAAGCCCGTTGTATCTTGGGCTGCATCAAAATCAGTGCAGGCAGCAGGACAAGAGAGGTGATTCTGCCCCTCTGCTCTGCTCTGGTGAGAGCCCACCTGGAGTGTCTGGAACCCCCAACACAAGAAAGATGTCGACATGTTGGAACAAGTCCAGAGAAGGGCCACAAAGATGCTCAGAGGGCTGGAGCACCTCTCCTATGAAAACAGGCTGAGAGAGTTGGGGATGTTCCGCCTGGAGAAGAGAAGGTTCCAGGGAAACCTTACAGCACCTTCCAGAGTACAAGAGAGCTGGAGAGACACTTTTTACATGGGCACAGAATAATAGGACAAAGAAAATGGCTTTAAGCTGAAAGAGAGGTAGGGTTATATTAGATAAAAGGAAGAAGGTTATTTACAACGAGGGTGGTAAAACGCTGAACAGGTTGCCCAGAGAGGCTGTGGATGCCCTATCCCTGGAAACATTCAAGGTCAGGCTGAAGGGGCTTTGATCAACCTCATCCAGTTGAAGATGTCCCTGCTCCCTCCAGGAGGGGTTGGACTAGAAGACTTTTAAAGGTCCCTATCAATCCAAACTATTCTGTGATTCAATGATCTCCATGTGCAAAAGTCTGCCATAAATAAAGGCACAGGGAGAAGGAGATGTCCTTCCTCTGTACCTTGTCACCTCAGATGAGAAGTACAGCTGGTTACTCATCTGACCTGTTTATTCTGCTGTGCACTGCAGCTGGCTGCAGGAGGGGGAACACAAAGCAGATCCTTACAATTTACAGTGCTGTTCTAAGGCTAATAAAGATGAACATTCCTTTTGGGGGCCGTGGACAAAGGCAAGATGCTGCTATGCCTCTCTCCTATGAGTACCTAAAACCCTAACATTTGAACATTTGGGAATTTGTATATATTCCTTATCATAAACTATTGCTTAGCAACAGACTTTAGCCAAGGGCATTTCTGTGCAGCTGTGAGGCATATACCTATCTGCTAAGTGCAAAGCAATAAACACACCTTTCCAAATTATCTCAGCTAGGATCACTTATGTAGCAGATGATCAAACCGAGCAGAAGGGTATCTGCTGCACAGGCTCTTGGCACTTTTGCAATGCTGATCAAGTGATCTCAACCTGGGTGAATCAAAGCTTTTTGACTGCAGGAAAGGTGTCTTCGCATACCAAGTAGGTTGCAGATGGAGGAGCACCCAGCAGGGCTCGGTGTGATGCAGTTCTGTGGCTGCTCCTCCCACGTGGAGAGGAATGATGTGTTTATCTAGAGAGCCTTAGGTGTTCCCCTGACACACTGCTACATGTGCACCTACTGATGAGCAGCCCTGTTTTGGAAAAAAACCCCACACAATCTTATCAAGATGGTATTTTAGATACTATCTTGGTGTCTATCAACCCAGTGTTTTATCAAGCACTTAATAGAGCAAAGCTTAACCCCAGTATTGTACCTCAAACTGGGCTGCACCTGACAGTCCAAGCTTTTACTCCCCAGTTATCTCACAGAGGAATTTTTTTCCCTTCCCATCACCAGGTTGTACTTTGCCACAGTGCAGTGTAGCACACATCTATATGATAACTGGGCCTGGAAATACATGTGAGCACACAGGCCCTTCTCTCCTCCTTGCACCCTTGAGCCCCAGCAGCTGGTGACTGCTTTGCAGAAAGGTCCCCTGGAGAGCTCACAGCAGGTTTCTGCACCTAAAGGAGCCTTTCTTTGTCTGTTAGAGAGATGATTTTCACTTAATGTCTGGACTCAGGGGAGAAGAATGGCTTTCCTGCTTAGTGCAGGGATGGGATGCATTGAATAAACAGGGAGTAGCAGCTGTGAGAAACCCGGGACTGGTGGAAGGAGGCGGCAGCCCCTCCTCTCACTTGCTCTGTGGAAACGTGGGTGGCCCTTTAGCACATCACAACACAGCAATTCACACTTAGCTCTGTTCCTTGCCACTGTGCATGCCCTGTTCCCTGTATACCACCATCACAGCAGTGCATGTGCCTCACAAAAGGGGCAGTTTGAGAAGCAGAGGCAGGCTGTTGGNGCCCCCCCCCCCCCCCCCAGCTGCACAGTAATTGCTGAACTGTGTTTTATGATGTTATAGGAGCTCACATTGTCACTCGAAGGGCTTGGGGAGGCAGAAGGCAACCTTACATGATCGTTATCTCTGTTAGACACAGCCTATAACACCATAATAAAGGCAAAGGCCAGGCACACTGATGCTCCAGCTGCTGCAGTGCTCCCTCCTTCCAAAGGCACAATAAAACTCTTAATTGCCCACACAGAGATACGGCGAAGGAAGAGAAGACCTTCAGACTGAAGGAAATATGAGGCACTTAACAATGATCAGCAGACAGCAAGTTAAGGAAGTCCCTGTGGACAGACCTGTTGTAGAGAGTATCAAGCAGTGTAATCTCAGTGCTGAGCATTATACCAGACCTGCAGAAGCTTTTGAGGTTTTAAACCAGGTTTTAACAATACATTTGAAACCCTTCATAAGTCATAAGCATTTGGAACAAAAGCTGCAGTCAGGTCTACATCATCTTAAGACAAGCTCACATTAATGGCCACGCTGGCAAGAAGGAAATTGGTGCTCAGTGCTGGGATGTGCTGGACACCTGCATCTCACACTGGACTCAAGACTTGTGCATCTTCCAACTTCACTCAATTTCTCACCAGTTCAAAGGGGAAGTGAAGGAACACGGGGAAAAAAAGAGGAGAAAGAGCGGGAGCCCCTATTAGCTCTCCTTCATTGTACCCTATGGCTCAGAAAAGCAGATTCAGTCAAGTTCCCAAAACTTTCCCTCTATGCTGCTCACTCTGTCAAGTCCAAGTACATCCCTTCTGGGGGCCATCAAGAAGAAGAGGTAGTCCTGTACCAGCAGCATCAAGACACTTTTGTCAGGGCTCCACGAGCAGTAGGAACACAGGGGATTAAAATCCTTTCTGAAATTCTGACGACAAAAGGAAACACGGCTGTCCCATTATCCTCCTGCAGATAAATATTTGAAAGCAACTATAAAGAAAACTCAGCCATGCATCCCCTGCTGCCTACCCGACAGCCACGTCAGTACAATGGGAGCCACCTTCAGACAAACAGCAACACAAGGAGGTTCATTGTACCAAGCTCACAGGCATCAATCTCTATCAATTTCTACTCAACACCACTTTAGAGAGGTATCTCTTTATTTCAAACCCATCAGAGGATGTATTTTCACTACACAGTGGGAATGCTAGTATCACAGACCACGAGGGCTGCTTGCAGAGGGGACATGAGGGAACAGCAGAGCCACTTCACCCACTCAAAGGGGAACCCCAGGGTTACAGCAGCAGAAAACATAATTGGTGGCAACAAAGCTGTAGATCAGGTTGCAAGTTTGAGTTATTCATTGGTCCTTTCCTTCCATTCAGGGAAGGGGAGGACATTGTAACCGCTTCTCACAGACACTCATTAAATCAGGCACGGCAGATCGTTTCACATGGAGGTAACCTGAGAGCAAAGGCCAGCCCTTAACCTGGCCTAAGTCAAGAGCTGTCTTCAGCTGACAATAGCTGAAGTGTTGGCGGCAACACATAAGCAGGTACACTTAGTGACCTCACCCTGGGGCAAGCAGGTTGGTGGGGGTGGGGGGGGCTTCAGAACTGGGATCTTAGGATCTTTCCTAGAAAACAAAGTCAAGGCCAAGGACACTTATAAGGAAGGACCTCAGCTCCCTGGACCATTGATTGTGCCACCAAGCAGCAGCAGGGCTCTTGCTGACTCTGTGGTGTTAACACCCTGCTGACCACAGGGGGACACACCTAATTAACAGCGCTGCAAACAGGGAAAGGATCAGGCTGTCTGCAGCATTCTCAATTTCCTTTTCTGGACTAGCATTTCTGAATGCCTCTTGAAAGGTCTCTCAGGTTCTTCATGTACTAGAAGAGCAAAAGATCTCCCAGGCAGATGTGTCCTAACAGCAGCTGGCAGGTCTGGCAGTAAAGCAAGTCAAGAAACCTTTGCACTTCCCAGCACTAAGGAGTGACATACAGTTTGTAGGCATAATCAGACTCTTCTACATGCATTTTGTCCCAGTCATTTATATGGAGCACAAAGGAATCTATTGCTTACAGGGACTGACAAAAAATGTGGTCTTGGGCTGTCTCCCTATTACAAGTGCTCACAACACAGGAAAGAGCTGCCTAAGCTGTCCTCTTCTTTTGGGAGCAAGTTTCTCCCAACCTCCACAAGAGAAACGACCTTTAGAATTATTAAAATTTCAAAACAGTCCAAAGTCTGACTCAGGGTCGGATTCACCCTGAACTAGATGCTGTAAAGCCACAAGGACCTTTCTCTCAGTGTTTACAACCCAAGCAGATAATGCCTGGGCTTGCTAACAGAGAATGGGAATGCAATTTGTCCATAGATAGCACCAGGGCACAGGGGGCTGAAATACAAGTTGCATTTCTTTAACACCAACACAAAACTGGAGGCAAGCTGGGCAGCACACAGACCCCAGCAGCAAGTGCCTTCCCTTGCCCCTTTAGGAACACCATGCTGCAGAAATAGGAAGCAGGCAGGGCACAGGCAGAAGTGGTTGGTAAGTGCTCAACCATGCTACTGCCAGTATCTAAAATGGCTCCCACGTGCTAAGTGCAGTAAGCCACTCGGTTTTATCTCATAGCCTTAGCTAGTTACTGATTACCAGAGCCAACTACATCACTACAAAAACTTCATGGGATGCAAAGGCATCCTTCATCCCAGGGACAAGAACATATACCAGTCCCACCTCATGCTGGGGAGAAGTCTGCTCAGGATTGCCTCAACTCTTCTGAAGCCTTCCTGTAGCAAGAAATACCAGAAGATATGAAAGCTTTCTGCTTTGATGTGTCACAATGAAAGTGATTTATGATGCTTGATAAGGGTGGCTCTCCCACCCCCATATTTCTTCATTTGGCCTTGCTCTCTTTCGAGGCAGGTCACACCCATCTGCCCCACCTTCCTTCTCCTGTGTCTTTCCATATGGAAAAGAAATGACACACAACAGTATCTCTTTTCCTTTGGGTGTATCAGGGAAACCCACCACCTCTCCTGGCTATGTGGAAAGCATCACACCAGCTAAGAGAAACTTCACAGGGAGGAAGTTTTAGGAAAGCTGTGAGAGACAAATGAAATGAGGGGGAAGTGTTTCTGTGTTGCTGTAACTTTTTCACAGGGGTTCCCTGTGCAGGGTGACAACTCCTGGCCATGCTCACCTTTCTGCTCCTAAGGAAGCACCATCCCCAGGATGGCGGCCTGAGCACACGGCACACCTCAGCATCCACGTTTCTTTTCTTTCCATTTCACCCTGAGTACCAGGGTGACCCTTTTCACTGCTACTAAGGAAACTGTGCCACCAGAGAAGGATGTGAAGCATCAGCTGAAACAAGAAGGGATTTTCCCTCTCTCAGCAGCTGGACACCTTCCTGGCACAGTACATCAGTACGGCACAAGTGCTGCTAACACCAGTCAGCAGAGGCGGCAGTCACGCATCACGGCACCAAAGCCACTTTGCAGATTCCACAGTCAAATTAAGAGCAGAATATTTGACTGTCTTTTAAAAGCAGTTCAGTGTTTCCTCAGAGAGTCTGAGCCACCGCACTGTGTAGAAAGCTTTTCCTGCCAGAGGATCACCAGGAACCACATAAATAAAACACCTTCAAGAAGGTTCTTGCTTGCTTTTGCTTGCCGTTGGTAAACTCATACCCTGTCTCACCAATCCCTCTCTGTTAATGCAAAGTTTTCAAAGACTTTGCTCAGCTTCCCATAGAGGAGAACTACATTGATGTAACATTTTTTAATTTCAAAAGCTTATTCTAAAGTTTCCCTTGGCCATATTGAACTTCACGTGCAGCATTAGGACCCAGTTATTGATTTCACTCATATAAACAGAAATCTAGTACTGTACCTACACTGGGAACATGGCACACTGCACCAACTTATGAACAATGCATTCTGCATTTCTAGGACTATCTCAAGAAAATTATTAAAAACAACAACAACAACCAAAAAAAGCAAATCAAATAAAGGTAAACTTTACATCTGTGAAGTGCTCAGTTTTTCAGGTCTCAGGAGAGAGGGTTCTTACACCTTGCAAGTTTGACCTCTAATTGGAAACGACTGTATAGATTAGAAGGCATTTCTGAACTATTTAAAACCAGTGCATGGAAATAAAGGCCATTCCTGATTTTAAATGGCTGAACTGGTTTTTCTCTTGCCCACATGCATGAAACCAGTTTCAAAAGGAAACCATCTGGAAGAGCTCAGCTCAGTACATAAAGTTTCAGAAAGCTGTAAGCAATAGTAAGTGCCAGAGAAAGAGCAAAAATAGCATGAAAAATACTTTAGCAACCTTAACCAGCACAGAAAGCACTGCTCTCACCAGAGCCCTTGGCTCCAACAGACACATAACACACATGCAGGGCTCTCAGAACACAAGTATTTGAAGTCAAAACTTTAAATCATACATAGACTGAAGTACAATCCTAAAATCAGGCAGAAAATAAAATGTGCAGAGTTTTCACCTTCTTCTACAGCCATCAACAAGTACATTACTTTAAGTTTAGAGCCTTCTTTTCTGATTAACATTTACCTAATGGTAGTTTCTTGCAATTTCTTTTCAGGTTGATTTCTACTTGTTCTGCCAGAGGGTTGTTCAGGTTTTTAGAAAAAATGTTCAATTGCCTTTCCTTCCACACCCCTGAATATTTCTTCTTCTGATGAGTTGCAGGGCCTAAAACTCCCTCTTCATTTGCAGTTCCTCTGTTCCCCCTCTGAGGTTCCTCCAGGTGAGAAATTGTGTCTGGTAGGAGGCGGCATTTGCCCTCCTCCTTGTATTCCTGATACTGTTTTGCCATCTGATGAAGATGACATGCTCCCAACCCAGCCTGCAAGAGTTCATGCTGCTTGGGAAACCACCTTGTGGGTATATAGCTTCCAGGCCCTATTGTTGCCCACAAAATCAAAACCAAGAAATACCAGATAATGGAGGGAATAATGAGTGTTAAACTTCCAGGGCTATTAGAAAAGGAATCTAAGGATTTGCAACACAGTATTCTTTTAAGAAGACTTTTAAGAATAGTGTGTTGCAAAAGGGTCTGAAAGATCAAAATAAGAGCCCAGCCTCTCTCCTAACATGTCTAGATCCATGACTAATGCCTTGAGAATCCATTGTCATTGTGACCTCCAAAGCAGCCATCAGAGGCGAGAGGTCATTATCTCTGCTGATGCATAGGGAAGTCAAAACAACAAAAAGATTAAATTACTTGCCTATGGTCTCCACAGCTCTTCAGTCCCCATCGAGTGCACTGTTGAGTCACGCTGCCTCCAACAAACAGAAAGTCCAGTGAAATATGTCCAGGAAGATCTCTGGATTTTGCTCATTGACAACAAGCACACACAATCCTGTTTTCAATTCACCAACTCGCGTTCTTAGAGGGAAGCGTGGGCACCAACCTCTGCAAAAGGCTCAGTATGAGACAGAGGCTGAGAGTGAACTCACTTCAAAAAGCAAGCAGCCCTTTGTTACCTCCTTAGTGGAACTAGTGACCAGGCCATGGTGTGCTCTGTGCCAACGGGACTCAAGTCACTCCCTGAACATGAGCCAGTATGGGATTCCCGGGCTCTTGGCTAAGTCAGTGCACCCAGACTCTTACTTCAGTTACTTACCTTTTTAACCTTACTTTCTTTTATTTATTCCTCACTCCTGGCACTCAGTGGGTTGGGAATTTAATTATTTGGCATTACAAGGATTTCCAAGCTGGATCTGAGCTTTGCCACAGCATCCATACTATCCAAGGTATCAGGGCCAACATGTTAATAAGTCTCTGATAAAGTCCAGGACTGATCAGCAGGCAGCAGCAATTTAAACAAATTCCAGACTAAATTTTATCTTTCAGCAAAGAAATAGTTTTTCCCCCCACAGGATCTGCAACCAGTGAACCACTGAAGAGCTGTGCTGGTGCAGAGGGAGCCTGCAGTGAAATTCAATGTGAAATAATCATAAACCATCTGATTGGTATTATTCAAGCTGAAAAGTAATGCAAGTAAGCAAGCACAAACAAATTACACTGGATTTCTTTTTAAACTTTTGGGCTCTAAATGTACAAAGTTTTACATATAACACTTCTATAACAATATAGGCATCTAAGGATTTTTCATGTTATTTTGAATTTTATAGGATTGCAAAACGGGATGTAGTTGGAATAGGACATTGAAATAAGATAATTATCTCCTGCTGCTTCAGAAATAAGGAATAAAAAAGAGCTGTGTATATATTTCCTTCTCCAAGGAAGAAATAAATGTACTGTGATAATTCCTGTTTCTGGAGAAAAAATCATTGGGTTGTGATTTGCAGTTTTCCAAATACATTCCTCAAAGGAAGGGCTACTCAGAGGTGTGGATGGAGTACAGCACATGCTAATTGGTATCAGGGCTACCTTAAGTATCCAGACACTGGTGATAATTCAAGTCACAGATGAAAAGGAAGTCTTGGTTGTGCTTATCCTTGGCTAAGCTGAAAATAGTCTCATCCTTGCTCATGTTTCCTTCTCACAGCTGACTAAGTAGACTAAGCCCATAGTCACTGAGATCTGGATATACATCCAGATCCACCTCTGGATGCACATCCCTATGGTCATCGTGTTAATCAAGTTGTTTGTTCAGACACTTCACAAAGAAGTTACATCAGACAGGTGATGAGGAGTTCAAAGTAAGATTTTTTTTCTCCAAATCCAGGCAGACAAGAGTGACAGATTACAGGACTCACAAGTGCCAACCAGGTCACATACTATTCCACCATTCTATTGAGAGATTTTTATCCATTTAAAGCTGTAAATACTTTCCGAGCAGACAGAAATTTCAAGGTATCGCTTCAAGATGTTGTGATACTTATAAACCTAAGTCAGCAAGAATCTTCACACAAGAAACAGAGGTTAATGCCCTCTTGGCCTTTGCAGTTTATGATGAGTGTCATTTGCCTTTTTGTCTCTAATATATTTGAATTTTATCACTTCCCCAGCACTCTAGTTTTGTGTCTTTCCCAATGCAGTGATAGACCTGGAAGATGAGCGATTGTTTCTTCTGACTAATCAGCATAAAAACCAAACCAGTGTTCCCATACACATTTTAGAAAGCTATTATCCCCATTGGAAGGAGACAAAGCTGAATGTAGCTGTTAAGCAATACGCTCACCTTTATGCATTTTGCCAAGAGGAAGAACATACCCATTACTCAAACTGATGAGCACGTCCTGCCTTCTGTATTCTGGTGTCAGCTGACCTTGGCAAAATGTAGTGACATTTTCTCACATGCAATTTTGCTTTTTACTGGATTTTTAAAATTATTTTTTTTTTAATCTCTCACCACCATAATTGTTTACTTGAAGTGTTAGGTCTTAGTTACAGTAAACATTTTTCCATTTCTGTACAGATAGGAAATGCACTGGAATAGAACTGGATGGTTTAAGTTAATCATCTGTTCATCTCTTGATAGAGATCAATATAGATTAGAGGTAAGTCTCTTTATCCATATTCATTTTCAAAACCCAAAATGATATGCAACAGATTTATAATTAAGCAGAAGTGATGATGTTTTTGTACAGCTTACTTAAATGGATTTGCCATGATGCATTAGAGTAGAAGCTATAAAACCCCACCAGATGTTGTATTTCCCCCCGCCCCCACTCTGTGTTGCAATCTGTGTGAGAGTCCTACATTGTAAATAAAACTTGAGGTCAAAGTTTTCTAACCTGAGGATCTGTTCTAAAACCATGATGACTACCCAAATAAGATGTCTTAATTTACGGAGGGGATGAACAACCCCAGCTAGGAGTAAAATCTGAATTAAACTCAGGGACTTAGGCACCTGAACAGCATGGCAGCTTTGTGTTCCTAAGCTTGCTGAACAAAGCTTTTTGTGTGGCTGCTGCCTCGGAGCCCAGACGTTTACATTTCTTTACAAATAAAACCAGCTGAGTCCCAACACTGTGAGGCCAATTTTACAAGTGAGCTACAGCAGGGATCCTGCCCCGGGTGTTGCTCTGCCCCATCAATGCCAGCCCTCCCAGAAGGAGCACACAGCCCCCCAGGCTGCCCAGGGGACAGTCAGCTAGACAAAACTTGGCACCTCTGCACATCAGTAAGGTGATTGCAAGATTTGCTTCCTGCATTGACAGATTTGAAGCAGGGATTGGAACTCACACTGACCTTGTGGAAATACTTGGTTGAAAGTAGGATTCTGCCTGAGACACAAAAATGACAGATTGCATAAAAGTGAATACAAAGCACCTGAGACTCAAAGAGATAAAAGAGTACCTCTGAGTTCAAGACTGGTACCAGCATGGCTGGCAAGCATTTCACCCTATTCACCTAGTGAGGACATGAGAGGACACTGGGCAGATTCTCATCTCTCAGTTGGCAGAGCTGAGCAGAGAGAGACCTTACAGGTGAGATCTTGTCCTCACCACAGGCAGGGCAGGTTTTACCACTGGCTTTGGTGGAGCTAGGCTTTCACAATACTCCGTGCTCCACTCACAATGAAGTCACTGGGGTTATTCATGTGGCAGAAATACAAGGTGCCCTCACGTTATGCAAAAGGGTAGGCTTGAGCAAGGACCTATTAAAATCAACAATACGCAACAGCTTCCATGGGGAGCTCCTTTTCTCCAGTTATTAGCCACAGTGATTAAGTGTGGTGGGTGACTCACAGACCTTACATTGCCCATCAACAACAAAAGACTTCTGGTGTTAGATAAATGCCTTTAAAGCATATTCTTTACCATATGTAGCTCACAATGCTTTGAGCACCATAGCTGTGATGTGAATCATCTCAATGCACTCAAAGTTTGTTGCTGCTTTGATTTTTTTAAACAAACAGCATGTATAATAGCACTTGGAAAGCACAAGATCACTCCAATCAAGCAATGAAGAATGAGCAGTGATGCTGATGAGGAACTTTCACTTCACACAGTGGTTTCCACAAGCTTGGCTTTACATTGTGCTACACATCCTGCAAGTTGTTGGTGCAGCTCAGACAATGAGCTTGTAACCGAGGAAAAACATCCTGCAGTGTATATGCCAAATTATCAGTTCCTAGAGTAAAAGGAGACAGTTATTTCTCAGTTCAGGAGTCTTTCCCATCTTCAAAGAGATCTTTAAAAAACTGTCTTAATTTTTGAGTCCTCCATACTATTTATATATTTATATATATATTTCTATTTTCATTGATGCAAGCACTTTTAAGGAAAGCAATGTACAAGGAAGAAACTTCTTATGAGTACTGGTTTTAAAGTAAGTGAGTATTTTGAAGAAACACCAGAAAAAAAAATTGCGTAAAAACATCATTAGCACTTGTAGACAGCTAAATTTTTTTAAACCCTGCCCTTTAGTCTCTTGGATTGATTAATGGAACATTTCTTGTTGTGAATAACTCAATGCCATGGAACAGTATTCCAATCACAGTTGATTATAAATTAACATTCATTTTAACTGGTGCAGATAATTGTATCAATGTCACAGCAAATACATTATCAAACATTACATATGGATGCTGTAATATAAACAAGGAGTTGAGAACTTCATTATCTTCCAGTGCATCACTACCAACTAATTCCTAAATTTTTCATAATTGTTTAGACTGCAGTCAGATTTCACAGAATAATTTGCTACTTATAAACAGTAGATGCAACTTTTTTCTTGGGTACAATTAGCAACAAAAAGGAGGAAGATTTCCTTTTGCTCAGGGCATTGAAAAAGAAAATATCTTCCCTGAACTGCCATGACAGGCCATATTTTCCTCCTTACAGGCAAAGAACGGAGGGAAAAGAACTAGCAGAAGAGTGCTAAATAAGCTCCTTTTTTATGTAGAATGAAAGGAAAACACAGCTGCTGACAGCGCTGCAGGCAACAACCCTTTGCCTCAGTTTCCCCTGCCTGGTGTTGTGAATGCCTGCTAGGGATATAACCCCTTTTTATATTACTTTCTTGCTTTACCCTCTTCAGGGAGTCACACTCACATTTTGTGAGTTAACACAGTCCCAGACTAAGGCAGCACATCCTGGTACCTTCTTTTCCAGTCCTCAGAGCAAACACAGCCTGTCATCTTTTTTTACCATGGTCCTCTTGCCCTTGTTGGCAGGACAGCTCGAGCTGCTGCAGGGCTCAGCCAGGGTTTTCTGCTCCTTTCACTAGAGCTTTTTCACTGGTGGGCTTTAGGTGTGCAGATGAGAGCTGCACTTTGCAGAGCAGAGCTGCAAACAGAGATTTCATCCCTGAGATACTCTGATCCCCCTCATCATTCACAGAAATAAGTACAAGGTTTAAAATAAATGTAGACTCATCCTATTGAGCTAAAGTGCTTTGGTATATATAGCAAGATTCTGGCCTCCATTTTTTTTTTTTTTTTTTTTTTTTTTTTTTTTGTCAGTGACACATTAAAGGCTTATTTCTGATTAGATTAGACTTGATAGACACTGGTATAAAACTCTCATGTTATTTTAGCATCTCCTGTCATTTCAGGGTTAGAGGAGAACTAATAAGGAACATTATTTAGGGAAGTTCCTCTTAATATGAAACTGAAGTCCTCTCCATATCACTTGTTTGTAGGCATTGACAGCAAACTACACCATAATTCAAGCTTTCTTCTACATATTCTTACCTCATTTTAAGCCCAAACTTGAAATTGTTGCAATCAAACCAATCAAAAGGAACCCAGAAAAGGCATTCCTAGCTATATTTGGAAGTTGATCTCTGCCATTAAGAAAATACATAGCAACTCCGTGAAGAGGAAAAGCACTAAAATAGCCTTAGCATATTATGCAATACATTTGCTTTGTATTTATATGTTTCTTTCTAATGGCTATGCTATTTTTTTTTACTGGAAAATGAATTGAAGCTTATATTTTTGAACAGATAATTCAATCCACAACCCCATTCTAAACCAAACCTAAATAATAATTTTATATCCACAGAAGATATAGGTAATGCTGGTCAGTTATTACAGTCATGTCTGCTTTCCAGAAGTTTCAGTTATTAGTCCCATCTTGAATGAAAACATACATTTTGCTGAATATGAGCAGATTTTTGAATACTTATCTGAAAAAAACCCTAACAACTTCCACCAGCCAAATCTGAATTATAATCTTCCATAAAAGGATTTTATAATTGTCTCCAGGAAAAACCCCACAACTTGGGGTCTTTAACAGCTGAGGTCCATCCTGAGTCTGTCCACAACCATTAGGTAGGGCAATGTATATTTATTCATTTTCCCTTCTCCCCTCCCTTATTTTTTGATTGTCAGGTTTAGTCAGGCATAAAAATGAAGCTTTTGTGCAGTCACAATGTCTCATGATTTTTCATGTAGCACTTAATTTTGTTTGTCTGCAGAAAATGATTGTTAAGTTAGGGTTTGCTCAGATAACAGGACATTTCACTCAGCCATCACATTTTCACATTTGATAAGTAATTAACTAAAGGAAAGAACAGCTGTTAAGAAAATGCTTAGTGACAGGATGTAGATGATTTAAGGCCAATTCATGAACCGCCTAAGTCCCATTTAAATATAAAATGTCATGAGATGCACAGTAAAAAATCTCCATGATGTCTTTCCTTTTCAGTCTAACAAAGAATTAGCCTTCATCATCCTGAATAAATGAATGTGCCATCAAATACTCCTGTCATCTAGGATGGGAAGCTTAGAATCCTGTATTCTAAAGATTAACCTTATGACAAATAGTAAACACAAAATACACTAAGTAATTATAAAAGAAGGAAGCTTACTGGATTCCTTTCTTAAACTTCAGCAGCATTTTCCCTAGGTTTTGTGCCACAATTTTTGTTGAGTTGGTCAGCTAGAATAAAAGATCAGATAGATCAAAGTTGGCATGTGTGAAATAAAAGTGGGTAGGATGCCAAGTATAATCCTATGGACAAGACAGAGAAGAGGAAAAAAGAATGAGCAACAAGGGAAAAGTGTGACAGAGGTTGTAGATAACTAAAGAAAGCAGGCTTATGAATGAAAAGAATTTTGAAAAGTCAGCTGCCCAAAACAGATCTCACATTTTGGCAGATCTCACATCCACTGTTACTGTTACTTGCACAGCAGATAAACCACACTGCTACTGATTCAGTGACCATTTAATGACTACCCATAAAAGCAGATTATTAGTTGTCATAATATAGATGGGAAATAGAGAATTTTGCTTGTCTAAAGATACCTTCTTACCTTGAGGCTCTCCTTACCTGGACCTTAGCCACAACACTTAGAATGATATTAATAGATTTTTCTTGGCTCTTGAACCATTTTGACATTAGATGGCTGTGGAAGTAGGTAGAGTATGTGCCAGCCTACAAGCTAGTGAGCATCTGTTGCACCCTGCCATTACAAATACTGCTGTTCTCATTCTACCACTGCTTCATTGATGGGATTCTAGGACGAGGATTCAACTGCTGCTGGTTAGTAACAGCTGTAATGTGTGCTTCAAAAGAGAAGTAAGAAAGAAGGTACAAGCACCTTAATACCACACCCAATAGCCACCAACTGCAACCAGCTTGCAGCAGTGTTCCAGAGAAGTGGCAAGTCTTGCCATGGTTCTCTTACTCTTGCAGAGACACTTCTGTATACATTTGGCATATTCAAATATACTGGTCCCCTGAGGGAGATAGGAGCAAATCCTTTTAGCAGGATGTTTTGTGCCAAGTGGGAATGGTTGTAAATTATACGTCTTCTCCTTCATCAAAGAAAAGGCCAAATGGTCAGGCAAGGTCAAGGGGGAGATTACTTTTGGCTGTTGGAACAAGGAAGAGTAAGGTTTCCTGCTAAACTCAAGTTTCTGGTGTGCTGGGGAAAGCAAGCAGCAGAGCTACTGAGGGAAGACAGCCATGGACATAATCCACAGGCCACGATGCCACTCAAGTGGTGAAACAAACACTGCAGTGACCAAGCACTGCAAAAACAAGTTTCAGAGGCTTGCAGAAAGGGACTGGAGTGCTTGAGGCAGAGCTTTACAAGCATGACAGCCGTAGCTGAATGCCTGAGCCCCAGGCTGTCCTTGCTCCATGGTGGCAGCCTGAGCCGCTGGGGCAGCGCCCATCTGACCCTCAGCAGCAGATGCAGGCTGGCCTGAGACTACATGACAGCTTCAGAGACCTGGTTATGCTTTCAGTGATGAGCAGGAGGGATGGGTAAAGCATAATCAGACTGGTCCTTGGAAGCCCATGAGCCTTCTTACTGAGCTAAACCAAAGAGTGCTGAGACTTTCTTGAGTAAGAGCTAACAAGAGATTGGGCCCTTATTTTGTGAGTTCAGCAAATTTGACTTGGGGATGATAAGGTAAAGGTGATTGGTGATTAGTGGGAAAGGTCCTTTCTGACAAAGGATCCTAGAAAGAAATCCCAGGAGCCCTTAATCCTGAGTCACAGACCCTTGGGATCATGACTGTTAAAAGACTGTTTTGGAGGGAGGGGTTAATTAAAAGAATATTGGAAATGTTGAAGTGACAAAGAAAAATTCTTAGATGTGGAGCAGCTGACATTTAGCAATAGACCTGAAATTGCTAATAGCACAGAGCTTTCTCCTCACAGTTAATTCTAGGATAAAGAAAACATCTGGAAAGTAGGACTTGTGTATATTCTGCTATGTTTATAATTCAGAATTACCATAGAACATAGAGTCATTGCTTTTACAAAATCCTTTTACTGATTGAAACTGTATTTTAAGCCATTCCCAGGATGTTGATATGCATTTATGAAATTGAAAAGCTAGCTCCCACACATAGTGGCACTGCACTAGTGCATCAGTTTGTGTCATTATGGTGATGATGAAATTCAGAAGGGGAGCAGTTGCTTATGAGATTATTTAGGGTATACGATGAAAAACCTCAGTACAGATGCCATTTATAACTAGATGTTAGCTTGAGGTCAGACGAGAACATTTCTGGCACAAAACAACTATACAGCAAAATAAACACCAAGTGTAATTGTGTTCTCCAAATCAGCAGCCAAGATGCTCTAGTTTGTCCATAAAGCACTCCAGATTCTGGCTGAAATTCCAAGGCTATAAGTACGACATAAGTGTTAGAGATAGTTTGCTGCAAATTATTGCATAATAGCAGTATCTGTACCTCATTTAGGAAGTTGCTGTTTACTCAAAATAGCTCTCCTACCAAAATAGGTTACCTGGCATGGAGCAGTTAACAAGATCCTAAAAGATTTTCAGATAAAAGGTTAGTTTTTACTTAAATGAGAGTATCTGTCCCACGATAATTGGTATTAATAAAATCCTTTGCTATACTTTCAAACAAACACTGAGGAAGTGTAGTGATGCTTATTTTATCTCTTAAAAATATTATTTTACCTAGAATTGTAAATATAGCAAGGCATAGATAACTCAGAATAAAAGAAAACCCTTTTCTCATTTTCCTCAGATATCTAGAAATTAGTTGCACCTTAAGATTGTTGATCAGCAAATCGATTTAGCCCAAAAAGGTAAATGGGCTCTCTGTCTGCTGTAAGAAATAGTAGACAAGAAATGTCAAGACCATGGCTGAGTTCGGTGTGGCAGGCACAAGGCAGAACACACAGAAGCATTATCAATGCCGATTCTGGTTTTAAAAAGTAAATTAGCAGCTGTAATAAATTGTGCATGTTTTTGTAGTAATAATTGTGTATATATGTTTTCCCAGAGTCATTCCCAAGTACATGGAACCTCTCAGGATGCATGTGTTAATAAATATTCTGCTTATAAATTGTAAGAGGGGCGTCATTAGCTATAGCTCAGTTCAGCCTGTCTTTTAACTGTAAACTTCTCGTAGTCAAAGATCTTCAGACCTCATAAAAAATCCTTAGAAGGAGCACGTTGTCATTGATACATACCTAGTTATGCCAAGCTTGTAGAGGTCCCAAAAATGCAAAAAGGCTTGTTGAGGGATGCAACACCCACATTTTCATATTTCAGCTGACATCCAGCTGAGTGCTCTCAGCAGTGTTGTTTTCACTTTTTTGTTGTGCTGGGAGAAGAGCAATCTGCCAGGGCTCAGCCCACTCACTGCCTTCTCTCTGCCAAGTCTGTTCCACAGGGAATATGTGGGCAGGGGAGGAAGGCTGCAGTCCAGCCAATCCCTTACGTGCCCCTGTCCTCAACAAGCGGCTGCACAGAGGGCACTATGCCACAGACACACCATAATAAGTATCAGGGACTGGTTCTCACTGGACCGTATCGATTTTTGAAGCACAGTAAGTCTTTTCAGTTTCAGAGAAAAGACTAGCACTGCAGTCTGCCTGATTATAAAGTAATTAGGAGAAAATGTCCAGTAAATTTTGATATTTCACTTGCTCTGTGAATTATCACCTTCCTTTATTTCAAGCAGCCAGCCGGAATCACTTGCTGTTAAAATGATCGTTTTCCTTTCATGGTTTACAGATTTTGTGGCTAATTGTGAAGAAAACCATTTTTGGAATGCCTGGGCAGTACAAGCGTGAATCACAGCAGCAAGTCATTGCTTCTGTCTCCCAACATGTATAATGGAACTATTTTCTTCCATCCCTTTTGTAGTACAGTACATTCTACATTATGAATAATTTTCATGCAAAAATAGAAACAAGTGATGACTATGTTCACTTCACAACAGAGAAGAAAGGACTGGCATTCCATAATTAAATTACCAGGTTTAGTAGCATTGTAACCAATTGCTGCACACATGGCCTTAAGTGTCAGCTGTAGAGAGGTTAACAGATCCCTAACACTTTTCCTAACAAAATCTGATTTTTTAAAAAGTCAAATTCTGGTCCTTGGGAAAGATCCAAAGTAACACATAGATATTTAGTGCCATTTTGGATGTTGTAACACTGCTAATGCCATATCTAAAAGCAAAATGAAATGCTGCTGTTCACAACACTGAGCTATTTGCCTATCATCCCTAGGAAGGGAATGAGGGGAACAAAGCACCTGGGAATTGGATGTACAGTCTACAGCATTCTGGGGCTTGGGAGGTGAGATGCTTCATTCAGGCACTTTGTTCATCTCTTCCATCAATCCTACCTATGTCACACACTGGTGCTGCTGATCTGTGTCTCCCAGACATGATCTACTTGGAGCCAGGAGCATAGTTCTCAGGAGTAAAGTGCCAAATCTGACCTAGTAATCCTGCTGGGAGACTGAGAATATTAACTCATGCTTATTGCCCTCCTAACATGGCTGCTTGGGTTCTCTCCAGTCTGGAGCATGCACCTGCTTGAGATGTGGGCAGAGAAAGCCTAAGCCTTCCTGCAAAAGATCATGTAGGGATTCCCTTAGTTGCCTAGCTTGGCCCGCAACAGATGTCCATTTTGTGAAGCATAGTAATGACTGGAGATGTTGCCATTTTCCAGCTGCTCAGCATGGCCCATCATCTAGTTCTGCTGGAAAAAGAGACTGCAGTCATGCTTGTATTTTCAATCTAGCAAATTCAGTCAGGTAAACTGAAGACACCAGCTTTTAAATCCTGGTCTCTCTGTCTGAAGTGATTGCCCCTTCTGTAATGCTCCAGTGGTAGGGTAACGAGCATTCTTCAACGAGAATACATCAAGCTGCAGGTTTGGGAGCCCTTTTAGTTTTTCTTTTTTTTCTTCACTGAGAGGAGTGTGACTAGAGGGATATACAGTGGGGTGCCAAACCCACAGATGGGAATTATAGTTACACAGTTGATATTGCCTGTGCAGTGATAGCTGACAATTTAATAAACAACACACACAATATATTGAATGAAGTAGTAAAATGGAGCTGTAGTGGCCTTGAGCTTGATCTCTTGCAGTAAATCACGAATTGTATTACAGAGGCCAGAGAAGTCATTGCTACTACTGAAGCAATTAGAGTTGGCCTCAATACTGAAATGGCTGAAGGCATTTTAACTTTATGGAATGGTAATTTAAGCAAGAAGGAAATTTTATAGATTTTTTTTTTTTCTGCCACACGGACATGATATGCATCCAATGCACTCACTGCTGTTTTCAGCAGCAGAAATATTCATCCTTTGGGCTCATCTACAATCTGAATTCATCTTAGCCACACTGCCAAAACACATCTCCTTGTAAACCTGGCAGGTACTCTTAGTTCTTTTAAACCCTTAGAAGGGAAGAAATAAAACACTGTTTATCTTGTCTGCTTTTTAGAGGATGGTTAACATATATTGCTTTTCACTATGCCCACCAGAAAGGACCTTCAAGACTGAACAGCCACAAAAGGAAACACTTGAGTGTTTTAGTAGCCATCTGAAGATATTTTGGCTGTAAATCCCATAAATATGAGCTGATGAGTTGCCTTTTTTTCAGCAGCCATCTCATTGCAATTAAAAAGACAACACCTGCAATACAGTTCTTTGCAAGTTGTGCTTAAAAGACCAATGCCCTGGTGAGCCAAAGCACACAAAGCACAAAAGCCACAGGTCTAAGTTATGGGGGTTACAGGACCTCCCACATCAGCTGAGATGAAGTTGCTATTGATTGTCAGGGTATTAATAGATGACCTTATCACACTTTTTTACAACAATTTAAGGAATTACTAACACCAATTACTAACACCATATTTGTGGTTGCCATGCTCACAGGGAAGTCAGGAGAAGGTACTCAGTACCTCAAGAGGTGCTGTTGAACTCAGTACCATAACAGCTTCAGTATCAAGTCTGTTGGTTTAGGTAAAATTTCACTTCACTTGCAGCTTAAAGCAAGAAGCAGACTGTGGCAGTAAAGCAGCTGGGGTGGGGCACACCTCCTGTTCTGCTGGTTTTGCTGTGGAAAGGGGCAGCTTCTAAGACAGTCAGGAAGTGGGGGACATAACTTCATAGGCCACTACAGAGCCATTCACTGGATCTCATTTAGCAGTGCTTCTAGTCTCTGGCAAGTATGAGTTATTTTAAATAAGGCAGTCCCCCATAGCTTTCTGGATTGCCAGCTCAGCTAGTGCTAATCTGATTTGAATTACTTCTCATGTGCTCAGGTCACACATAGAGCTCCTATGCCTCAGCAAACACACAGCAATTTATGTACATGTTTTGCATTTCAGACGCCCATGAATATTTTATAAGTGGAAATATTCATTTGCATAGTACTTACTGAAGTAAATTTTTGAGGTCCTCGGGACTGCAGAACAAAACAAGCCACCTGGACTGAAAAAGAAGCAATTATGGTGAGTTAAGGCACTGTTGACACCCACTATTTCTGTTTTATCAATAATTTCTACCCGTTTTTACTTCGAAATAACTGGCTGTCATTATGAGTACACTCAGGCAGTGTAACCAAATTTACTGTAAAGTGAAGGACCTGTGTACATGACAAGGCACAAACAAGCCAGAGTGTTTTTCTTCAAAATGGTTGGATTTTTAGATAGCTCTGGCCTGAAAAGATCTGTATGCACAATGAAATCTACCAGGGCTGTGTGTCTGCAGAAGCCTTATTTTCCAGATGCTGAGTGAGGACAGCCTCTAAAGTAAATTAGGATTTATGTCCCAGTTCAGCAAAGTTCATTCTTGACTTTTAGCATAGACTTCACCTCTTAGTCAAGTTCATCAGACACTTAATTGCTTTATTAAATGGAGGTGAAATTAAGCATATCCTTAAGAACATATTGTATTAGGACCTACCCTGCAGATGGTCAAGACTGAGGGCTTGATCCAGGTACTACTGAAATCAAAAGGAGATTTCAGTGGCCTTTAGTAGAAGCACATACATGGGAGTCACAGGTGTGCTTCAATGTTGGAATACATAAATCAGTTTTCCTATCACATAATTTTCATCTGATTTACTTGCATGCAAACCTGGGAGCTAGAAGAGTGCTGAGGGTTTAATGCCCTGATATACTGTTAATATCCTGGAAGGAAAAGTCAGCAGAGACAGCACCATGACAGGGCCTTCAAGCTACTGATACTTCCCAGACTTCCACATGACAGAGAAGAACAATATGGTGGAACTGAAGGTAGAAACTGACTCATGGGTATGGCCCATCCTCTTGCGTAGGTATCTTTCAGGGTTCTGTTCTTGCTTAAGCACAGCTCCCCATAAAGCTAAGGCTCCACTGATTTTCTAAAGCACTTTTTATAATTAAGTAATTGAGCAAAACTGCTCTACTATAATAGAGAATGTTTTGGGGGAAAAAAAACAGCTTTAAGATAAAAATTAAGACTCACATCTTCAAAAAAAAAAAAAAAAAAAAAAAAAAAAAAAAAAAAAAAAAAAATTAAAAAAAAAAAAAAAGAAGAATTATAAATGGCAAATAGCCAAAAACCTCTTTAGTAAGTTAATTCAAATTGAGCTGAGAATGTCAGATTTATTGTTGTGGGTAGCTTGACTGAGTGGCTCAAAATTCATATGCCACTTTTGTTTTCATCTCCACATTACTGAGATTGCTGTACTGTGCCAAACAAGTAAGCCTGCAAAAGAATTTCCTTGCTAGGATCTACTTTTAAGGCTGCGAGTTAGCAGAGGAGATAGACCCTCCCCATGATAAGTGAATTAGAATATACACATATCACAAGCAACAGTAAGGACCTGAAATGGGGCTGTGCTCTTCATGGCCACAGGTTCATGTAGGCTGTATTCAATAGTCTTCTGTGGGTGCCCTGAACAGTCTTCTAAAGCTTCACTGAAGAGGTAAATAAAATCTCTGTTCAAGAGGTGAAAAGCTTTTTACTGGGTACCTGTCACACTCGACAGTCTCCTGTTCCCTATGCTCTCTCAAGCACAGAGATTCGGGACAAAGAGTACTGCCCACAAGGACTGACAACTTCTGAACAGTGGAGTTAAAATGAAGCTATCTCACAAGAATGACTCTGGACCCAAAAAGGTCAGAATAGCTGGAGTTCATCAAACAATTAGACACACCAGCTCTGTATTTTGAATAGAAAAAAAGACCAAGAGGAGGGAGGAGCAGCAGTGTCTGTGATTTTCACAAAAACTCAAAAAGTAAATAAGTAGGCTTATTTGGAGATTTCATGCATCTACAAAAGGGAGACAGCTAGTGAGAACGGAAGAAATAGGATTGATATGAAAAAAAAAGGTGTACCTTTAAGTACAACACTCAAATGTCTCCCTGGGGGAATTTAAAAAAAACCCAACCAACCTACTTCTGTTCATGAAAATTGTGAAAACATGAAATCAAAATATTCTGAGGAACATATTTTAAATCTCAGATGGTATTCTCCACTTCAGTTGGGCATTTTTTCCTCAAAGGGGAAGGGCAGATTTTAACTTGCCAATCATCCCAAAGGGCAAAATTTCACTGCTGATCTTGTTGAACTCTAGCAGACATTACAGGTCATAGATTAGCTACAAAATAACAATTCCTAGAACCTCCACCCACAGTGGGCCATAGCTACTTTTTCTCAGATGTGCATAAATGCTTACCTTGTCTTTACAACATAAGGTGCTGGGAATTTCTTCTGGGTGCTTTTAAAGCAGTATGTTGCTAACATTGTCCCTGTCATACCTCCAAAAATAGGAAGAAAGCACACAGAAGCACTTAGTTGCAAGATACAAACTTGTGGTTTACAGACAGAGAGATAACTTTCCTCTGTCTTCTCCTCCTTTGAAACTGTGTATGGGCTTCACTTGATGAGTTGGGCTTCTTGCAGGCAATGTCACATGGCATAACTACTATTAGCATTGGCTGATGGAGCAGGTAAGTTGAGTTTCTTGTGCGGTTTATTCTTTAAAGGCAGATTGGAAATGGAAACTCTCTATTTGTCTTTAATTAGCCAAAAGCTGATGAAAGCACAAACCAATATGGCATCCTAACTGTTTAATCAGTAATCTAACGAGTAAATATAATATGAAAATTATTGAAATAGCAAAACAATCCAGAGCAATGAAAAGCTAAGACAAGCCTGTTGTCAGAACAGGCTAGAGTATTCTTCAGAGTTGTACTAGATCAGAAGTGAAATTTTGCCCTTTGGCAAGTTAAAATCTGCCTTTCCCCTCGGAGGAAGAAAGGCCCAACTCAAGTGGAGGATACCATTTACATGACTCCTTTCATCCTACTAAGCAATCAGTGAATGGATGTAACTATCAGCATTTTTGGTGAAAACAGGCTGCTTTGGTACAAAAGAGAGGGCTGAAGACATGAACATGCACATTTGAATAAGGGATGCATTTTCCCCTTCTTCTGATAGAGAATGTAATTGCATCAGCCGTTCTCTGAAAACTGCCAGTTTGTTTAAGAATGTTCAGCATGTTACCTCAATAACTGCTTGCCTACACTTCACAGACAGAATGCAAGGAGGTACTTTTCTCTCAAATGCAGATGAGAAAAAAGGTCTCAGACTTGATAATACTTCCAATCTGCTTCACAAGCAAACTACTGATTTTAATTATTTTTCAACTGCAAACATGGAAGCAGACTTATCTTTAGATAGAGGCAGCCAAGAAAGCAAGAACCATGAGTATGAACCCCTTTCCCTGTTTTCCCCAATTTCATTGCTTGTGTAGTGAAGATTACTTTTTAAGAGAAAAACAGCAAAAGCATTTTATACGTCTCTTCAGTAGTCAAAGAGAATTTATCAGAATCTTGGCAATAACACCCATGTTTCAACTGTAATTTATGCCAGATAAACGATGGATCTACATCATGGCAGGATGTAGGAGGCAAGACCTCCAGCTTGGACCACATAAAGATTTCTTCAGGGTATGTGGAGATGGGTCTTCTTAGCTAATGCTTCCTGGGGAAAGGCAGAACACAGGCAAATTCAAGGGAAAGCAAAAGCTGGCAGAGGAGATTATTTTGTAGCATTCCTTCCAAAGCCCAGTGAAGAACCACAAAGGTTCTGATTTTGAAGGTTTTAGGAAAGCTACTGCCTGTAGAAACCCCCACAGCATCAATTCAGTTATGCTGCTGTGCTGGAAGGGGATGGAAAAGCTAACAGAGAGGCATAACTTCCCTTCATGATTAGCCTGGGCATCACAGTCAGTTTCAAAAATGAAGGAACTTGTCCTGCTGGTAGAATAATGAATGATTGAAATGACAAGAAGAATTTCTAAAGTGCTCCTTTGCTCTTGGCTTTCAGATAAACTTCCAAACTGGCTTTTAATCTGTCTGGTGGGGGTGACTTCCTTAGAGAGTCAACAGAAAACAATCCTCTAATACTTTTTATCTTGGCAGCCTTTTAAAGTGCAATATATGTATAAATAAATGCCATTATTAACTCCATGGAAAAATGCCTAGCATTCTCGGAGTTGAAAATGCAAATCAATTATGCAGTGCCTTAATTCTTGCATCTTTAAAAAAGGAAAAATTCTAATGACATATTACATTGCTTTGTGAATCAATTCCAAATTATTGGAAATTGTCACATACCCCTATTCATTAAGAAGCTTTATTTTTAAGCATATTCAAGATGTTTTGAATCAATGTAAAGACTACACTGATCATAAAACTTTAGAGCAGACCTTAAATTATTATTTTTCTAGTCTGTGTGACTAATTTGGCAGCAATAAGACTGCATTTCCACTTCAGACACAGGGAGCTTCACAGGTCTTTCAAAGGTCTCAGGTTTAATTAGTCTTTGAAAAACAGTGGTTATTTAATAGAAAAAAAAATGGTAGTCAGAATCTTAAAGATCTTAAAAATAGAGGGAACTGTGAAACCCCACAGCCTTCCTGGGGTTGCAAACCATCTAATGGTTCAGAAATCATGACAGAGTGGGAAGATGGGAGAGAGCTGATCCTCTTTTTCCTGTTTTATTTCAAGAGCTGTGTATTTTAGCAGGGTAAAAAAACCTCTCTACTTAGTTTAAAAAAAAAAAATTAGCTCTCACTCCAGAGAGAGACAACTTCTCTGCAATTCCGGACACATAAAAAGCTAGCAGAAATTCCTTCTCTCAAGAGCCGTTAGTAACGCCTTTCTGGCTGCCACAAAGCATGTGCCTTTTAAGAAGGTACCACAGGACCAGGGATGTGCTGTGGTGATGATACAGTCAGCAACTATCCAAATTTTGAGCCTGTCAGACCTGGAAGGAAGGGGAATACCTGTCTGACCTCTGAGGGAGGTTCCACAAGGAACCAGCCAGCACAAGATGGTGATACCTAAATGACTTAAAGGAGAGGTACTGAATGGAGAGCTGGTATTGCTTGCTGATCAGGGTGTCAATTACTACTGATAAAAGTACTGGTTTACTAATAGGGAAGTTTAACTCCTGAGCAAGTACATGCCTAC
This sequence comes from Peucedramus taeniatus, assembly GCA_013400575.1. NCBI lineage: Eukaryota > Metazoa > Chordata > Aves > Passeriformes > Fringillidae > Peucedramus > Peucedramus taeniatus. Next base: position 82,659 of record WBNO01002512.1, on the reverse strand, counting down.
CCAAAGGTCTGATCTGCAAGATGAAGATTATGCAATTGGAACAATCTAAATACTCTTATTTCAGCTTTGGGGGGCCCACTAGAAGTGTATAAACCCAGCTACCACTCTTGCCATTTGAGAACTCCCTGCAGGAGCAAGGCAGGGGTTCCAGCCCTAGAGTGTTGCTAGTATTCAGAAAAGAGTGGTGGATTCATCTTGCACCAATTATTAGGCATTTGCATCAAACTTTTGTTTTCCTCTCATGCTGTTCTCCGATTTTTATATTATTTCACCCCCTTTCTTTTCTATCCCCTTTTTTCACTCTAATTTCCTGTTCAGCTCCTCCTGAAAAAGTGAAGTATCAGCATGCAGTTGCAGTATCAGCTGCAGAACACTGTATGACATCCTGCTTGAATGGCAGGATCTTAGAGCAGGAACTATCTGCTACTCTGCATACACACAGCACCCAGTAAAAAGCAGACCCATTCATCAACAGCTTGAAGCTGAAACTCTCAATAATGTCATCAGGAGTTATTGTGTCACATCACCCAAATTGTGGTGGGAATACACCTCATCTTTAGGCTATTACTGTTAAAGTCATCTTTACTGAATCTTCTGTGTCTGAAGGTGTCCCAGTTGATCTTTGCACAATTTCTTGAACTGTATCTCAGGACTCTCAAGTTCAGGACACTGAAATAAATGCTCTCTTCTCCATTGTTCATAATTGAAAAAGCCATAGGAATTATTTTTCCAAGGAGCAGCTAGAAGGGAGTCAACCATTTCAATATGCTATTTTACATCATCCAAAGATGACACCATGACATCAGGCTTGCCCTTACAAGAAACTGGACAACTAAGGTCCTCATCCCTACTCCAGTAATTTCTGTATTTTCTTCACAAACTTAGTGTAAGTCCTAAAACCCCTCCTTTTTTAGTGTATACACAGCTATCAACAACTGAATTCTTCAAAAACAGAGTAACTAGATAACCTGACAAGCTATATCTATTCTTGTAGGAGAGAACTTTTTTCAAAACCAGAAACTGGAGCAGATATAAGCTAGTTCTCCTCATTCCAATCACAAATCTGTACTAATAATAAAGGTAGGTATAAACAGAAAAGAGATCTCTCAAATTCTCCGTCATCTCTTTCTCTGTCCCAAAGACAATTCAACCTCCTTTCCAAGATTCTGTTAAGCATAGGTATAAAATGTAGTACACAAGCTTCAGAATTGTCCCTTCTGGTTGAAGATGACTTTTTTTTTCTTTATACCCACATTGCATCCCCCAGAATATTAATATACATTGCCATCTCAAATACCTACTATTCTCATTGGTAAAAAATGATTACTTTTCAAGACTCAATTTTACAGAAGTTTTGCAGAGCTGAATGTTTTTAACTGAAGTCTGATTTAAAAAACTGAATTAAACCTCCTTAATTATCCATTATAGCATGAAGACTTCCATAGAAAAGCCATTTTTAAAAGCAGTATTTGCAGGAGAAATTTTCAAGTGTCTCTAGTATTTCACACCCACCCCCACTGAAAATGGTCAGCAAGGAGATTATGGAAACTCCCTAGTTACTCAACAGTTAGCAAACCAGTTTTTCTCTTAACTGGACTGAGTCCAATAAACACAGTATCATCACAGACGTGACACACATAAATGCAGGAAAGCATTAATTTTACTACTAGTTGTGCCTAGGTTGTTGGCAAACAATTTGTGAGAGCGGCCCACTCTGCCAGAGCAGCAGACACAGCTGCCTGAGCCCTGAGAGCCGAGTCTTTAGAGATCAATGGCTGAAAGCCAGAACACCGAGCGTGCATTGCCTGCAGTGGGGCCATGAGCTGCACTGCTGCATTACCTGCTCATCTACCTTCTAAGCTATAGTATCACCCAAATAATAAGACTGATCTTATTAGCAGGCCCTTAATCCTCACTAACCTTCTCCTTTAGCCATTAGCTATCATTAATTTATTAAATGTTATCCTAACAGGCTGCAAATTGACCAGCTACTACTATTCCCCATCCAGCCATGTATTTTCCCCATCAAAACGCCACAGCCACAAGTGATTACAGGAAGCTTTTTCGGGACAGCTCACCTACAACCTTGAGGCAGTGTCTTTGTCCTGCCTGGTGATTCCTAACACTACTAGGATGAGTTTAGAGACCTACTCTATAACTTACCAGGCTGTGGCATGCAACTGTTCATCCTCTTTCACTGGAAGGATCACCAGATGAAGGTAGGGTTGGACACAACAGTAAGCCCAGGAAGCTAGCAGGAGCACTTCTGGGAATCATTTAGCTTGGCACAAACCTCTTGAGATCACCGAGCCCAACTCCCTGCTCAAAGCAGGATCTGCTGGAGACATTTGCCCAGCACATCAGCTGGGTTTTGAATCTGCAGAGATTCCACATCTGTGTTTTACCACTTACTGTAAAAGAAGTTTTTTGTTTTGTTCAAAAAGAATATTTCCAAATCTATGCCCATCTCCCCATGCCAGTGGTGCTACTAGGATTAATCTGGCTGTCTTCATTCCCTCCTACCAAGGATCAGTAGGATATCCCCCTAAGCCCTCTTTGGGCCCAAGATCTCCCACCTCAATGTCCAGTTTGGACTAAAACACCACCAGCTATTTTACTGCACTGTTGTGCCATAAGGCTTTTGTTTTAGCTGGAACAGAACATGAGACTCTCCATGCTATTTGACAGGATGATGGGTTGTCTCTTGCAAAGCTATCAGAAGCTGAACTTGAAATGTCAGTGTTCCTACTCACACACAAACACATATATCCAGAAAACTGCTGAGTGACCCAAGGCCTGTTTCACAATTGCAAAAGCACCTGCAAGCGCACCTCAGCCAAAAGGTTTGTGACCAGTGCCATCAGCTTCCACCATACTTGACTTACTCTGTCTCAGAAGACATTCTTCCATTAGCAGAAAGTACTGAAATCTACCACTCCCATCCTGCAGTTAAACAATTAAGCAAACAGGGCTGTAAGACTTCAATTACTGACCTAGAAATCAGGCATTTCATTTACATAACAGCAACATGGACATTCACCCTAAACATAACAGAAGCTTTGATTCCTGAGACTACAACACCCCAAGCAGGGAACAGCTAAAGTGACTGTAAATAAAAGTGGCCTTCTCATACATTCATTTTACCAAAGGCAATTCTCTTGGCTAAGGCAGTCTTTCATGATCCTTGTGGGTCCCTTCAAACTCAAGAGTATTGGGATATTGTGATGCCCCCATGGAGAAGGCCTTCCCCTTTTCACCTTAGATGTTTCCACATGCATGCTGAGCTGTAGCAGAAGACCGAATGGGTTGTGATTCCCAGCCTACTGCAAGTCAAGGCACCAGACTGGCTAAACCAAAAAGTCTTGTCAGATCACTGTTTGCATTACTTACCTATAAAAATGAGACATCCAACACTCCAGCAATTCAGAATCTTAAGTGGTTGTTCTGATGGTTCTGGAAAATTCTCCTCAACCTGTGCCATCCTAAGTATCTCTTGCCCCAAGCTCTTAGAAGCAGAGGATGAAGACTGGGTAGGAAGTGTCAGTTTGATCACTTATTCTGTAGAAGCCAAATCCTAACTGCTAGGAAATTTACACTTCAGAAGCTTCCTGAATCAGACTGCCAGCACACAAAGAGCAGTTCTAAGGAATTATGATGCTGGCTATTGAAACACTTTTGACAAGCCTTCTCTGAAAAACCAATAGAGCTGTTCATAGTCCTCAGAGAGCAGAACTTTAAGATCAGTGACCATAAAAACTTGATTAAGTGCTCCTGAATTTGGATCAAACAGCTGTCCTGATTTTAGATGCTCACTGCATTTATAAATACAGCAAAGATGATTGGAACAGTTTTAAAACATTAGATAACTGCTCAGCTGGGACCAATGTGGGTATCCAAAGGCAGGGGGCAATGCTTTGTTTAAAGGCCAGCAGAATCTCCACACAAGATAACCATACAGCATATATACAGTCAAGGCAGTTGTTGCCAGGAGAGTAGAGAGGCAATGGGCATGAGCAGCCTCTGGCATTCTTTTGAGTTCTTGGATTCACCCTTGGTAGAAACCAGGTTTGTCTTCCACTTAAAAAAAAATTAAACCTTGACAAAAAACTAGTGCTAGAAGCACAGTCATGCTCAATAACAAATGAGGTAGAGAATGTTTTCCTTCTGTACTTTGAGCTGACTGCATTCTGAATGGCAACTCAGACATGGCAGTTTCAGAAAAGCCCAAGTGTGAGACTAAGTTACCCCAATGTAGCAACTGACAGGGAATAAACTCCAAAATAATTAAAAGAAAGCAAACAGGTTTAGTTGTCCGAACAAGGAATTTTAATTTTAGGTCAACTATTGAACTAGGTCAACATCCAGTTCACAATGTCTACAGATAGTGGGCATAGCCAGTCACTACGGTAAGTTTATTGAAGCACCAAGCTCCACACAAGACTGTAAAATACATTTTAAACTACTAGTAAGAAAGCTTCTTCAAGTCAACAATACTATTAAGGGCCAGAGTTTAAGGACTAAGTTTTCACCTTCCAAGCTATTTGAAGACAGCCAATCCATTGCATAAGCAAACCAAACTGCTACATACTGAAACACAGAGCAGCAACTGCATTGAACAATTCCTGTAAATAATTCAAGGATACATTGAAACAGTATGGGTAAATTGTAATTTTTTATTGGAAAACAAATATACAACTTGGAATGGATTTGAGGCAAATTGTGCCATAAGCAGATTTTTTGGAAAATAAGTGGCTAAACAAAGTTTAAAAAGCATAGTAACAAGAGGAGAAAATGTTTTCTGGCACAGGACCAGCAGTACAAAAAAAAACTTGTGTACGAGTACCTGGATAAATCACCCGTTTTGCATTAGTGCAACTTAAGTTTCATATTGTTGACTGTCAATCGTCTACGTTAAGACTACACATTTCAACAACATGTTACAGGTATGGCCACAAATAAGTTACTGTGAAGTAAGCTAGGAGAATGACTTTTACAGTGCATTAGCCACATGATATACGCTATTTACGTCATTTTATCCTGCAGTTAAGCTGCAAGAGTCCTTATCCTCCAATCACAGAAAGGGGTAAAAACTCCTATAGGAAAATCTCCTATGTACACAAGAACTAGAACCAGCATGTTGCTTTAACTAAAGATCAGCTAATGCATGGTAAACCCTAGCTTACTTTATGTAACTTGTCACACCAGTCATACCTCGTTTCCTAGAGAAAGCTACTTTTTTAATAGACAATCCAGATGTTCCCTCAGTTAACCAACTTCATCTAACTTTAGATGTGCAGAAGGGCTTAAATATCCAGAGTAAGCCACATGCAACATTTGTTACTTAGATCAATTTTCCAAAAATCAGAACAATGACAGTAAGATAAAGGAGAAAAACATGGAGGAATGGCCTTCTAATTACTATACATGCATAATCCTTTGACAGTAAGGGAAAAACCTTTTACAGATAAGTTACAAACAGAGAAAAGGCAAATAAACAATTTTGTACAAGAAATTTAACACATTCTGTACAACGTCTTCACTTCGCTGTCATCATTTGTACAAACTCTGTAAAAGGAAAGAGTTGCATGAGTTATTTGAAGGAAAAAAATCAGAATTGCAAGGTCTGAGAAGTGGCCTTACTAGTGCTGAACATTGTTTCAAAACTGCATTTTCAGTTACATCGAAAAAGCATCTTCAAGACAGTCCTCTTTTCCACTAATTACATCTAAACTCCTCCTATTTTTAATGGCAAAAGGCCTTTACTTTTCCATTAAAGTTGGTCCCTCAGTGAACTGGGGAACAGCCCTACTTCCAAGATAAAACATTATAGGATCCTATGCCCAAAAACTTACAGATGGGGACAAGATATCCAAGAATGACTAAAAGATCAGTACAAATCTCACTGAAGTGACAATCAACTAAGTAAGTGTACAAGCATACATACATTGCGTTGGTTTGAACTTTTATTTTCTGGAGTGGAATAGTTTAAGTCTTACTATTTTATTTTGCCTGGCTGGCTTTTAGCAACTGATTCAATGCTTAGTCATAAACCATTTCAAGTCAGAACCCACAAAATAGGATTTTTCATTCATCTTGCTAAAACATAGTTTCAGGTACAATAATGACAGGAAACCCAGAACCTAAAAAGAGTTAACTGGTTGCTCAAGTTTTGAAAGAAAAACTGGAAACAATAGGGACACAGACCCTCTCTAGTGCCAGTCTCTGAACAGCCTAGTCGTAAACACAGTGATGAGGCAGCAGCCTTGTACATAAAAATTACTTTTCACTCACAGACGTCTGCGTACCCTTAGGCCACAACAAAAAAGGCCTCAAAGGGAAGGCATACCTACACCTCAGAAACAGCACAGATATTAACTGAAAATACCCTAGGTATTTTATGTAACATGTTCAAAAAGTCAAAATGAAAACAAGCTTAGTGTGTCTCAGCTGCAAACAACTGTCTAAAGGAACTCCTGCTTGCATGACCTCATTTATGGTTGAACTTCAGGAAGAAAGAAAGAAATAAATTACTGTTGCAGGTGATTTATGTAAAATAAATGTATTTAAAGTATCTTCTGAAGGTATTGAAATTTCTGCATGCTTTAGAGGTTTTCCCCTTTTGATTAGTCAGTAATTTTAAAAGCATTAATGACAAATGGGTAACATCCTACAGTCAGATCAACATGCATTAGCTAACAGAACAGCACGTGAACATCTCTTGACAACTTGCTTATTCTAATGGTCATTAGACATCATTAGATTTACAAAGTTAATTCTTACACTGTACAGCTGAATAGTCCTTTTTTGCCTTTGGCATAAAGGCAGCAATAACACTCAAACCCATTGAGAGGTACACAATGTACATACTTATTGAACATTAGCTTAAAGGAACACTGTGTGTTCACATGAACTTGTCTGAACACTGCCCTATTTAAACTTGGTGTGACTATCAGCACCCGCACAAGAACAAGAAGTGCTACACAAAAAGAATCAATTAACAACTCCTTACCTTCATAGTTTACTTGACCATCACCATCAATGTCTGCTTCCCTAATCATTTCATCAACTTCTTCATCTGTTAGCTTCTCTCCCAGATTTGTCATCACATGACGGAGTTCTGCAGCACTAATGTAACCATTACCATCCTAGGAGGAGAAAAAGGAACACTGGAATAGACTTGCCTAAGGCCTAATGACTTAACTATAACTTATGAACATTGCAGAGCAAATTGAACATTAAGAAGTTAACACAGCCTTAACCCCGAGCACTTGCACAAGGTAAATGAGAGCTGTAAGCATATCTTCAGCATTGTCCAATGTCTTTGGGCATTGTAATATTATCTTACAGTCTTTGATTGTCCTATTCTGACACATTTTTAAACCATGAACAGTGCAATCAGCATCTCTTGCAACTTCTTAGGTGATGGATGCCTATTAAATCACATGACTGTGGTTCAAGTGGTGATTTCTTACAACAGAAGCTACTTTTCTGATTTGCCTGTTTCATGGGAGTCCAGCATAAAGCCACAAGGCCTTCAGAGATGACTTTTACATATTCCAGGTATTAGTTGGGACACTGAATATTGAAGTACTAGTGTGTACTAAATCAACGGATGTTTTCCTCTCCACCCCCTAGGCACCTCACATGTTTTCAGCTCCAAGGTGCATCTTAAGTAAGCTCAGTAACTTCAGAATCTTTTAGCAATTTACTTAGCAAAGACTTAAATCATTAACATTTTAAACACTTAAAACAACTTCCTGCCAGTCACCTCCAAGTATTTCAGTATCATAGCGAGCAATACTTTAAATCATGTCACTTATTACTATCTTGACAACTCATCTGACTTTCCCACACCACCACAGGAGATTGAGCTTTAGGGTGATTGGCCACCCTAGAGGCTCTCTATGACAGGACTGCAGATACTCCTCAGACCTGTGAGAAAGCACATTACCATCAGACCGAGTTTTCTTAACAGAAATATTCCAGGTAGACATTACAATACCTTGTCAAAGACACGGAACGCTTCTCTAATTTCTTCTTCACTATCTGTATCTTTCATTTTTCTTGCCATCATCGTCAGAAACTCTGGAAAGTCAATTGTGCCATTGCCTGAAAGGTAATTACTTTTTTAGAAAAATGTGGTTTAGGCACTTTATTAAATCACTTATTAGTAAAGTTCTTACCATCAGCATCTACTTCATTGATCATATCCTGTAGCTCTGCTTCTGTGGGATTTTGACCAAGTGATCTCATCACTGTCCCCAACTCCTTTGTGGTTATAGTACCATCACCATCCTTGTCAAATAGTGAAAAAGCTTCTTTGAATTCTGTACAGAACCAAAAAAAAAAGTTAATCCCTTAAGCTTTGAAATGTTAACAATCAAAAAATTCATTGCTACTGATTTTTGCAAGTTACAAAATTTTATTTCAATTTTCTAATAAAATTTTGGTATACTGCTCAGCCTGCTAGAACTGCAATGGCAATATGGCAGCATCAGCATCTGAAACCACATCCACCAGTCTACTGATGAACCACATGTGGACCTAAATTAGGATGGAAGGTCATCCATTTCCAAAAGACTCAGATGTTTGTTACCCTCTATCTTGAATAAGGGTTCCTAATATGGAGCTGAAATAGCTGTCTGCAACTACAGTGATCCACATCCTTGGTAGGAATTGCATCTCAAAATAAAACAATATGGAATTGCTATGAGAAATTTGAAAATGGTACTTTAAAAGTACATATGCTACAGCTTAATAGCACTTTTATTACTAATAGAGGAGATGAGCCAATAGAAAAAGGTATTATCAGACCAAACTACACCAAAGTTTCTCAATATAAGCCACTTCCATTGGACACAGATGTCTGAACATTGTATGTTATTACAATTGCTCAAGGAGGAAAGTCACTGGAGTCTTCATTCCTGAAAAGCTGCTTATAAAACTGCTTCAGCCCTACTGTATCCTGAAACAGCCTTCACAGAAATGTTTCTGACTAGTTCTAAGACTGCTTTGCTGTGTTTCAACACTACCTCTTAACCCCCTATAATGGCTGTATTGTAGCCAGGAATATTAATACAAGCATAACATGTTTAATTGTGCAGTCCAAAAATGGAGTTGGTTTTAGTCCATGCCATCTGTCTTTGGCCACAGACCTTAAACTAGCTCGCTGGACTGTGGAGTAGCTCATACACACATGACAGTTAAGCACGAGCATCTTGTCTGTTCCCTTGCAGACTTCAGATCCCTTTACAGCTTTCAAGCTATCTGAGATCATGGCTCTGGACAACCCATCAACTCAAGGGTACTCCTGCATCAGAAATACTTCCAAGAATAGTTTTTTTCAACATTTCCAGGCAGCCAGCTTTCCAGATGGTGGGTTTCCCAGACCAGAATTAGTCACAGTAAAAGTTGTGTTTTCACATGACCTGAATAAAGCCTTTACTTCATACTCAAACTCTTGAGGCAAGTACAAGCTGGCAAGTGTTAAAAATTCAACTATAAAAGTAGATTTTCATAGTTCATGAATGCAGCTACAACACCAGAGTCAAATCCCATAGAGGAAAAAAACCCCACTACTCGTCTACATTTAAGTCTGAAGTGTTCCAAGAGCCAACCCCCACTGTTTAGCCCATCAGAATCAGAGCAAGGCTACGACAGGACCAGTAGAAACAGTTTCAAGCCAATATGTATAAATCACAAAGCAGAAACAAGCAGATACAACTTGTGCCTACAATTCCTTCCAAATGGTCTCCAGGGGGTTAGTTTCAGTTATCTTGGAGGCAACAAACAGGTTTCTTGGGACTAAGCTCTTACACCAGGGAAGAAAATGCTTTTGGGTCAATCCTAATAGAACATGCACAGTCTATCATGGAAGAACCTCAAAAGGTGAAAGCTGCATCTTCATGAAGAGTCAAGTGCTCAAGTGTTACTCAAAACATTTAGCTGTTAACCACTTCACCCTTCATGTGAAAGTCAATCCTCACTAACCCAAATGTAAAGCAGACTTCACAGTACTGCAGTGACCCTGCTTAGAAAGGGTAATACTTAATTCCTATACAAAATTCAAAGACTTGCTCTCTGTAAGACAGGCATTTTAGTGGTGTATTCTCAACACCTGGAAGGAACCATTTGAAGGACAGCTCTACCCTTCTTTCACTCAAAATTGCAATAGGCTAAGAAGTAATCAGCTATAAATCATAAAGAAAATAAAGAAAGTTGAAGATTAGCAGAATACTCCTGTTTGAAATGCTGAATCAAGTAAAGAATACCATTAAAATACCTCTCTAACCACTTCTAGGAACCACCTCCAGTAATCACAACAAAGGAGTGACAACATACACAGATGCAGTTTAGTTCTTAGGCTAGAACAAGAACAACCTGGCATAGCTTTGGAGGATTTGCAGCCATGGCTAGTGAAGGCACCTATACTGAAATACTGAAGTTTAGTGAGCAACTCAATTCTGGCATCCTGCAACATAAGGTTATAAAACATACCTTGCACACCTAAACACCTTGATTCTATACAGCATGTAAAGCAAATCCTCTTGATACCACACACTTCTCCACACCAAAATGCCAATGAAAACTCTCTGCTAAGGCTACAAGCCTTTCCACCCTTCTGGAAAGTATCCTGATGCATCATGAGAAGAAGACTACTTCCAGGCCCCATGAAAGACATGCTAATCCAACAATGTGAACTCAAACAACCTAGCTCAGAACGTTCTTTTAACCATGGCTTCTGAGGCATCCGTGCACCACATCACCTTTTCAAATGAAGTGGCAGCCTTCAGTGACCTAATACGTTCAGTGAACCAGGACTACCATATCCACTGCTACACAATTTAGCCAGCTATGTCTGGAACTTTTATAGGAGAATGTCAATTGTTCTCTTCACAGCTACCAGGACCTCAACACTTAAACATGTCTACTTCTACTATGACAAATTTTAAATCACTGTTGCAGCCAAATCCATAACAGAGAACCACAGCACACTAAAGGAACAAGACAAGCGAGCACCATACATAGGCCTGCTTGTAGAGCCCATTTAGAACTCTGAAGTCCAGGGGAAGGATAGCTCACTTGACCAGTTGGCTTTGGGACAAAAGCATCTTCAGTCTGCTCTGCCATCTGACCACCCAGGTAGCCCTGACCCCATTACCTTTGTAATACAACACTTAACCAAAGGGAGAGTCACTTGACTCAGAAACTTCAATTCTTACTGAATGAAACTGCAGCCAGTATTCACATTCTGTAGCTACCTGGCTTTCAGTATCAGTTTTTCATATAAACAACATCTGGAAAGGTTTCACCACTACCTACACCGACAAGAAGCTTCAGTCCTATATGATCAACTGCTAGTTTGGAACCATTGAAACCTTTAACGACTGCATTGTGATGCTTCACAGCAGAGGGGAAAGGATTTAAGCCCTGGGGAAGTAGCTGCTTGAAGTACTCCTGGTATTCTATTTTAGGAATGGCAATGTAATGTCATCTCTACCTTGCAGTACCATTTCCTGTGTCTGCCTTCAAACCAAAAGCTACGGATGTCCAGGGAAGCTCAATTAGAATGGTGGTGGCTCAAATTTTTCTAGCCAATCTCTGTAAAACATGCAAATTGTACGTCTAAGAGTCTTCCCATGCAAGACCACTGGCTGCCAACAGCAAAACTGAGCAGATGCAACCTTTCCTGAGCAGTACTGAGAATGATTCCTTCACACACCACCAGTGGGCTTATGTCTTCATGTCTGAGGTTCATGGTTTACTTGCAAATACATTTGCTTAACAAAACATCATAGCTGCCCAGAAAGTGGCAGGCCTTTTAACATTGGCTACTAAGATCTACTTTTAATCCTTCCATGCAGTTGAAAGCCTCTATTCCAGTCATCCTCATACTTACTTTTGCCTCTGAGGACTATATGATCATCACTGAATAGCTACAATTTACACTAATCCCAAGGTAGTGTTAATAAGCTCCCTGATTATATTCCATAATTAGCTGCATCAACTAATAAAGCTTCTACAATTAACAACTGGAACAATGAACCGTTATTGGAAAGATAGCAGTGACAATTCATAAAGCGTGCTCTAACTAAACTGATCACAAAACCCTTAAGCTATGTAGGTAAGTTCAGGAAAACAAAAAACAAACAAAAAAAAAAAAAAAAAACCCAAAAAAAAACAAAACAAAAAAAAAACCCACAACCTGAAGTTGAACTAAATTTGGCTTGTGCTTACTTGTAAGACACTACCATGGCAACAAGTAAATAGACTAAGGACTTTCCACAAAACCATAATTAGTCTCCTGAGTAAAAGCAAGCTTCTAAAGTCTAAAAGCTACAGAAGAATGTTCTCAACACTTCAGATTTGGCAATTATGGCAAAAATAAACCAGCTGACACTTCTATTTAATAGTGTCTTCAAGAGCGACACCATAGTTAAATAGTAGTATCTCAGAGGCTGTTCTTTGTATGCTTAACTTGGTACTATTAGTTTAGTGGAACCGTAACATCCTCTAAAATAATTTCACATGACAGTTACGCACATTAAGACTTTCTCGTATTAACATTACACACTTGTCAGATAAAAATCATGAAGTTCTTGAATGTCTATGGCAAAGCTGAATTCTGTATTATCAGCTTTAAGTCCCATCTATTACTGAAGTCAAGATCAGTCTACTGAGAGCAATGAGACAGGTAAGTTTGTGCAGCCTGTGTGAGTAGGACATAATAACCAGAAGTTTTTGCCATTAGTAAATGGCTGCCAGAGCACATAACCCGTTTCTAGGGGGCCAATACCAAGATAAAACAGATGCATATTTATTTAAGCATTTCAGAGCAGGTGCCAGACCAACAGAACAGCACATACACAACACTTGTGTCCAAGTACACAATACAGTTCCAAATATGGAATATCAACAGTTGTCATCATGAAGCCAGTCTTTGCTGTCATCAACAAGAGCCACTCAAACATCTCTGCTGACAGGAGACAGCAAAGTAAATTATTTTTGCCTTCTGTTAAAAGAGCACTGCAGATTCCAAGCCTTCACCAGATTTGTTGTCATCCCCTGTACTCCACCCTCCCTTTCAGTCTGCACTTGGGACAATTCTGTAGTCATGAGAGAAGAATAATCACCAGTCTACTAGCCAGAAAAGCTGTGAGGATTAACTATATTAACTACATAACTATAATTCATCACATCCGTGGTGCTTCTACAGTAGATAAGCCTTTAAAAATTAGGTGACAAATTAAAACATTCCACCATACTACTTTAGTATTTAAGAAAGCTAAATATCTTGTGTAACACAGACTGTTACTGGATTAAGAGATGCGCCAGGTCAAGTAGGAGTAGCAACACAAAAACCTCACCTGCAATCTGCTCTTCTGTCAGTTGATCAGCCTGCAATAAAAGAGAATATGATTATAGTAGTAGCAAAAGTTCAAAGCGAAATAAGACAGACTTGTAGAGGCCTCTGAGTATGGCAGCTGCTCTTCAGGACTGATCTGCAGCATTCTGGAATAGTTCTAATAAAGCTCAAAAGTCATCAGGATTGCTTGCTAAGTAAGAACTGGCAGCCTATTATCCTTTCTAGACCCTGCAATACCCCATACACTCAAGTAATAGATTACCACGTGTATCAATAATCCAAGCAGCACTAGCAAGCTCAAGGCACACAGGTCCCTTTAAAACCACAGACTGGTTTTAAAAACTCATTTACACAGCACACTACTAGATTCAGCATCAACACTAAGCACTTTAGGTCTCAGTAATGCAGCAGCAACCTCCAAATGCCAAATTTAAAGCAGATTAGCTAAAATCAGAAAAACATACTCTTCACTAGAATTAAACCACCCCCTGATTTACATGAAACTTCACATCCAAGACCTGGCTGTAAAAGACAAGACACTAGCTTCAGTCCAAACATGTAATTTCAGTGGCATACAGCCTGTCTACACCTTTTTCAGTCCATTGTCTACATTGACTCAGTCAGCATAAGGTAACAGGGACAACAGAGAAAGTTTCTGTGGTCTAAGACAATGTCTGTATCAGTTGGGTAAGCTCCAGTGTATACCTCATTTTCTTCTCTCACCAGTTTTGAATCCATTAGATTTGATAGCAATGAAAACCATGAATCTTTCAGGCAAACCCAAATTGAACTTTGCTCTTGAAAGAACACCAAGATGTTTGAAGACTGTAGAAATTGAGTTGCAGTAACAAAGTAACACAATTCCTTCAGGGAAACTTCTTGAACCCTTTACTGAAGGGTAAAAAAAGCTAAAATACAGAAAAGACATACTCACTCCTGAAATTCACCACTGCTTTTTCAGCTTTGTTCCCGTTGTGACCATTTAAGCAGCAACCTTTTTAAAATTACTGCAATATTGACTAAAAAATTTTCTGTCATTAACTATGCCCACCAAATTCTCTCTCCACATTAGCATCTGTCAGGGAAATATTCAGAAACATGTATTTACAATACCTGTCAATTCTTACTTTGCCAATTTCAATTACATTTTTATACTGCATGGGAACTTTTAAGTTACCAGCTGCTGGTTATTCTTTCTGTAACAGAAGTGAAGGTGGCTGCTTGAGCAGTCATACAAATGCTGAACTGCTTACAAAACCCTCTATGCACACAATACAGCAACAGCCCAAGATAAAGACCACAGGCTGGCTGGGGCTCACCTACTTTATGAACCAAGACCACACTACTGAAGAACTTCTAAAGCAGCAGACAATGGGTACTGGCACCTACAGATTCACTTCTGCTGTAGGAAGCATTGCCATGCAGGTTCCACTGTTTGTTAAAAAAAACCAAAAAAACAGCACGGCAGCAGTACTGCTGAGAACATAACCAATTCAAAACTAAGCTTTGGGATGGAAGTGTTCTGCTGGTCCCTTAGCAGAAGCCTAACAGATTTTCACTTGTCTGGAGAGTATCATTAACATAAACTCATACCTTTGTATGCTATTTAAATTTTTATTGTTTGGGTGAAGAGAATGATGTGCTACACTTCCATAAGATATTTATATCCACAGAAAACTGTAGATCAGATTTAAGCAGTAAGAACCTAGTTTATTTAGGTCAATACTTATGGGTTACCAAGTTGAGTCACATACTGTTTTATATAAACAATTTTATATGGAGACATGACATAGCAGTATGTAAGTTGTTAAGCATTCCCAAACTCTTCCTTCTTTATAAAGAGAAACTCTTCCAGCAACTTAAGACATCCTAACCATGAATTTGGATGAGCTCTGACAATACCTGTTAAGAGGTACAGTGTTTGAGAAGAGCACAAGCTTATTAGAAGGCATAGGTATGGAGCAGTTGAAAGATAAGCGGGGAGGTGGGGCAAGGTTGAACAAACACCATCTGTACTCTGCAGTGCTGGGCTCTGCAGGCACTGCTGCGCAACAGCAGTAAAAGGCGGAGCCAGCGAGCCTGCCAGCTCCCTGCCTCCTGTGCCACCCAGGTGGAGGGCTATCCGCCTGGAACCATGCCTGCCACTTACAGGCCTCTGTGGCCTCCCTAGAGGGGCCTCCCGGTGTTCTTGATAATGGTGCACCACACACGTGATGGCGTACACACCTTCACCCGTGAAACGCAACTTCCAGGCGGTCAAATGCTGACTGCGAGGTGCCCATGCTGAAGGTCTGACTTGCCCTTACTACGGCCGAGACCCACCCGAAACCCTCATTTGATGCCATCACAGCTTTGACGCGGCTTTCTGCGATTCACGTTGCAGCACTTTCATTTTCACTGCAAGNCCCCCCCGACTGTGCGGAGGGCCTGACAAAGAAGCCAAACCTCCCAGGAAAGCAGGGGAGCTGCTGTGTTCGCGGCCGTTTCTGTGGCACACGCAGCCTCTAGAGGTAGAGCTCCATTACAGCCGCGATGGCTGCTCTGCAGTAACCAGGCTGCGAGCTCCTCCACAGCGCTAGCCATCGCTGCCCGAATGGAGAGCTACCAGCGAACAGCAGCGCAGGGGACACTGCTTCCCTCGGAAATTTGGCTCCTCGGTGTACTTCGCAGGCATCAGATCTGAAGGGACACTTCTGTTCTGGCAGGACTAACTAAAGAACAACAACAAGACTAGATTATATAGACTAAGATTAGATTTATGGGAGGTTAGCTTGTTTTGGGAGCAAACCATTCTGTCTTATCTAGCATGGGCAACACTGGACAGTCACAGGCTGAGCCAGTCTGGTCTGTCAGGATGAACTATAACCACATTCAAAGTGTCACTGTGCCTCCTGGACACACCCATTTTTACACAGACCTTGCTTGAAGATACTCCATTTTTGGTTCTGTACAGATGATGACTAAACGCAGTTAAGTCTTTTGTTGCTACATTCATTGCCTCTATTTTTTTTCCTACTTTATGGAAGGTTTGCTGTATAAGTTCACAATTCAAGCTAAAGAATAAATTCAGGCTTCTAGTCACCAAATTTCTTTGCCCAGAGACAGCATTTCAAAAAACTCCAAATTTTAAGTAGCTATCGTTCACATTAGACATGATGAGCTGACAGTCATTTGATTCCTCAGAAAAATATAATGAATGAAAAGACAATTCCACTCTACTGCATCTTCTCTTAATGCAGAGATAGCACTAGGTGGTCAGTGGTGCTGCTTTTCAACATAATTGCTCCTTTTAGTACATTTCTCAGTATCCACTTGTTTTAATTTTAGAAAACCAACAAACGCTAAACTCACATCCTTTAGACTGAATTTGTAACCATTCTCCGATGCCACAAGATACGTTCTATTTCGGTGGTGGATTACAATTCTAAACGCAGCGCTAGTAATATTAAAAACGCAGGACTGTTCTCTGCAATGACCAAAACGGGAAGCAAAAATTGTTTAAAAAAAAAAAACCCACAAATAATCCCTTGTCCAACAGAGCCACCAACAGCACGACACTACCACGGAATCGACAGGGGCTCCAACGCGAACTGACAACAGGTCTAGCGAGGAGGGCGATGGTGCAGTGAGGCACAGCCTGCCCCTCATCACCATGCTGCTCAGAAGCTGCTGGGCTCCGCAGTGCATTATTATGACCAGGCGCAGCACACCTCGCTAGCGAGCCGGACAGCTTAGGCTGCCTCATTCAGCCGCACACGCCGAGAGCAGGGAGGGAGGAAGCGATAAGAAAGCAGAGCTGGTGCCATCGTGGCAAGCTCCTTTCCCCCCTCCTCCCAAGACCCCGGGTCCCCTCCCAGGAGGGACCGCTATCCGCCGCTCCTCTGGCAACGCCCGGCGCCGCCTCACGGCGCTCCCGCCGACCCAGGGGCCGTTTGGATTTGAATCCACACCAACGCCCCAGGGCGGGAAAGGGACCCGGGCGGGACCCGCCACCACCACCACTTCTTCCCACGCAAACGGCACCTCCGAGCGGGACCCTCCGCCCCAGCCTGAGCCCGCCGGCCGCGGCGAGGGATAGCTTCATCCCTCCCCACACCCTTCTGCAGGCGACCTCGCCCCACAGCAGCCAACCCCCTCCTCCCCCCGCCCCCCCATCCGCAACGAACTCAGCCGCCCCCATCCCTCCGCACCGAACCGCAGCAGCGCCCGCCGAACCCCGCAGCTGCCCCGTGCCCAGGGACTCACCATGGTGGCCCGGCCTGGCTGCGGGATGCGGTGGGAGCTGAGGGCTGCACGGGGCGCACGCTACACAACCTTCCCGCTGCACAGCTCGCCTCACACTGAGTCCTGCCCGCCCGCCGGCGGCGCCTCATAAACCGCCTCACCGCCCGGATCGCTCCGCGCCGCTCCCTCCCCCCTCCCCTTCCCCTGACAGTGAACTGGATTGCGAAACGAGTCCCGGCTCATCGCGCTCTCCTCGGCAGGGCGCCCCGCACNGCCCCACAGCCCCGGCACAAGAAGGAGCGGGGTGCGGGAAATTGGGGGAAGCAACGCTTGTGAAACGGCGAGGGAAGAGGGGGAGGTAGAGAAGGGGGGCGGGGACCGGGGCTAGGGACTATTTCTCTGGGCGGAAGAGGATTTTAGGAAAATGCCGAGGAGTGTGAGGACTCCGTAAGGATGGCGCTGATTGGTGGGTTCGTACCTGCAATGCGTCACTCGGACATGCACACTCTGNGCGGCAGCCGCGGCCCCCGGAGCGCGTTTGCTACAGCGTTTCGAGCCATTATCTCCATGCTGTGCTCCGGAAAGCCTCCCCCACACAGAGTTACCAAATGAGACTCGCTATGTATCCAGCACAGTCCAGAAAAATTCCCACCTCGCGCTGCAAGCTAGAGATGCTTCGTCGCTTGGTAGCATTGTTGAAAAGAATAGTTTTCACAGAATCAGTGAGGTTGGGAAAGATCTCTGGGATCATCGAGTCCAACCCGTGACCGACCACCACCACGTAACTAGACCGTGACACCGAGTGCCACATCCAGACTTTCCTTAAACACCTCCAGGAACGGCCACTCCACCACCACCTCCCTGGGCAGCCCATTCCAATGTCTTATCTCCTCTTCTGTGAAGAAACTTTTACACATGTCCAACCTAACCCCCCCAGCTAGTCATTTTCCCTTTTCCTCCATTTCCCCTGCTAGGAATCACATATGCCCTGGTCCTGTACCTAAGGACAGGTGGCCAGCAATTCTGAGCTAAAATCTGCAGTCTTATAAGGGTTTTCTGTAAGATGCATTTGAACAAATAGCTCCAGGTGCAGTTTTCAAACTTGCATGTGTATTTTCAAAGATAATTAAAAAGAGAGCTGGAATATTGGCTGAGTCCAGTGACAGCAGATCTACCTGTCCTCTGCGAAAACCAAAACAATAATTTTTGAGACCATAAGTACATTATTAAACTTTTCTGACCTGAGTTTGAACACAAATCACAATACCAATCACATTTCAATGAAAAATTACCTACTTCCACATTTATTGAAAGAATTATTTGGTTGATACTTACACAGTATGTAAACAAAACATTTTTTATACCTATCTGTGCACTGTCAGTACACAAAGAGCTATGGCTCTCACTTTGCACACTAAGGAGGCTTTACTCATATAAATTCTTCATGGTCTTTGGTTTATAGGCCACAGAAGTTGGATGTGCTTGGGATGGGACTGGCATGAATGGACTCATAAAACAAAAATTCTGTGAGGGTTTCCCCCTGAACATTAATTCAAATTCTCAGGACTGCTTTCTTTTCAGAATGCTCTTGTATCCACTGAACTCAGAAACAAAGTGGGGGGAAAAAAACAGAAGAAGGCCTAGTTTCTTAAAATAATCAAAGACCCCTTTATTAACTACAGTGCCTCTCATCCTCACTTCCTCACTTTATGGTCATAGGCAATACATAAAACACCACCATAAAAGCTGGCCTTCAGCCTTGAAGTCTATCTGCAGTTACTGTTTTGTGATGCACTGGTTTGTTAGGCCTCCTCCTTTCCCCTTACCTGTATTTATAGTCCACAAACCAAGCACGTCTGGACTATTGTCTTTTCAAACTCTGGTAATATTTTTTCAATGTGTAATGTGTACCCAGATGAATAAAATACTTCCCAGAGCAGGCAATGACTGCCAAGGTTATTGTTACCCACGCCTCCTCCAACCACTGCCATAGGAAGCAGGAGCAAATCCCAGCCTGTGGTCAGGCTATGCTAGATGCAGACAGCTGAGCTTCAGTCGAATTTTCCTCCTCCCTGATGCCCCCTTTGGTTCAGTTTTAAGGATTGCTCTGAAATTCCCACCTTCTTTACATTTCTAGAGGTACGAATCTGTGCATAAAAGTTCTTGATCAAAATATTCCTCACCTGCTCTAGATTTGGGATAAAAGTGGCATAGCAGTGCTCAGGGTGCATTCCTGTCACACCCTCAAATCTGGAGCAGAGCAGAACAGAGCACCCAGTGCATTTTGTGGAGCAAAACCCTCTCCTGGGGAGACCTTAGCTTGGGTCCTGGCAACAGAACGCCCACAGGTGCATGGTGCTGGGCCTGATGAGCCAAGACCTCTCCTTGGCATCTGGCTTTTATCTTCACATTACCTCAGAGGCAAAACATTGTGACACCTGGGTTGCTCAAGTGCCGAGGCTCAAGGAATCTATTGAGATGTCATAAATCTGCATTTCTGTGAAACTGATCCTGAGGGATTTGATGAGAAATATGTGGAAGTTCTGACTGAGTCCTGTTCCTGGAGTTTGCCACTGGCCATTGCAAGCATGGAGGCTCTAGGAAACATAAGGGCCACAGCATGAGTAAGATGTAGGCTCATTATTTATGGCCTGAGGGTCTGCTGGGGAGCAGGGACTTGAATGCAAGGGTCCCAGAAAACCTGACCACCATACTGTATGTTTTTGTGTATGTTCCTTCAAGGATTTGGTATCTGTAATTTATATTAAATACTTCACACTTTTTAGTTACGTTCAGTGTTCTCTGAAACTGTGGTCATTCAGAGCATCCTCCCTCTGCTGTGTGTTTCTTAGGCCCCCTGCTTCCTTGATCTCTCTCTGTGTCTTCCATTTCTCTGTTCTTATGTGTCTCCTTTTTTCCATCTGCATTTTCCTACAGCAGCACCCATTTCCTGTGGGTTTCATCACCACCCCCACCCTGCTTCCATCTGTTGAAGAGATCAGCCACGAAGTTAACTTGCAATTACACTACCTGTGAAATTACACCAACACTACCAGTGGCATTACTAAGCATTAAAGCGAACACCCTGGTGAAATTAATGCGAGAGGGGGGAATTTGCCCCTTGCATAAGAAGGTTGTTGGCAACCTCAGGTAGGTAAACCAGCAGATACAGGTACATTGGGGTAGCCAGAGAGGCAAAATTGCTTTTCAGCAGCCTAGCTGACACTCTCTGCAGCCTGCATGTGCCACGAGAGGCAGGGAAATACATCAAATGACCGGCCCCAGCTGCGGGCTGCAACTCTGGCACCTCTGATAGAGCAATAATGGGAAATGACGGTAATTCTTCTGTTGCAATGGTCAGGCATGGTTCTACCAGCTCTCTCTGCTATGTAATTTAATAGATTTATCAATGTTTGTGATCTGTGCTTTTTTCCTTCCCCCTCAACACAGAAATACAGTTTTACGGAAGTCCAGTTTAAGGATTAGGGCAGCAAATTAGAAAAGTAATTTGAGTTCCAAGGTTAGTTGAGCTGTATATGCCAGCAATTTTCACAGTTCCTCTTTGTGGTACATTTAATATTGTGTAAATGCAATTTGTTCTATCGTTTTAATAATACTTTAGTGGATCATTTGGACTGATGTATACAAAATGCTGTGCCATGGTACAAAAATGCTAGAGGTGCTTCCTCAAGATTATTGCAATAGTTTGAACAACCTAATTAGAAATTAAGTGCAAATTTTATAAGTGAATTTCTGAGATAAGAAGAAAAAAGTTCTCTACTTATGATAAGTACTAACACTTAGCATTTAACTGCTGCATACAGAAGGAAAATTGCTCATGGCTGTTCCCCCTTAATGGGTCTGATTTTTTCCCAGCTTTTTCTGTAACAGAGAACCTGCCCCCCTGAGGAAGGCCTTTATCCTCAATTCCAGCTTTATGGGCATAAAACTAAGATGGAAATCAATATTTACCCACCCAGATGTATTTGGAAGGCCAATTCAGCCCTCAGCAAGGAAAAGCTTAGTCATCTATGAAATTTTCAGGTGCTAAATGAGACATTTTGGCTTCTGGTATCCTGAGAGCATCTATTGATGAAACAGCCCAGAATGCTGAGAACTGAGAGGCTGCCCTCACCTCACCTGGATGGCAGCAGTGGATAGAAAACACCAGAGGCTTATTGACTGTGTTGGTTGGAAGATACCTCCTCAAATAGAAACATAGTTGTGGGAATAACTGCACTTTCTCCTTGCATGTTGAAAGCCTTGTCCTGTCCTTTGTGCCTGGTCCCTGGAGCACTCACACCTGGACTGCATAGAGCCCAAAATCATGGGGATAACATTTCTTCCCCTAGGGAATGTGGACAGGTGATTCCTCCACACTTCACTTTCAGTGGGAAGTGCATAGACAAGAGCAGTACCTGGCAGAAGAGAGACATTCTGAAATTCTGAAAAGTGTGCATTACACGCTTTCAGAACATACCTATGGCTGTGTCAATGCTGAAGATGACCCAGGCATATCCCAACCAACTTTTAGGTAATTCAGACAGGAATACTAAGGCAGTTCTAGCAGTGTGGTGCCTTCCACGGACTCCAGACCCACTCAAGAAGCCAGGCAAGTTGCAGCCAGTGGATACAGAGCTCTGTTGTTGGGATTACACTACTCCCCTCCTCGAGGCTAGATGTTGTAAAGCTGATTCAGGTGACCTAAAACTGACTCTTTAACTATATTGTGACCATTCCCTAACACAAAACAAGACAAGAGAGTCCAAAAAGGCAGATAGGTGCACTCAC
Organism: Peucedramus taeniatus; assembly: GCA_013400575.1. Lineage (NCBI taxonomy): Eukaryota > Metazoa > Chordata > Aves > Passeriformes > Fringillidae > Peucedramus > Peucedramus taeniatus. The sequence goes on along the minus strand of WBNO01002512.1, from coordinate 60,278 downwards.
ATAAAACTGGGAGGCCAGAGAAAGGATATTTAAAGAATATTTAATCATAGGCTCTAGACTAGGATTAAGAATAAAAAGCCAATGGGACTCACAATATTTTTTTTGTAATTTTAAAGAGATAAACAACTGCTTCCATTTTATGAGGATTTCTGATTGAACATTGTCCATAAACCTGCAGTATTTTCTGTGCTCCTAAGAGGAAAACCTAGCTCTAGGTCTCCATCTCACCAGTGTATCATTCTGGAAGATGAAAATGCTGCCTGGGCAGAGGCAGTAAGAGATCCCATTTCTAAACTGTGTTCTTGAAGTACAAGAATAGATGGCCCTCACACTAACTCTGAGCAAGATCTTGCTTTTTCTGTGTTTCGTTTTCTAAAATACCTTAATAGGAGGGAAAGCATAAACCCCATAAAGTAAAGTATTTACTCCAAGATAACAGAAATCCCACAGTCATCATCTTTAGTACAGTTCTGTTTTCCAGGGACTGGAAATAATACCGTAACACTTACAAGAGGCAGCATAAAGTCCAGGAAATTGCAGAATGTATTCCAATATTTTCAGCTTATGCAAAGGCTTCTTTTTCTTTCCTTTGATAAGCTGTAAGAGGAAGTCATCAAGAGTCACCAGCTCTCCCACCTGTGGGGCAGAAGCCTTCATCTGTAAGAAGCACCACCCAGTTATTTTCATCACAACTTGACAAAATGCATCCAAGCAACTGTTTAAACTTCCCTTCATGTGTCATCTAGGAGGACAATGGTCAAGGAAATACTTGGTAATTCTCCATTTTGACAGGAAGAAATAGAGGAAAAATATGCTTTTCTGGATCTGAAGACTCTTAGTCTTGGTGGCTTTCTACATGGAAGGTTTTCATCCTAACATATTTTTTCTTTATTAACAAACAAAAATGACAGAATCATAGGTAACTCCTATTAGAAAATTCCCGGGGGAGGCAAAGCACTGCTTATAAGAGAGTTATTGCTGCAGCCTTAATTAGGGCATGGTGCCAAATACCTCTGTGATGAAAAACAAATCGATTTAATGATGCTTTCCCATTACCTTTTTTAGAGTAATTAAATGTCACAAAATATTTTGCATACTTCCTACTGGGGACCAGGGCATATGGGACTGATTTACAGCAGAAGTCAAAAGGATTTTCTTTAAAACCAGTGCAGGCATACAGATAGCTGCTGGAACTGAAAGTTAAAATATATTTTAATTTTCACCACAGCAAAGGGTGAAGCACTTATTGACTGTAAAATCTGAAATACAGTGTAGAATCTGACTAGATTAACATCGTGTATCTACTTCCCTTTTTCACCCAGACATTGTTTCACCCAAGCTGAAACTGCTCTGGAAATTCAAACCCTGTCATTTAGTCTTGTGCTCTAAGATCCTGCATGTTTAAAGAGATTTATGTCCACAACACACTGACAGCTGAAGAATCCACCTCTGTTGAATTCAGTAGGCTTTCTTTCAGCAGGTCACATCCTGAGCATCTTACTCACTTTTTCCTCTATTTCCACTCAGGCATGCTTTCAGAGGGGTTTATCCAACACAAGGTCCGATTAAATACTGAGAAAATAGTTCAGCATTTGGCTGCTTTTATAAATAATGATTCAAATGTTTGATTTAGCTACAGATGAGCCCAAGCCACAAAAAAAAAAATGCATCTGGATCCTAACTGTGTCAACTCCCATGGCAGAGATTTTTTTTTCCCAGCCAAAGCTTGGCCTGAAAGTTCATGCAGAAAGACAAACTGTGAATCAGAAGCCTGCACCAGTGCCCCGGGTGAAGTGCGTACCAAGATAGCCTGCAGCCACATGCCAGCTTGCCATTGACCTTTTATCTGCATAAATAGTCATGACCTTTGGGCTGCTCAAATTAGTGCAAGCTGCTCGAGCAGGCAAGTATCACAGCCCTCTGCTGCTCAGGCTGCATCTCTCTGCCTCTTCCCTCTAGTGCCATCTCCTTTGCTGGGCAATGAAGGCAGGTGGGGACATGGGACAGCTTTCTTACCTCTGGGGATATCCTCTGCCTTGAAGGAAATGCACCACTGGCTGGCTAGGACCGTACTAAAGCCTCATTACATCAACTCAGTGACACAGAAAAGACCAAGTTAAGGAGCTGACAATCCACCTTTGAATTGATACTTTACTATAGGGCACAATAAACCTGCTTCTTGCTGTGCTTCTCATTATCTTCCATTACATAAAAGAAGTCCTAAGAGTTTTAAAATCAAAAGAGATAAGTTGTTAACAAAATAGCTATTCTTTTGCTCTGCCTCAAAGTGAGTTGTTTTTCTTAAAAAGAAAAGGTAGATCACTAAATCACTCTAATCTACTTTTTATTCACTGGACTGTATGCTGTATAGGGTTTAATTTCCATTATTTTCTCAGTAGACCAGAGCTAGCATGCTCTCTCATGTAAGTAAACATTTAGTCCTATTTCAAAATGCATCACTTGTGCCCCTGAAACCACAGTAGTTTTAGTTATTTTTGGAAACAGGTATTTGCACAGTTTTATAAGCACATTTTTTCCAATTGTTTAGAAGAGGTCCTTCAGTTGTTTAATGACAATATTGACTAGACCTGAGGGGAAGAAAAAAAATGAGTGGGGTATTTTTAAGGATATAAAGCAGGAAAAAAAAATACAAACATTTTCAAGGTTCTCTAAGATGCCGACTGCACAGACATTTCAAAAGGAAGTTACTATCCCTGAAATTCTTTCCAAAGCTCTTTTTATCTCATTTTCTTTACCCAGAGCTTTTTTCATTTTGTCTGTTTCAGTCATGGGCTACCAGATCCCAAGTGTATTTTTCCACATCATGTACATTAGCTGCATGATGCTTTAAAAATTCAATTGACTCTTACTATACATTCTGGAGACATTTTTAATTGCACCAAGGAAAACTGTCAGGCAGGTAGTGAGACAGCTAATAAGTAGTCACCGATCTCCATGTTTTTAAAACTAAATTTGAGGGAGCCATCCTGCAAGCAAGAGTGAGAGCTGCATGCTGAGGCACATGCCTGCCGCCTTTGGCAGATGTGTTGGAAGGGAACTAATTGTTCTGCTGCATCAGTCCTTCAGCTCTGCAGTGAAGTCTAACCCACAGCTGTCTGGGTGAGCTGAATTTCACCCCACGTTTCAGGAACATCTGCTTGCTGGAAGGGCTGTGCATCACTCATATGGTCCTTGGTCAGCCACCCAAAAATCAAGTGTCTCTTTCCCAAAAGGATGGGACAAGTGCCACAAGTTCTGAGAATGAGTTGCGAGGGTGCAAAACCTGCAGATACATCTTTGTGCTGTGCAATTGGAGGGGATGCAAGAGAAGGTAAGGGCTTCTTGCTCCTATTTCCATGAGCAGCTCTACAGAAACAAGACCTTGTGACTCTCAAAGTCCATTTGCCAAATTACAGCATCTTCCTCTTTAGTTACACCTGAGAAAGGGCATTTATGTTTCACCAGAGAAGCAAACAAAGGGAGGACCAGGAGGGCTGGTCTGTATCCCTCTCCCCTAGAGCCATGGAGCCCCTTACGCACAAGCTGTGCTACAGCTGCAGAGAGGAAAAAATGTGGGCTACCCTTGCTGAAACACTGGCAGCATATCACTGTTTTCAACTGGAATTTTTGCTGTGAGCTTTTACCAATGACAACTTAGGACAGGAATAGGAAACTTCAGATGATGATAAAGTCAACTTTTTTTCTCTTGTCCAGTGCCCCTAGATGAACACAAAGCTGCTGAAGTTAAGATTTATGATTGCTTGCAAAAAATTTGAGCTTGAGCCACGATTTTTAGCTGTCTCTTTTGTGTTATCTTTTATAGCACTTCCAGCAGCATACTCATTTGAAACTTTTAAAAGCAATTTGGGTTGCTTTCATTTGATGCTCATTTCTGCTCCCCCACTCGATTATCTATGCCTGTCCAGGACCAATTTTAAGTTGACCCATTCTCAAGTAAATGAGAGGTTACTGTGTGTGTTTGCAAAGCATGTTTAACTTCTGCTTTTCATCTGTGATTAATATTAGATCTATTGAACTACATAAGTAATTCACCTACAAACCTGACAAACTGACAGTAATTTCTTCCCCTCAGAGTTTACAGCTCTCAGGTATCTTTTTTAATGATTTCATTTCCTTTTGTGTACCTGGAGATAAAACCAGTGAGATAGACAATCATGTGCAAAAGAGGAAGGGCTGCTCCCATCCTACTACACTCAACATACATAAATGTGCATAAAAACATAGAATGAGAATAAAATAACCACTTTGCATGTCACTTCTGCTGTCGTGGTTTGTGCATGAGAAGTAGACTCCAGCTCAGCCTTCTGGTTTGGATAACAGCCCTGTAAAATCATTTCTACCAAGAGACTAGAGGTCTGGTTTTGTTCTCATACAAATGAAATTAGTGGAATTATATAAGCATAAAATCAGGGGCAAATGAGAGGAAACTTATTTGCTCTTTTGTGTTTTTATGGAATTGGGCTCCTTACACAGAAGGCAATGCTCTCAGAAAAGATGGAAAGTGTGTCGACAGACACCTGGCCTTGGGAGGACCACAGCACTTCAGCCTTGCAAACTGTGTGAGGCACACACACAGCAGGCTGTCAGAGGGTGGCTTGAAACAAAATTAACTCCCCAGACCAGGAAGCCCCTTGGAGCTAAGAGAAAATGCTAAGTGCAGGGGGTCTAGATGAAATCACATCCCCTCTCCACCTTGTCCAGGGGCCTATATAAAAGCTGTAGGAAAGGATGTCCTTTTAGCCAAGAATCCTTTCCTAAAAATAACTGTGTAGGACCTCTCTTTGGAAGCAACGATGGGAGGCTTTCCCTCAGAATCCACCCCAGCACCACTTCAGACTATGTGCTGTGCTGGTACTGGGCAAAAGCTCTTTATCCGTGGGAATTCTCCTCCCTCCACCATTAGCTGCATATGTAAAACCCTGCATAAGCCATTGTAGTCCCTGGGATCTGGGGGTGGAAAGTGGAATGGAAGAAGTCTTGAAGCAGAATATATTTAGCTTCCATCTCTTCCAGGATGCTCCTTCATACCTCCCAGTTAAGTGCATCCAGCTCTGTACTGAGCCATGAAATGCAGAAGAACCAGCAGAGCTTTCTGCTTCATTGAAGGGGCTCAGATTTATACATTAATAAAGCAGCCTCAGTACATAAAACATAAAAGGGACCCCCGAAGTTATTAGAAAAAAGACATTTCAAACACAAGTCATGGGAGAGAACCTAGGCTGGTTCCTAATGCTATTCAGCCATACCGAAAAAAAAATTTCATGTCTGTTCAGAACTTAAAAGTGGGATGAAGACTATTGGCTAAAAGGGCAGAAATCACATTAACCGAGCTGCCTTTTGCTTGCAATGTTTGGTCTTCGCTGTTTTTCACTTACCAATGCTGCAGAACTTATAACTTGTCCATAAGGAGTGCTGCTGAAGGCAGGCTGTAGCCAGTTCATGGTAGCTTCAGTGATCAAAACCCTGAGAGTTTGAAATGGACATTATTCATTGCAGCCACTGTGGCTGAGGCCATTTCATATGGAAACAATTAAGAGGCAAAAAGCATATCATAACAAAGGAATGAGAAGAAAGATCAGGAAATACAAGCAGATTGGATCATTCTCTAAAAATGGATACAGTATTTACTATTGGTAAATATAATAAATCTAAGACTTTAATTACCACAGGACAGCAGACAGGACTCTGAATTGCAGATTTTTTTAATGCAGTCTAAGAGGAAACAGTTAAGATTAATGGTGAATGTAGAATTTAGGTCTAGAATAGAAAAAAATGTAACATTTCATATGTGTGCAGAATGGAATCTGAAAATAATGTGTTTTAAAAGTCACGATGGGAAATTATGTAGAAATTAAAAGCAAAGAGGAAATAGAAAAATATGGTCCATGAGCGATTCCTTAAAAGTAAGAGGAAAATCTAAATGGACATTGAAGAACATCCACAGCAATTTGCACATTTTCTTAAGACCAATGTAAATGCAGCCAGGAACAGAAATGGCTAAAGAAAATAATCTCTTTTAGGAGGTGTTTACTCTTACAGGCAGTAAAAACCCAGGGGGAGGGTTTTTCCCCCCACTGCTAGTGGAGAACAAGTGAGGCAGTTACTGGAAAGCATATACCATAGTAAAGAATTCTGAAACACTATTTGTCTGGCTGAGTAATTAAATGAACAAATTTTCAGCACCAAGTGATGTGAGATAGACTGTCAGTCATGCACAGCTGGGAGCCAGGATGTCCATGTCTCTCAATTCCTAAGATAGTCATCTGTACTTGCAGGAAACTTTGGAAATCACTTTCAACACTAGGTCTCCTAGTGCTGTACTGCCATGCCCTGGTGCTGTATGCACATTCACACACCAGTTTTCAATATGTCACAACCTTGGGTGAATTGAACATAAACTTGCATGGTCAGGTGATAGCAAACTGCCATCCAACTCCTCTCTCTTGACCACTGCCTAGGAGACTAATTTCTATTGCTGCTGAAATCAACTTGAGTTTTATGACCGGCCTCACTGGAGCCAGGATTTGGCTTAGTGTCTGGATGTAAGCAGCTAATGGTTTTTCTGACAACAGCTCGGAGCTGGTATAAGTCGAAGAAGAAATATTTAATGCCTTGAGACTGGCAGAACCTCCCATTCATGCTCTTGGCTTACGTGGCAAAAGGAGTATCAGGTATTGATGCCTTCATTCCTGTTCAAACACCCTGCTTTCCCCCTTAAATAACAGGAATGCATAAGAGGAAGTCATCTCACTTCTTCAAAAAGCTGCGAACTGTGCAAACACCCACTAAAACTGGCCAACATACACCGCAGAAAGGGTTGGTCAAGGGAGCACCTGAACCTCTGAATGGGACCCAGCCCGGTGCCTCCACTGTTATCCTCCATCATTCTGCCCTCCCTCTGCTCCCCTCACACCTCCACGACTCCTCACAACATGTGACATTCTGCATCTCACTTGTCTGAAGCTACCAGAGCTTGGGGAGGCTGTGCTGCTGGGCTGGGTGGCTTTGGCACTCGGTGTTTTCCCTCTGGCTGCTTCTTCCTTGCTGGATCATCCCTTGGAGGCAGCAAGCCCACCTCCTGCACTTCCTGCTGCTCATCCCCAGGCCACCAGCTTTGATCACTCAGGCAACCATTAAGGCTGCCAGCTGCAAATCCATGTGATTTCCAGTCCTTTCTCAACTCTGGAAAATGCTTTTGCCTAAGCAGTAGTGAGGTGGAGCATGGCAGGAGGCAGGCAGTTGGGGGAAGGGATAGTCCCACACAGGATGTGAGTTTCATCCATCTACTGGCTGGACACAGAAAGCAGAGATTGCAGAAGAAGTAATCCTGGGTGCCTTTGGCATTTTAGAAAGAGCTACATATATGACACAGTTTCTCCAGAAGTTCCCTTTAAACAGTAAAACTTCTGCCCATTTGTATTTACAGGTCTTATGATCCTACTTTTAAACAGAATGTAGGTGTTCACGAACAGCGGGTGTGAGACTGATAGCACTAGACCAGAGCTCTCCATTTGCAGAATAACTGCTGCATTGTCTACTGTGCTGCAAACTCCTGTAATGGAAATATCAAGGACTGAGAGGGTCTTCCCATCCCTGGGCTTATTTTGCCTTTGTCCTTGCAGCTGAAGCTGCTCCAAAGGGAACCAGCAACTAAGATGGGCTGTGGATGTGTATGTGTGTGTTCAGATGCATGTTCAAACCCTTGCTAGAACAGACACAAGATTAGCAATCCTTCCAGAAAATAATTACTGTTAAACCTTAGCAATTCATTTGGATTTTGTACTCCATTGCCATAGAAGTAGCTTTTCACACGACACTTTGAGTTCTCTCAGATATCCTTTAAAAACTTGTTTAGGTCTCCTTCTTCTTTATTTGCTAACTTTTTGTTCTTAAAATATAAACAGCTCAGGCACTTGTACCCAACTTTGGAAATACCAAAGGTTCTTACCAGTTTTCAGAGAACACCCTGAAGTACACTGTTATGCATAGCTGAGGTAGCTTATGCCTCTAACCATCATTTGACAGGTGATTCTGCAACTGAGAACAATCACGTTGAGCTTCTAATCCATTCTCCCACTGCAGCTCAGTCAGAAACACCTTCTGAAAAAAACTGCATGGCAGAATCCCTCTGAACATTTAAAAAGCTGCCTTGTATTCCTTACGTGTCCCGTGAGCCATCTATTCTGCACATTACAAGGTCAGGAGTAGAGCCCATACCAATATCTTCCCTTTCTTGAGGCATGCCAGGTACGTTACTGAATTAAGTGAGTTCCTATATTTTCCTCCAAGACTATAGGCATGCAATTTCCAGCTATTTCTCTGAACCCTCCGGTCCTCATATGTTAATGTGCTTTTGCTTTTGGCTCTAGTTATTAGGAAGGAATCTTCTTGAACCTAAATTTTATTTCTTTGCTTCCTTTCAATAATTTTGGGTCAAGTTATAATTTTCCTCTTACTGTCTCTAAGCTTGTGTAGAGAAGAGCAAAATTCTTTTCATTTTTGTCACTGCCCCCTCCCCCAGCTCACTGGAATGGCTTTGTTAATGTGCTATGCCTGTATGCTCAGCCCTCTGCTAACTGTCTAAAGAGTTACTTTTTCCTTGTAAAACTAGAAGTGGACCACAGCATCATGTCAATTCTGGATGCTAGAGAAAGCATAGGCAGAAGCTGTCTGACACAGTTCTTCTGGAGGTAGCATCTCTCTGCCACATCAGAGGTGTCATGGTCAGGCAAGGAAAACGGGAAGAGACCAGTGTCTTGGCCCTGTCTTCCCATGCTCCAGCTAGGAAATCTGATTTCCAAGTTTTGTTTGCTTTCACAGTATTAGAAATGTCTGTTATACAGACAGAAATTCTGTTATAAAATGAATATAAATACTGTTATGCAAAAAGATCAGGACCAAGTCTCTTAAGTAGCTGGGAGCCCAAAGACTAGATTTGGGATGAGCCAAGGCCTGCCCCTCCAGAGAAACTGTATGCAAAACATCAACACGGCGAGGTCATCTAAGGCTTCTTGTGCACTCTCCCAATTTTATGGTGGGATCTTTTGTGATGAGGTTCAGCCCTGCCTTCCTTCTGTTCATTTTTTTAAAGTACTTTTGCAGTAGTTAGTTCTCTGAAGTGCCGTTCTCTTTCCTTTGAGTTGACTGAGAATCTGGGTTAAAGTGACTGACTGATGTGACAACAAAGGAGCGAATGTCATCAGGTCCAAAGGATTTGATATGCTGTTGGTTATAAAATGTACTCGGACAGCCCAAGTTCTGTGCCAGATTAATATTTGATGTCATGGGACTTGACTGGCTGTAACTGAAAGAGCTGGGGCCATTGTTGGGAAAGTGGCCATCTCCCTTTCAGGGGAAAGTTAGGACTCATAGGAGCTGACAGCCTGACAGTCTGATCTTCCATTCACCCATAAGCACCAGTCAGAGTGAGCAGTTACAATGCAAGTTTCCCCACATTTAATTCACTGATACGTCAAATTCCCTTTGTAATCCCTAAGTATTGTGTGTACTTTCTATTATCAGCCAGAACTTTCCTTCTTCCAACAGTTTAGAGAGTATCAGTGCATGGTTCCCCTTGACAGTAGCCACTCTCTCTCTCCCCCTTCTCCCTCCCAGCCACCCCCACCTCTCCCAGAGCCTGTGGCAGCAGCAGTAGCCTGCTTTCTCTGGGTGAGACACCACCACCACCTGCACCCTCCTGCCTCAAGCTCCTCTGTTCATTCTGTAGTGGCAGGCACTGTTGAGTCCTAGTAGCAGTGACAGTGACCCATACAGCAGCTGAAGGGAAGCTGGGAGGGTTCATGCCCCATTGCTGTAAGGGCCCCAAAGCAGGCTCTTTGGAGAGGATCCCAAGCCAGTATCCACGCTCAGCACCCGTCTTTCAACACCAGGAGGATTCTGGCTTGATGCCTTGCAGCACTATGCTGGGCAGCACATGGTGGAGTGCAGGGAGGGTCACACAGGAGGACAGAATTTTCTGCAAGTAACAGTCATGCATTTGCTACCATTATTTGTTAAGAGGCATAAAAACAGTGCCTAGGATGCAGATATGTAACTCTGGCCCTATCTCTGTATGTGTGAGGCCCTCCTACATAGTCCATGCAGCTGCATAGTAGTCCAATATCCTCAGAAATCCTAAACTCTCTCACATAAGGAGAAAACTATTTTGGGCTACATCATCAAGGCTTTCCCAAAGTGGCCCTATTTTGTCTGTCTGCTGATCCTTAACTTAACCAAAATCTCTCTTAGCTAATGTGGACCACGTGCCAGTCACACTTCATTTAAAAGGGGGGGGGGGGGGGAGGAAGTTGGTGTTGTGGCATATAGATATTAAAAAAAATAAATCAAATAAAACTTGACATTGTAAATGGAAATCAATGGACTGCAAAATTGTATTGTTCTAGCTGGAGAGAGTACTTGCTGAGTTCCAAGCTGTTTGTCCCTTTCTGAGGAGAGATAGGGTCTGCTCCATTTGTACTGTAAATGCAAGGCTGCTGTCAAGTGAGACTTGAACCTTTCCACCTTCAAAAGTTTATGCATACAAGAAAAAATTAATTTCACAACATCTCATGAGACACAAATCTTAGCCCTTATTTAAAGAAGGAATGAAGGGAGAGAAGGTATTTTGTCTGAAGCCATGAATCTCTGTTAGAAGTGAAATGCTTGGCTTCTGGTGTTACACTGAGAAATTCTGACTATGTCCCTCTTAAAATTCTTTCAGTATCTACAAACTGCAGGCAACACAGTATCTGAACAGTAATGATTCATGATAAAGCACTGTAGTGGCTAGCAGGTACACCACAGCCCTGTAACTCCATGTGACCTTGTCTAGCTGTAACTTTCAGCTCAGGAAACCTGAAGGTGTCACAGGGACAGTGTTGCTTCTCATCTGCACTACACTCAACTGCTGCTTTTCTGAAAATCTCATTCTTGATGTTTCATAAATCCTAAGAAAGCTATATATGACCTAAAACTCTGCTCAACTAAAATATTTATATATTACCTCACAGAACACACAAAAATATTCCTTTTATGAACAGCCTATTATCACCAACTTATCTATGACATCTGCTTTTTGTCTTTTTCCCTATTCTGTTAATAATAACGATTATTTATATTAGACACAGAAACAAATAGCATTTCTTACACTTTCTCATTGACTCTAAGTGCATGTAATTACCATATAAAACCTACATTGTTCTAAGGAATTTTATCAGACTGACTTGCATTGGTCAAAATTCCTTCAGAACTGTGTTCCCAGGATTTTATACATACAGTCCTGAGAAATGAAGATTTCATTTCATTTCCAAGGACTGCGGTGTTTGAAATTCATCACCTTGAGGATGGGAAGCCAATCAAATGAACCCTGCAAGGCTGAAGGAAGTTGTTTTCAGACTTGAGAGGGTACAACTAGGTAGGAAGTTTGGCAACCAAACTAAGACTTGACAACAGGGTAAAAATGAAAGCTAAAAAGAGAAGGCAGTTGTTAATGATCACATCTTTTTCTTTGAAGTCTGAGTAGGTGATGTTGGAGATTAGAACAAGGCAGTAAAAGATTATTAGGACAAAGAACCTGGAATTTGCGACTTTTAGCACCATGGCTGGTGCTCTGCAGGAGGAGTCTCTTCATGCCACCAACCAGGACTGTCCTACCAAAGAGTTGGGCCTTCTAAAATCGTTCTCAAAAAATTTTAACTGTATGGAGCATGCTATGCAAAGCACTTATCAAAAAATAGATACCAGCTCTGTCCTTGATATTAAATAGGATCATTTGGATTACTGCAATCAAATATAAAAAAAAAAAGCATTCATTATGAATGTGAATTTACATCCCTTCAATTGTAGAAATTATCAGAAGAATATCTCATTTAAAATTAGCATTCTTTAAGTAAGACTTAAAAATTGAATTGATTGGAGAATAATAGCTTATCCAACTCTTTGCTGCCTTCAACTCTCTTTAAAATAAGAACTTTTTCTTAAGAAATATATAAACCATTATTATTTTCAGCCTATATCAGTTATGCAGCCTCGATCATTTTGGGGTGAGAGTTATTTTGGGTTGGTTCCATTGGGATGAGAATGCTGATGGAGTTGGTAATTCCTTACATCAATGCTCTTGATTAACACCGAAGGCACAAAGCTCTTTGTCCTTGAACTTTTAAAACCAAGGCCAAACCAGAAAGAAGGGGTTTTGTCTGCAATTCTGTGGATCTTTCTTGAAAGCACTGTGCCCAAAATCTCTTCCTCAGATTTTGTTTGGGGTCACACTGCTGAGGCCTCCTCCAGCTACACCTGAGCCTGCTTGGCTCTCTTCTACCCTCCAAGAAAATTTCTTCCTTTGAGCTGATCTCTGCCTGAATGGGTAGATTAGTCCCTAGCAAAACCACCCTGCTGCTGGGTTCACATTCCTGAAGAGCCTGACAGGGAGCCTGCCCAGCTCTAATTTTTTCAGTGATCTGTTAAGACAAAGCTTGGTTAAGATCCCAAACTCAATCATCGCTGTTGTCAGCACTGTCCCACCACTACTGCCACTTCCCAGGACTGTAGCCAGAGAGCTCCAGTATCACCCAGCCCAGCACCAGGGCTTCTCCACATTTTATACACCCCCTTGGCATTTCCAGACACAGCTTCTCAGAACAAAAAGTGTTAGGCTATGGGACCTATTTAGGGCTTGGCTTTGCTGCTATATATATGCTGCTATATATGATTATAACTTTGAACTAATGTTATTTGTGATGGCTTTTTGTCTGTCTGCAATTTCTTGCTATTCTCAGCTAGATATTGCACTGGAAATGCTGTTTAATAGGAACCTACCTAAGGCTCCTGGGTGCCATTGTGCCCAGATGCCATCTTCCATGAACTCCAGTACTCCTCCACACTGCTACCCTTGCACTGTACTGTCCAGGCTAGGTAATAACCTTTCAACTGCTCTATGGACAAAAAAAGGAATTCCTTTTCTTCTTCAGAGACTACACAGAGGGAAATATGTGTTACTATGGTAAAGGAGAAGGCTGTTTGCGATGAATGGACAAGCTCCGTCAGTCAGCATAAAGTGGATGCTGAAGCCAAGGCAGATTATTTCTAGGGAATCAGAGTCCTTTACTCAGTGGGGGTTTTACCCAGTTTCTTGTCTGTTAGCAAACCAACTTCCTTATATTTCAGAGGGAATGTGAATGGCAGATCACAGGCCCATCACTCGATTGATGCCAGCTGACATCTGTACATTCAACCAAACCAAGCGATCTTTGACCTTAGCAGAAGAAAAAGTCAACCATATGTACACAATATATATGCACACAGAAAGCAGCAAAAAAAAAAAAACCCACAACCAAACCCAGGCCAAACTACTCCAAAGATTGTAAGTAACTAAGAACAAAGGTCTAACCCTAAATGCTAAAGATCAACATAAGGGCTTTTTTTATGGCTGATAAAATACCATGCCCCACTGTTAAGGACTTTTTATAGCTGAACAAAACCTGACAATCAGTTTTTATGTAGCATATCTCGTAAAAAAAATGGGAAAGTACTCTGCTAAGAAGGTCAATATTGTTATCTCTGTTCCTCAGAAAACTGAGCAGCAGAGTGGGGGTAAAGGTGCCTAAGGAGCCTTACTTAGAAGGCTGTAGGAGTCCAAAAGTCTTCTCCATCCAAAAGTCAGAAGTAGGAAAGGGTCAACTGTGCTTTACACTTAGGTGGTTGCATACACACTACCCCGTTTGCAGCAGGAATGTTTCCCAAACACTAATACAGCTCCACCAACAGTGCCGGGAGCGCCTGTGGCAGCCAGGGCCACCCCTGGGCCAGGGGACAAGCAGACAGGAGCTCCTGCACCGTCAGCTGGAGTATGAAATTACAGCACTTCAGCTGCCTCGCGGGAGTGGCCCTGCACCCGCCTGGCCACCAGCGCCATGGCCAGGCCGCTCGCCCTTCAGTGGAGTCCTGTCACCCCCTCAGGCACAGGGAGATGGACAGGCAAGGAAGGAAGCCAGGAGGGAGGATTTACTGAATCCATTGCTGCTTGGGTATCCCAGCCACTGCATCCTTCCTGCGCTGCTGGAACTCAGTGCGCTGGAGCTGGGGCCCTGCAGCAGCAGCAGTGCCCAGAGTGATGCAGAGCAGCTCTGCAGCTGCACGGGGTCACTCCTAGGGACAGCTTCCTGACCCCACAGTCAAACACCTGACTCTGCCGGAAGACAAGTAAATGACACGGCTACATTTACTGTTGGATTTAACATGAAGCATGCCACCGGCCTGGTCCCCTGGTTTCCTACACATTGCCAGGAAGTGGAAAGAAAAACTCTCTCCACAGAGTTCAGAGTTCTTCAGCAGGGAGAGAGGACTGGATCTCTCTCCCTTTCCTTCTTCGTGTGCAGGAAAAAACACCCCCTCTCAGGATAACTTATTAACCCAAATTACCTTCCGTTCTTATCTCATTATGCTTGTAAGTCACACTGACAAGCTTTTGGCAAGACTTTCAGAGCCCTGCAAAGGTCCTCCACATGAATTTTCAGACTCAGTGGATGTCATTATCATATTGTAAAGCCTTCATACCTCTCATGGGCAGTTCCTCATTGTGCTGACTCCTTCTTTCTTTATGGGCAGCTAACTATTTCCTGTCCCTGGCACGGCCACCTAACCCTTACTATTCCACACAGTCCATACTAGCCCTTACTGTTCCTCTCACAACTACCTGACCTTTCCTCCTCACACCACAGCCAACAAACTCCAACTCCCTTCTCAAGCAGCTAACCCACTCTTATAATAACACCCATAGTTATCAGCTATAGCTGTGACTTATTAAGGGCAGACCTTAATTGGACATAGCTGTGGCCTATCTTGGTAATTGGTACAGCTGCAACTCCTTAGGGGTGAGATTGCCTTCAACCCTATCCCTATTCTCTTACACTCCATCCTCCCACAAGCAGAGACGTGCCAGTGCCCATTCCTTTACTTGACCAAGCAGCTTCAGCAAGGGAAGCTGTGGTGCAAGGCTCACCTCTTCTGTAAGGCTGCTCCATTTGCCTCTGGTTTACCCTGAATGAAACATGATCTTCAGATTCC
This sequence comes from Peucedramus taeniatus, assembly GCA_013400575.1. Lineage (NCBI taxonomy): Eukaryota > Metazoa > Chordata > Aves > Passeriformes > Fringillidae > Peucedramus > Peucedramus taeniatus. Next base: position 45,197 of record WBNO01002512.1, on the reverse strand, counting down.
ACATTTAAATCCCAGCAACATCCTCTGCAGCCAGTTGGTCAGTCTGCCTTTCAGCTCAGCGTGGGAAAAAGCTAGGAGCAGTCAGCCTGCCAGTAAGGATGCATGCAGCAGACTATGCATCTATATGTTGTCATGGAGATGCCATGGGATTCATCTGAGGGTTTTGCTGGTTGGGTTTCTCCTGCATCACACATTTGTACAGAAATTAGGTTTTGACAAAAATACAGCATCCAAACTTTTCCAAAGCATAAGTGGAACATAGATCTGTGTCAGAGCAGATCAGGTCACCTTACTCATGACGACTTGCATAGACCTTAATTTTTTATTTTCCACTTAAATTGCTCCTGATTTCATATCCACATAACATCACGGAGTTCAGAGAATTAAACTAGTCAAAAATAATCGAGAGGAAAAAGAAGCAGGCCACATCTTTTAAAAGCAACCATTTCAAAATGCAAGATGACAGAATAAAATAGTCTTCATCAAATACAGTGGGACTCAAAATACCAGTCAGGGATTTGTCCTTAATAGTTAACCTGAGACATCTGACAACCTCCATTCTTTTCCAGCTGTATGTGATGTTTTTAAAGATAAGCAATTTTACTGCTTGTGTCCATCTTATATTTTTACCTATTAAGTCTCAAACATTTAATAAACATTATTTTCAGTCAAACATGGCTGTTAATTTTTAATATTTTAAAAAGAGGAAGAATGAATCCATTTCAGAATTGCTCCTCGTCCATAAAAGACAAATCATGTGGTCCACAGAAATTCCACTCACAACAGTGCAGGAAATGCCTGCAATCAAACAGGCTAAGGACCTAACAGCTAATTGGGTAATCAGAAGCAAACCTGAAGAGCCACCATCAGCTCACAACCTCCAGACCATCTTCAATCTGAGCTTCGTTTAAAAAGTATCACCTCAGTCTTTCTAGATGATATCCTTATGGTGTAGCCTTTTCTATCTAACCACACAGTAATACCTCTCACCTATCCAAGCTCTCATCTAACTGCACTAGATTACCTTTAATTTGGAAATGGCAGTCTGCTGCTGGCCTCCTGAAGTTATTCAGATTTGAGATTACTGTAGAGAACCTGCTGCATTTTCATACCACTGCTAGTGCAGATCCACTGACTGAGAAAAGCTCCCTTGTGTCTGTTGACATGAATAATCCCCAACATTTTTAATATAGGCTGCCTTTGCCAGTTGGCTGACACTTGTGCTATGCCATGAATAAAAGCTATTTGATGACAGTTGAGAAATGGACGTGAGACACTTGCTGCTGTATTTCCTCTGCTCTGTGGGAGCTAGTCCCTATTATTTGTCATGTGCAAGAATGTAAAGATGTTAAAGGCAACTTGAATGCAGACACTGGTGATGTGCTAGTGCAAAATGATGTAGAAGTGAGACCCCAAACCTCTTCTGATAGACTGCTTCTTATGTCCCTCAAATGTTTTTGCCACCTATAGGAAGTTTCAGTCACTCTAAGTTTAAGTAACACTCATTTTTATACAATTAGCATTTTATTTGGAGCATTCAAAATGTGCCTTCACATCAACAGAAAATATTCCTCATTAGCCAGCTAGTGAAAGTTTTCTGTGTGTCATTTAAGGAAGGGGATTAATAAAGCATGGTTACTTACCAGCAACTGCTGTTCTTCAAAAGACCCTTGTGTGTTTGTATCTGTGGGGTGTGCACTGTAGGAGAACCACAAATTCCTGGTGTGAAGAATATGCCCTCCAGGAAAACCACGTGGGACAGCAGCTCAGATGACTCTGCATCAGGGCATGTGGTATGTTAGTGCTAGCAAGGAAGAAAAAGGGATTTAAGGTAGAGTTGACAGAAGAAGAAGAAAAGTGTTTGGCTAACAGAAATTGGGAGATGGATTGAGGTGTCTGAGGACTATGAAGAAAAAAAGCAAGATTGAACCATCCAAGAACAAGATAAAATGAGCAGAAAGAGAGATGACTGGGAAAATAGGAGGAGGAGTGGGAGGAATGAGATTAAAGGCAAAGTAAGTTAGAGAGGACCTTGAAGGGAAAGAGGGAGATTTACATGGAGGCTGAGAGAGACATGAAATTGGTGGGATCTGAGAGATGGGCTGCTGTGTCACAGCTGGGGGATTTTTAGCAGGAGATTTCTGAGCAAACAGGGGAAGAAAGTCAGAGGAAAGGATGGGAAGGACAGACAGCTGCAGCACAGGCATCTTTTGCATGGATAAGAGTCTTTTGAAGATGGACAGTAAGGGAAAGGTAGATTTAAAGAAGATTTAATACATCCTCATACTTAAGAGACAAAGCTTACAGATAACCCATTAAATCCCTTTTATTACCAGAAAACCCCAACAGACATCACAAAGTTCAAAGGCCTGTCAGAAAGAGGCAGCACATGCTATGCAGAGCAGACAAAAGTCCTTAAAAATATGGTCAGTGGTCTGCAAAAAAAATCAACAAGGGCTTCTGTCCTCAAGCAGAGCATTCACTTGATTCCCTTCCAAGCTGATCCTTGCCCTAGGTTTTGCCCTCACTGAATAGTGACATTAAGCAGATTTACAAGTTAGTCAAAGTTTTCTCTCCACACAAGTCCTTACCAGAGTTTTCTCTGCAAACCTGAGCCAGCTGGGAAAAGTACTGCCCTCTCCCCTGATTTCAGATCAGAGCTGAAGCTGACAAAATGCACCTGCCATAATGACTCACCAGTAACAACCCTGCACCTTCAATATAAAGTTTCAAGCACCTGGTGTTAGTGTGACACTGGTGAGTTCTGCTGTCTTTGCCTGCAGGCCTGGACCTCTGCAGAGCACTGAGCTCCTACAGGCACCCAAGGAGAGATGAGGTGGCCATGCTTCATAGCTGTCTCTGGGGAAGGAAGCCCTGTGCTCTCCAGCAAAATGGCCAAGACAAGAACCTGCACATAACCTGCTGAAGCTGCATGGGAAGAACCAGAAGCTGGAGAGAATTATTTTCTGCCAGGAAGAGGGAAGTCATGGTGTGCATACATAGACAGTGACCTGGGGGCTAAAAGGCGAGACATGGTGACACAATGATGGAATAATTTCCAGATGATCTGTTGAGCAGAAGATGCTTTGGAAAGCTCTTTTAGCCGGATCAGCTTTTGGGATGTGTGACTAACAGCAATAGGCCATAATAATTATTTTTTAAATCTCACTTCAAGCACAGTTTTCTCCTGATTATCACTAGAGCACTTTTCTAGCACGATATATCTTGGTTGTATCTGAAGCTGGCTCTAGGCAAAGATGTTAAAAACAGCATAGCATTTTGCTCTTGCAAGGAAGAAATCTCACAATTAGGCCATCTGCTACTTCGCACACCACTGACAGCTTGGCCTCCTATTTGCAAATAGAACCAGGGCTGGCAATTAAATAGCAGCCCTTCAACAGCTCTGTCCCTGTGCCACAGCTCCTCTTGTGCATCACCCACCAAGGATGTCCTTCTTCACCTGAAAACGGATGAGCTGTCATGCTCCTCTGCCAGGTCCCTCCCTGCAACTGGTCTCTGCACCTCTCTTTCTGCCCTGGCTTTGGCTCCCTTGAGCCACAGCTCTAGGTGGGGTAGGTTGATGCCAATGTTGCTGAGGATGAAGCTGCAGCTCCTTGATGGCAGGATACTTATTCTCAGATCATGTCAAGTCAGAAGGGAGCTGCCTCTGCACCTGCTGTGACTGCTTTCATGTAGCTTGAGCCTCCTCAAGACAAATCTGTTTCAAAGTAGACTGAGAAAATAACGGAGGCCACACCAATTTCAGCCTTCCTGCAGGCAGGAAGAGAGGGTCTCATTGTACTCTGTCCCTACAAATAGAGGAATCCACCCTACCCCACAATGCAGTGGTCAGCTATGGTGTGTGGAGCTCAGCACTGCTGGACGCCTTGGCACTTCCATCAAACCTAGCTTCTCCCAGAGCCTGAGCAGCCCAAATCCACATCCTTGCAGTACATCACAGTCCCCTGGGCAAAGAGTCCACTAACTTTTTCTCCCATGTGCTCCATGCACAGCACTAGCACCTTGGCATGGAGACTGCAGCAGCTGTGTTCTCCCCTTCCATTGCCAGCCTGTCCCCTTGCCCTTGCTGCACTCATCAGGAATCCTCCCGTCCTCCACCCCTCTGCAGAAGACAGCTCTCCTCAGTGGGCTGCTGGCAGATAATCTGCCTGACTCATAATGGCTTGCTTTCTTTTAAGGAAGACGGATATCTCTGAAGCTGGTGATTTCTGTCTCTCAAATTCATCAGCCTGTGCTTGCTGCGGTATCAGCAGCAGAGTTCCTACGGCACAGCAGCTGGATGCAGCGGCAGCAGATAAACACGCTGCACATGCTTTGTAAGGCACCGAGAGCCAGAGCAACGCCGTGCTCCTGATCAAATACGATGCTTTGCCTTCTCTCAGCACATCAAGCACGTTGGTGCGTTTTCAGCAGGACCCAAAAACCCAGACACAAAAAAGCAGACCTGGGGCTTAGCTTCACACTTACTTTTCCTCTGACAGTTTTATATAAAGCCAAATATTCATGTAATTAGCACGTGTTTCTTTAAGGGAGCTTGTTCTCTTAGCGCTAATCCGGGCTGAATGGCCAAGCACACGGAATTTTGCTTGTGGTGCCGGATGAATTCACCTGTGGGGCAGCTGATCAGTGCAAGGGTCCCTGCACTACCCCGGTGAAGGAACGGGGCTTCCTCAGCTCAGTTCGGCGAGCTTCATTTCCCCTTGCGGAACTTTCCGGCTTGGGCAGACATTCGAAGCGGGAGGTGGTCTGGCTCGATGGAGACGCTGTTTGTCGTGGGGAGGAGGACGCGTTCCTGCTGCCAGGCAACCAGCGCTGCAGCGCCCGTGCCAATGGCTGCGAGCACCTCTGCAGAGGCAGGTCTACGAGAGGAGCGGCCAACCCCGGGCTGCTGCGGGGGCTCCTTCACCCCACGGAGCCGGGGGTGCCACAGCTGCTCCCCCAGGGGCAAAGTGGGAGATGGTGCTGTGCCCCCTTCCCTGCCTGCCTGAGGGTCCCTGTCCGGGGCCGGGCAGGGCGCTCGGGGAGCTCAGTGCCCGCTGCACCAAAGGAGAATTTCTGCCCTGCTTCCAGCTCCGGTTTCAGTCAGCGCTGCTCAGCGGGACGCGCCCTCGCAGTGCGGAGCCAGGGGAGAGGCTGCTGTTTGCAAGGTGGTGCTGTGGGGCCCGAGGGGGTGTCTGCAGAGCCCCTCGCCCTCTCTCAGCACTTGTCTTCAGGTGCTGGGGGGGTTCCATTCACCCATTCTGCAGCCAGCTCTCTACTCCTGCCCCTCTCCATCCTGTGGCACAGCCTCGCTGCAGGGCTGGCACAACCTGGGTAGCTCCATCACTCGCCAAATTTTCACTGTAAAACTGTGCCCTGAAGAAACAAGTCCCTTCTCATCATCCTCTTTTCTGCATCTTCAGCCTCACTGGCAGGGGTAAAAGCGGGGGAGGGACGAGGGACCACAGACTGGTGTTGGTACCAGCATGGGGAGGCAGTGCTGCTGCTGTTCTGGATGGTGAGCTCCAGAGGGAAGTCCTATACTCTACTCTTAGCCTGGGTCATGAATTTATTTTCCCAAACCCTGCTGCAATCTGTCAAACACAGCTTGTCAACTGAAGATACAATAGATTTTACTCATGACAGATATGCATACACACACATATATATGCATGAAAAGCTCATTCAGTAGGATTAGGCAAAATTACCACAGCATGTGCAAAACAGCAGTGCCATCCACTGAAAGCATGAACTTTGCTTGCTCATTTTGATAAATGATTTCAATTTCTTCCAGTCTCTCACTCCAGGAATATTATTGTGGAGACAACATGGAGATCTATGTACTAATTGTTTCAAGAAATTTTCATGTAGTGACAGTTAGATCTTTAAGATGTTACATTCTCTGGGGAAATTTCTATTCAGGTTTTCATTTAGTTTTTATTCTACAGTTTAGGTGCAGATACCTGGAATGCTGAGGAACACATCTTGTTCCATCACGCTTGGTCCTTCATGGGCAGGCTTCAGCCACAAGTCCAGTGGGAAAGACATAACTTACTCAGAGCCATGCAGATGACACGTACTCTTGCCACTTGGCACAGCTTAAACCCTAGAAACAGCAATGGGAAATGAGAGAAGGTGAAGAGAAAGACAAGATCAGATAGTTTATTGCAGCTCCCCCCTAGTGTAGATATAGATAGATCTCAACGGATGAAGCATTTTCTGCAGAAGTTTGAAGCCAGGGGATAGGAATCGTGTCCCTTCTGGATCCCAGGAGCAATTCACTTGCAGTGTGGGGACTAGACCCCGGGCACAGTGAGTGACAGTGCAACAGCACTGGTCAAGGGCCGTTCAGAAACTGCATTTGCTCCTGAAGCTTCTTCCCCTTTTCCCCTCTACTCCTCAGGTGTGCTGGTAGCCAGGCAGGTGCCATGGCTCCCCAATGCAAATGGCAGGAGAGGGAGTGCTGCCTCCTCCAGTGCCGGTGGGTGCTGGTGACCAAGGCTCTGCTGGCCCAAACTGGAAAGCAGACTCTGCTACAGTCGTGCGCAATGCTGCCTGATGATTCACTCCAACTCATTTCTCATTCCCTTGGGAACACAGAAGGGAGCCAGGGAGCAGATCAGCACCCTGCAGACACACTTTCCCCAAGCATAAGCTTACCCTTCCAAGCGAGCCTATGTCCTTACTTAAGGGGAGTACAGAAAACCTGTCAGAATAAACGCCAGTAGAGATTATTGTTGTGAAGTACGAAATGAGGATTTAGCCCACTGCCTCCAACTCTCATCAGTCCTAATAAGAGGTGAGGGGTGAGCTTGAGGGCTGTCCCACAAACTGGGCAGGGTGGTGATGCAGAGTGCTACCAGTAGGCCACTGGGCTGGCCTGGAAATAGCTTCTTTAGCAGAGTAAAAATACCTGACTTTGACAGACAGCATGCTGGTTTGTGTATGCATAATTTGCTGTGATCATGCTATAAATCAAGATGAGACTGCTAAAATTATGTATGACCTCATTTGATAGATTATCTAATAAGAAATTTGCTAATGCAGTTTATCACTTAAAAAGCCATACGACTGCTAAGGATGAGTATTTTACTGCAGCACATTTAAACCTAATTGTCAGAGGAGAAAAGCAAGCGGATTTCAGAGGTGAGTTAGAAGAGCATCCTTATGAGGATGATGTCTTCACTAAATCAGTGGTGCAATGCAGCAAGTAGGGTGGAAAGGAGTCTCCTCTGGATAAAGGTACAGAAAGCTGCTAGACAAGGCTGTGCTGTGTTAGAACACTGCATGGACTCACTGATCAGTAGCACCTTTATAAATGTAAATAGTTGTATCCTAACTGGCATGCTTGCTTTTATTGTTTAATCTAGTGTTATCTTTTAATTTTTATGACATTTCAGTTCTGTTTCACTGTCTTGCAAGCAGATCTAAAATCCCTGATATGTGCAAAGAAACTACCAGCCTAGACCTCTAGCTCTAACTTGCTATTCTGGTTATGATGCCTGTCAGAATAAAAAGGGTAATTATTTTACTGCTATATGTTACCATCAAATATTTTTGTTCTTCCAGTCCTGTGACTCATTTAAAAAGACTGAACATCACTTTGACGTACATAAACAGAACTAGAAAGCAGCTCAAGCCAATGAAATAAAGCTTGTTTTGCAGGTTTGTTAATCACTTATTATGTTCCAATCCCAAATTTATTATTAATATGATTAAAATATAAATGCTGTTTTCTTTACTGATGTCTTTCTAAAGCTCATTTGGGGGTCTAAATGCCTATATATACTGCCTGGATAATTGATACTGTTCAAAGCCTCCGAGATAAACATTAGACCTCCTCGCAACTGTGTGTGTGTGTGTGTGTGTGTGGAGGGGGAGGTGTTAGAGAAGTGATGATTTTGAACTCCATTTTAGAATTGGAAAAATGAGGTGGAAACACGAAAGAGCTTACAAAGGGCCACACAGAAAATCATTATCAGAGCCAAGGCTAAACCTCTGACTTCCCTGATCCCCGTCTCATCCCCCAGCTGCCTGGAGCAAAACTTGCAAATGTCTCCTTTCTATGCCCCTACACCTTGAGCAAGTCCTGCCTCATTTGTACTCTGCCCAAAAGGGGGAGTTTGTTCTTCTCCAGGGAAAATGATGCATTATGGCAGAAATGGGGAAATCGGATGTTGCTGTACAGAAAATGTGACCATTGGCACAAGAAGACAGGAGGTAATTTTACTGAGCACTGCTAAGTCAAAAGAGTAGGTGATGCCTCCATATTGACTTAGGTGTGTGACTAATGATTTGGGACTGTAGAGGAGCGAATGGTGTGACAAGAAAAGCAAAGATACTTGTAAAACACTGTAAATTCCAGGGCCTGGGATCAAGGAGCTGAAGAAAGATATTTTGGTAGAGGCAGGCATAAATTAGAGTCAGGCAGGGGGGCTCCCCATGACATTTGCATAGGAGGCCCACCTAAATATTATGATGCCTTTTTTGATAATGTAGTGCCAGTTGAGCAGCTGGAATTGATCCTGAGAGACCTGGAGCCGGCGTTTCTTTGTGAACACACAAAGCTGTGTGTATATATCTGACTGGAGTGATTTATTTACAAAAGAGAAAAACACAAAGTAATGGAAATATCATCTGCTCATTAAATGTCCAGCTCTAAAGGGGACAACCACTTGAGGAGTAATGGCATAGTTCACTATTTTTGCCTTTCCCCACTGACATTAATTGATACAAGCTGAACTAGTGGATTTTACACTGAGGACATATTTCTACAAGAAGCTGGACTCAGGGCATCTGCTCACTCACCCTAGACTGTCAAATAACGCCCTGATTTTAATTTTTGGTCACAGCTGATATACCTTAGGACAGAAGTTTCATCATAAAGCTTTCATTAGTCATTTTTTTGAGTCATCCTGTTTCATGAGCTCTTACCCCTACCAAGATAAAATCTAGCTATCAGTAACAATTCTCACAGACCTACTAGTCAGTGATTCTGTGATGCAACCTGTAGCAGCCAAGCAGAATTTACTCCTCCATATTTCATCTCCTGCCAGCCATCAGCAAGGCAAAGTAAAAACAGCTGCTCTGAGCCCACATTATTGCAGTGAGATTCCAAGGGAGATATGCTGAACCTCATTTAAAACCAAGGGATAACCAAGAGAAGAAATGAAAGTCCTAAGCCTGTACCCTTGAAGCAGAATGGTTTTTTTCCCTCAATACCTATCTATTCAAAATAAATGCTTCTCATGTATGCTGGGCAGTAAACCTTGCCATGTAGCTGCATATACTGTACTTGGCCATATGGTTAGCAATGCACCATGATGAGAGACATATCATAAAAATAGTACTGGTAGAAATATTCTTCAAACACCACTTATGGGCCAAAAATACCCTCTAGAAGAAACAGACTGTGAAAGTACATATTGAGGTTGCTATCTGGTACAACAGGCAAATGCTCCTGCTGTGCAAATCAAAAGGTGGATTTTTTTTCTTTGGAAACATTAGGTAAATATTCCTAGATAGACAAATCTTAAATGCATGGCAGGGACTACAGCATGCATCCACTGATCAGTGGTTAAAGACTGCTGAGAAAAGTCCAGGGGATGTGGGAGGAGAGCAAGGCTGCAGCTGTGGTTGTACCTGAGGACTAGGATCCATTCCTTCAAAGGGTGGAAATCCCACCCTACCACACATCCTCCTAGATCATATAGGAGATGTTTAGCTGAGTCACCAGAGAAGAGCAATATAGAAATTTCCAAAGCTGGAACGAGCAAAGTTTTACAGACATCCTATTATGTACAACTTACATAATTTGAGTATTTAGCTGCTTAGATAATATAGTGATAGAACTTTATAAAATTAAAAAAGAAAAAGCTTCTCACAGATAATAATATAGTAAGAATGGACTTAAAGTGCTCAAAAAATCAGTAAAGTAAGTCCCATTTTCCTTCTGGCTTTATTGGACATTTCCAAGAGGGACTTGATTCAACAAAGATGATGCCTCAACTCCTATAGCCATGACATGGTTTACACTGAGCTGTGACTTCTCAAACTGTTATTTTGCTTTTGGAAACAGAAGCTTCTGGTGACTTAGACACAAAAGGCAAAGATCAGGGCTCAAACAGTAGTCTTAAGAGGACTGGGTTTTTTTTTCCCTGTTGAACTGCAAACTTGCACTAACTTCAGTGTGGATTCCTACTCTCATCTGTATGCAACACCTAATGTTTTGCAAAAGATGAGCAGCTCTTATCTCCATGTACATAGAGATAAACACAAAAGTCTTGCACAAATAACTGCAGCAAAGGACTGTAACTAATGTGGAAGAGTAACCATGCAAGCATGTTATACCTAGAATTATTCCTTCTTTGATCACAAATTTTGGGGTTTATCTGTGTTACATAAAATACCGAGGGCTTAGATCCTCCACTGGCTTAAGTCATAGCTCTGTACCAAAGCACATGGAATTACATTGATTTGTGTAAGATGATTGCAGATTTGTAAAACATATTTTGGCCTAGATGCTGATAAAATAGAGTAAGGAAGGGAAAGAAATAAGCCCTTTTAGAAGATAATAATCACATTCTTCAGTAAGGTGAGCAAGAAATAAGTATATCCTACCCAGTGAGAAATGTACCCTTTTTTTCACATGCACAAGCCATGTTATCTCTAATGAAATAACAACACCTTGTGCTGCTGAAACAGGATGGATACACATATGAACAATACAAGGGGGGCTTACTTCAGTAATGTTTCCTCTGTACTGCTTCTGGTACTTTCCTCTGCTTGCTTTTCCAAAGTAGCATCTCTCTGGTGGTTCAGCTTCTGTGCGGGTTATTCAAGGACTCTTTTTCAAGTACCAGTACACTTGGAGGGATAAGGTTTATCTAAAAGGCAGGCTGTGCAAACAAATATACCATAAACTTATGTGGTTCCACATTTTTTTTCACTCCAAAGATTGTTCTTCCATCACCTGACACTTTGGTGCAAAATGCATCAACAGACTGGAAGCTGGTATGTAAACTTCCCATGCCAAACATAAGGAATGCTAAGGACATCCATAGCTGAAGAGTTTCCATGATGAGAGAAGCCCATATTCATGTGAGGGTGGAAAACTTGGTTTACCAACAGTCAGACCATTTGCTTTGGAATAATTTGATCACTGTTGGCATTAGACCAATTAATAGTTTACATGGTGCAACTGTGTTCGGGGAAGTATAGGCTTCCAGTTTCCATGACTAAACACAGGACTGAAAAGGGCAACGAATGATAACAAAGGAATTTAAGTTATCTACTACCAGAAAACAAACCTGATTTCCAACCAAACACCTGCCATTAACAAAAGGTTTCCCACAGATTCCTCATTTCCTTTGTGGAGTCTCTTATCTAAGGTTAGCCAGGGATTAGAGTTAAGATGGCAAACCATTTTGCTTATTGACAATAAAAGTCTGCCAGTTCTTCGCAGCAATAGTAAAAAAAAAAAAAAAAAAAAGAAAGGTGCACGTGGTGCTGCTCTTCCATCATTTTGAAGCTGTTCTTCAGGATATTGTATTACTTTTTGTCTCTATTTATTTCCAAGAGCTATTGCTTGGCAGGGAAAACTTTTGGACTGTGTTATGTACCAATCCTTCCAGCATCTAGGTTTTCACAGCGTTGTTAATACTCAAGAACACAGGAACAGATCTAAAATAAATATCCCACTGTACTTTTCACTGGGTCCTCTGCATCAACTACTGCACTAGGATAAAGAAATGCTTGGTATTCCACAACTGGATGAAGAACAGAGAAGGGAGAGCTCACAGTGAAATGCCGGGAGCTCGCTCGCTGTAAACAAACAGGATGGAAGATGAATCAAAGCTGCTCTTTGATCCCAGCAGTCTGGGCCATGTTCTGTTTGATTCCACACCGACAGCCAAGAGCCCCTTTGCTCCCACATTCACCAGGCATAGGGCATTATTGAGCCTTTCCATCCCACAGAGGCTGGGTTGGTGCAGCATTAATCAGGCTGAGATGAATCTGTGCAACCCAAATAGGGGCAGGGCCCTTGCTCTGTCCCCAGGAGCAGCACAGGAAGCCTCTCATGGAGGAGCAGCCAGCTCTGCTGCTCAGTGCTTCCCATGACCCAGGTGCCTCAACTCCAACACTAATCATGTTTCCCTCTCTGCTGCTCCCAGAGGATTTAAAGGTGTTCCCTCAGATGCTACAACTTAGCCCTTCCAGGCATCAGTCCTGTTCACCCATGCGAGGACAACCTAGTATTTAAAGCTGAAACAGCCAAAGAATATATTCAAGAATCTATGATAAAAGCTACAATTTTATGCACCATGGAGCATCCATTAAGGAAATGCACAGAGCAAGTGCCACAAAATAATTACATGTGCTGAGTCCATTGTAAACACAGCTTTTATGTGCATCAGCACAGCTGGGGACAGTGTTTAAAAATATAATTATGTAATGCATTTTATGTAGTCCGTAAGCCATTCAAGTGATACCATCGGTTCAGCAAAATTGCATGCAGCAGGTCTATTGGCCTGAGCAAAGAAACATTTTTCAGGAGCATTATAGGAACATTATTTTTTTTTCCTGCCACAGAATAGATTTGTCTCCGATGCCTACGGGGGATTTGTGTCTCTGTCATTGGCCACTTTCTCTCCTACTTTCACCAATGAAGGAGGAAGAAATGGGGAGTTATTTTTGGCCTTGCAGCAGACTCCAGCATCTAAATCCGTTAGTTCTGAAACCACTTGGGGTGGTGCCGGTTCTGTTTTAATGGCTTTAGAGGGAAGGAATTTATGCTGTCTGAGCTAGTGAAAGGAAACAAAGCGGCTGTTGTGTGCTGGAAGGGCAAGGCAAGGTTAAGGCTCTGTGTAAGGAAGCAGGGTCCAGCCTTCAGTACTAGATGTGCAGCAAAGGGTGAGCTGGGGCTGGGGCAACACAGAGAAGGCTATTACCGAGCCACACAGAGGCTTCAGTTAGCAGGAGATCTCTATTAAAAATGCACAGAGAAAACAAGCTTACAGCTACACTAACTGCTGACACCCTTATGCACCCTCCCCACTGCCACCCCCCCATTTATTTTATCCTTGCAAAACTTATAGTGTATGAGCTGCAAAACACGTAGAGGAAGCTTTGCTTTCCTTCTTGTTCAGTCTACAATTGTGGCTCAGTTGAGGTGATGTAACAGTAAAATTTCTGATACAGTACTTCACCATGCTGCTAACTGATAGGAGCTGCAGCATCCACAGATGTTTATCTGCGACAAAAATTGAGGTTTGTAGATACTACTTAATGGTCATTTTAAGGCCCCAAGGCTTTCACTACTTTGCAGACAGTAGATTATGTGTCTTGGCTAAATCCTACATGGAAAATGACACTTGAGCTGTCAAAGTCTCTCTAGGAAACTCAGAAGATTGGGTTTTTTTCATTTAAAGAGATCATTAAAGAAATCTGTACCTAGTTTCATAACAGAAGATCCACAGGTGGGAGTAGCGAGATAGCTTCTTCAGCTAGCCAGGAGCTGCCTGGCACAGAAACAGGACTTGATGTTGATTTCTAAATATAGGATCTGATATCAGAAAAGAGATTTCCTTTTTTCTGTTAGATGCTGGGTCATGTGTAGCATACAGAAGAAGAGAGTGGAGACCAAAATCCGTGTGTCTGCATTCCTGATTGTGTGCTGGCATCATTGAGAAAGAGAAACATAGCTCCTTGCATTCTGCCTTCCTATGAATATTGTATTTCTCTTTGCTTAGTGGGACGGCATTGATCGGAAGACGGAAGCTATCGCAGCCAGCAGAGTCCATCAGTGGCTGCAGCATGGCACAGCAGAGCCAAGAGGGAGCGCTGCTGTTGGATCACGCCCAGATGACCAGCAATGCTCTACAGAATGGCTGTTTTTCTGACAGACAGGCAGACATCATCCAGCTACACTTTCAAAAGGAAGCAAATACAGCACTGTTTGAAAAATCTCTGAATTGCCATATGTTTGATTCCAGAGCTCCTAAGGTATTTAGATGTTTCCTTCCCCATGGAAATCTCTGTAAAATACATTTTGTAGATGAAACTCTTTGTGTTCTCTGTGGCAGATGGTGCAGATATAGACTGATGCAGTGCATGCCCCGTTGTTTCAGAGAAAGCTGGGGCAGCTATCAATGCCTTACTTCCACTTTGCGGCCTACTGGCACATATGGGTGACCATATTTCATGTCACATTACACAAGGAAGATAAGGTTTCCCGTGAATAATTTAAGTAAGTAAATATTCACACATATATATATATATTCCATAGATACTGAGCAGAATCTTTATACATTATTAATGAAAGATTGATTTGGGGGAGGTCTGAGCAGTTAGATGGTTTCTGTAATTAAACTTGAGCAAAAGCAGACTTTCGCATTTCTAACATCATTCAACATGATTTTTAAAATTGCAGAGTGGAATTTTTTCTGGGGAACATTATCAACACAATTACTGCTTTTCAGCACAAGGATGTACAGTATAGTGAGTCAAAATGAAACAATTACCTCCTATCATGCCTGCAAATAGAAGGTATAAATAAGCAGTACTTTAAAATTAATTTTCTGAGCAGAATTGGTCAGTGGCCAACTAAAAAGTCCTTCAGTCTGTAGTATCAGTATCAAATGAAAGAATTTTATGGTAGAGATTTTTTTAAGATGTAACATTTTTTATTCTCATGGGAATTTGTAATTGTCCACTTAAATGTGCTTGATAATTTAGAGGAAGACATATTTAACACAACGCCTGCAGACAGTGAGCTGGATTTTCAAAACCACACTGTTGAGCAAACACAGTCACAAAGTTATATGTCTATGGCTTGTTTATGCATGAGATAATTCCTTTGTAAGTCTGGTTCAGAATGCATGATACCAACAGATGAAGACCAAAGTCTTCTTTATATGTCCTGTCTAATCCAGCTGGTGAGGTACAAGTATAAAATGAGTTGAAAAGTTTACAGTTTTGGACCCAAAAATGCTATATTTACTACCTCCAAAAAGAAACATGTTAAGTAGAGTACTGTCAGCAGATGAGACATGGGGAAGAGGCAGGAATGAACAGGCAATGAGACTTCCTCAGGATCACATAACAGCTTTGTAGAGGAATTCACAGCAGAGCCCCTGACGTGTGTTCCACAGATTGCTAACCATTCTCAGGTCCAAACTGCTTGCAGTGTGCCTTTCCATAGAATATTACAACACTGCACTACCACAGAAGCAGCAGAGAACACGTTCATAGAACATCTGTTAAACGGACCTGGTTTAAGGCTCTTAACAAAAAAGTTACTTGACAGGGTATGCTCTTTCCAAGTGCATTCAGCAGAGCTTTATGGCTTAAAAGCTAAAAGCAAATTTGATTACAAAAACCACTTTCAAATGGAATGTGTTGTATATGATCACAGGGAACCTTCAAAACATAAAATTAAATAATTTATGTCAGTGCCTTCTGGGTGAAGCCTAGCTGTGAATTCAGAGGTAGAAATATGCAGGCAGAATGTTGTGTCCTAGAAAGAAGAACAAATGCTAATTCTACCTTCTGAGAGAACAGAGAATCCCAACAGTGACATGAGCACAGAAAAAAAAAATTGTTAAAAGCAGGGAGAATCCTTCAGACTGTGTGTGCAGTAACTTCTGAATATCCATAAAGAAGTTAGTGCTAACTATATTTATTAGCTAGCAGAATTACCTAGGTGTAACTAAAACTCTGATTCCTTGAAGCCAGTCACTCATTCATAAAATATGGTACATATGTGAAACTGTTACCTCTTCCAGGAGAGAGAACAGTCTTGGCACAGCAGAGTAATACTGCAGGGTAAATGGTGGGATTTGGTCACCGGTCTGAAGGAGTGTTGTAAGGAGAACCCATCAACCCCTTGCTCTTCCTTTAATCCCTCATGCTAATGTTATTTATACAATGTTTATTAAAAGTGGTTTCTAATTTCAGGTACCTCACTAAAACCACCCAGCTGCTAGAGGTTTGCACATCTCCATCTGAGATAATGGAAGCAATGGGCAATACCTGGTCTCATCTCCCTCCCTATGACTGCAGCAACACATTCCCACTTTTTCAAGCACCACTACTCAGCACAAATGGCTACTCAAGCTGTATTTCCTTAAAAAGGTGGGAGTTGGGGAAGCATTGGCTATTTGGGGACTTGCAGGCAAAATATGTTTTTTAAGTAAGAAGATACCAGCAGATGGATTTCATGAAGGAAAAACACAGAGCAAAATGCCATAGCCAGTCCAAATAGTTACAGCAAAGAAGAAATGTGAGACCGAAACCTAACTTGTTAACTGTATCTTGGCAGTGTGCAGTTGCAGGTAATAATTGTCTTCACAGTCCAAATTCTCATGCACTTCCCAGCCCATGAAACGGAAAGTTGAGAACATAATCATCCTCACTGGCAGACAGGGCTGGTGGATGGCAGCTTTGGGCTACTTGGAAACTACAAAAGAGACTCAGCCTTTAGAACAAGTAGTTGCTGGTCAGCCTCTTCCATGGTGACCCTCCAAAGCACCTCATAATGAAGATGTTTCGTTTTACACACTATGCACAACAACAGAAGTGGTGGTATGGCCTCATCAGCAACCAGGACAACAAAACAACTTTTTGTTACTGTTTTAAGGACAAGGAGAAGGTGATAACCAACATCTACCTGCGGCACCATATAAGAGCACTGTGAGTATTTCTTCTCCTCTTGGAAAAAGTAGGTAGATGTGGAGAAAGGTTCACAAAAGTTCTTACCCTCCATTCTGCCCTGAATTTTCTAGAATTCATGGCCACCGGCTAAAGCCAGTTTTGAGTATTCACTTACCTGGCACATGCAGGTGAGAAATTGGTGTGTTATAAAGTGAGAGAGTTAAAGATAAGAATGGACCACTACAATCACCCTTTCTAATCTCCAATATATTTAATTTCAATTCAGTAACTCCATAAAGAACCACATAACCATCTAAGTAAATATCTAGCTAAAACATGTCTTCTGCAAATATTAATTCTTGTCTTAAGAAGAGTATATGAACAATCTCTACTTAGGAGTTTTTTTTCAGTAATAAAAATAATTTCAAAATTAAGCCAAATTTCTAATTTGAGCTTACTTACCCTTAGGTTCTAGATGTCTGAGACATACTTCACCAGTCTCCACACATTCTCTTGAGCCATTCAATCATTTTTTTGGTAGTACCATCTTACCATGAGGGTACTTGATACTGAGCAAGTCAGCTTTTAATCTTCTTCCTGACAAAGCTAAACCAGCTCTCCATTAAGGCTCTCCTGCTAGAGATTCCAGGCCTCAAATATGTTTGTGGCTTTCTGTGAAATCTTTAATCAATACCTAGGCAACTAAAATATCTGTCACAAAATAAAGGATATTGAGACAGAAAAGGGGCATACGAGGAGAAGGAATGTGCACTTCAAACAGCAAGTCTACAGCATTACAAAATTCAACATTCAGATCTAGACTTCATCTGTTTTACTCTGTTTTGTTAAGTTCCAACCTTACCTTTAAATCTCCTAGACATACAGGAACAAAAAATGAGGGAAATCATTGTATTTTCATATCTGAAGACAAATTTTAGACCCCCCCTGCATTGTAGGGAGAACTGCTTAGGCACTGTGCAGGGCAGCGTTCAGCCAGAGGCTGGGATTAAGGAGGTGTGCAGAGTGTCCCCAGGACAGCCGGCACTGGCTGGAGGGAGGCTCTGCCTCCGCTGCCAAGGCCCAGCCGGGGCTGCTTCCCCCCTGCCCTGCTGTCGGTCACCTGCTTGCACCCAAACTGGGCACTGATATTTGGGCTGCAGGCTGTGGCTATTCAAGGACCGAGTTCATATTTGCTAAGCTGTTAATTACACTGTAGGACTTAGTTTCTAATATCAGTGACACAGCAGGAAGGTCCCGAAATCCCTACTTCACTGTTCTCCACCAGTACCAAGGGGACTCCACATTGCTGTTTCTTTCACATCATTATGCTTTTAAAAATTATCAGATCACAGTTTCAAGAAGGACCCATCCTTGGAATGGCATATATTTAAAAGAAAGGCAATTTCCAGTTACTACAGCCTGGAAAAGCCAGAGATCAGATTCAATTACACTGCACTTTGCAATTTACAATCTGTTGGTGTTAATTTCAGCAGAAGCTTGTTAAATGCTCTCTTGCTGCAGACCTTTAAAATGTTCTTGCCAGCTGAGAGAGCAGTGGGTCTTAGTCCGGAGCCTTACCATAGCTTAAGCCATTAGAATCCAGGTCAGACTCCAGCCTCTGCTCAGAAACCCCCCTTAGGCAAGGATGGCACATGGCTGGGTTTCAGCCCAACGAAGGAGCCCAGTGAACTCCTGAGTAAAGCTGGCGTGAGCCCACATTTAAAATGTGAAGTCACCAGAATACACAAATATGCAATATGTCAGATTCTGACAGACTCACTGACCTATTATGGTTCTAAATCCAGAATTTGAATGTCCTTGGATTTTCCTTTTTTGAGAGTGAGGCTCTCTGGCTTCAGGGCTTGGTTGCTATTGTTGCGGCACATAAGTCCTCAGAGATAACAGGCACGCAGTGAAGGTGCTCGTCCTGATGTTTCCTGATGCATGTTCAGCAGATCCACAACCCAAGGCAGGTGGCAAAATCCAAGGGAAGGGCCACAAAGGCAGTAGATTCCCAGGCAGGTGATCTTTGCAAGCCTCTTCTCATAAGTACAATGCCAAATATTCCTTAGGTGTGCTATTATAAGCAGTAGTGGTAAAGTCAATGGAATTGTATCAGTTCATACCAGATCATAATGTGGCACTCTCTAGGAAACTATGTATAAGTGGTATATATACTTGATTAATTGAAGACACAGGTTTCCAAAGAATCCCTGGCTCAGGAAAAATGCAGCGTGTCTTTTGAGGTGTTACAACAAAGCAGATTCAATATATACCAATAAAGTTGATGCAAAAATATTTGCAAAAATGGAAAATTATTACATTTCTAAACTCATCCCAGGGGTAACTCAATCACTTCCCCCATTTCTGCACTTGTACTGGTATGGACCTTGTCAAATACCTGAAAATGTGAAACTAAAGCAGAAGAGGAGAACAACAGAAACAACAGCCAGCATCCCTATTAGTATTTAAAGATGAGACGTATTTTCCAACAAGAAATGTGCCAGAAACACTGAACTGATCCACTAGCAAGGCAAATCAAAATGCTTTAGATTTGTTTAGGAGACTAGATACCAACAAAATTCACTGCCATTAAATCTTACTTGTTAACAATGGCTCAGTATAAAATTAGCATATTACTGAATGGGCCATTGACCTGAGGTTGTGGTTATTTACCTGCAATAGTGCAGTGCACCATGAAAGTTCAAAGTGGGTAGCTGCCTTTGGGGATCATGGGATGCATTAGTTTTGTGTATTCAATTTGCATTTATTTTAAATATTGTGACCTCTCTGCTCCCCTTTCTGCATTTCATTTTTTAAAGTTTGCCTTAGTAATTGTTAGCAATTTTTCATTTTTGTATTGGTTTTGGGTGAGGTGAAAGCCAAACATACTTATCTGCTATTGTTCCACTAGTACTGAGCTACGTTACCAGTGAAGTGGGTTACA
Organism: Peucedramus taeniatus; assembly: GCA_013400575.1. NCBI lineage: Eukaryota > Metazoa > Chordata > Aves > Passeriformes > Fringillidae > Peucedramus > Peucedramus taeniatus. The sequence continues at coordinate 25,597 of WBNO01002512.1, read as the reverse complement.
TGGGTTTTGTGTAATCAGGATAAATCAGAGTGATTTCGGAGAAATGCATGGAGTCAAGCTCAGATTGCACAAATTGCTCCAAAGTCAGAGGAGGAACCAGGTCATATAGCAGACGGCAATCTAAAACCTAGATCTGAACAGGTGTCAGTTGACCCTCCTGCCACGAAGAACAATCAGAAAAAGCACCAGGGGAGGATGAACGGGAACGAATCCTGAAGGAGCTGCAGGCATGAGAGCCCTGGTTCTCTCAGGAGTCCAAGGACTGCAAAAGCACACAGCAGCCTGCAGGGTTGCTGGGTCTTACCGTGCCAGTCCTTGGGGGAGCACAGCCGGGGTTGCCCTTGGGCAGCATCCAACAAGAGGTTTTGTCCTGAAACAGTGGGGCTAAGGAGGTTCCAAGGAGGAGGAAAAGTTGACTTTGGCAGTCTTGAGGAAAATCTCAAGGCAGTTTTTGAGGTGAAATGAGGGGAAAGCTAGGAGACAGGCAAACTTGGAAATGCAGCAGCTGCAATATTCATCAAAATTTAAGTCACATATGGATTAAAAATGAAGACATAACTTCTGAGCTATGAGTATCACTAGGAAAAGGAGACAGGCAATTCAGTGCAAAAGGAGTTTCAAAGCTCTGTGGTTTTAGCTAAATAAACTAAATGTTAACAGGAGACACTGACATGAAGTTGGCTTTTATAAGGAAGAACTTTCCCTTCCTCCTCCCAGCACGGCAGCAAGCCAAGCTGAAAGCCGATGATCAAAGGTCAGTCAGCGCTCCTGAATCTCACTAGTTATCAGGATCTCCGCTGGAAACAAATGCTTTCACACTGCAGTTGAGCACGTTTATAAGGGCTGCTGAAAGCTACATTTCAATTAATGCAGAGGTAATACACTTTGAGTTCTGGGCAACATCAGCATGGAGATATTTCGAGTGGCAGTGAGTCAATACTCTATTACTAGCAGCTCTGCAGGCAAAGTGCCCGCTGGGAATAGGGAGGCAGCTATAGTCTCCCCCACCGGGAGGGGTCTGGGGTGGGAAAGCATCCACTTTTGCTGTTTACTCTGTGCTAGGTTTTTTGGATAAGCTGAATTCTTTGGTTTCTGTGATTATCAGCTCAGCACCACTGATAGAGGCCTACCTTTAATGTAACAATTTTCAAAACCTGCCTCAGAACAAGACCAAGCTTCTGCAGATGGAAAAGCTGATAACATGAATTTTGAGAGCCAGCTTTTGTCTGCACTACTCAAGTAGGTCTTAGAGGACTGCCTGCCTACATTCCCCCAAAAGTTCACATTTCATCACTTCTGTTGGAAAGTACATGTGTGTGTGTGTATATATATATATGTTATAGGTGAAATTAGTGATACAGCCGAATTCATAATCAAAAATTTGAGATTTTATTTCATGATCAAGATACAATTTGGATAGCCACAATTAAAGGGACAATGCTGAGCCCGGGATCGGCGCTGGGTGAACTCTGGTCTGACCTCTATCGCGTCAGAACCCCCTCTGTTCACCAATGCCGCCTCCATCGGGTCGGTTTTTATACAGTTTTTTCCGCCTGAGGCAGAGGTTCTCCTATTCCTTTGTTGCTTCATGTATCCATGAGGTTTCCTTTTCTCCGTGTTGGACTGGACAAAGCCGTTTCTGGGAAGCGATGAGATCAGATGCCAAGTTACAGGAACCTGGCATTCAGATGCGAAGGTCTAACGACCCTGGTTATCTCCATCGTGGGCACTTGTCGGCCGATCATCGCCCGGGTGTTCCCCAATCAGTCCCAGGAAGGGATTCATCTCCGCTGGAGCCACGTCTTTTAGTTTGTAAATCAGGTTTCCCCTTCGCTGCCCTCCGTGGTTTCATAATTCTGTGAAGCAATCCTCCCCAACCTCTGCTTGTGGGTTTAAACTTTTCAGAGATTTTTCCATACATGCACAACTTATTTATTTTCACAAGAGCATGAGTTATAACATATATCACAATCACCCCTATATTTCATAGGAGCATGAATTATTCCATAACATTTATTACATATATCACTTACAAGGGATCACACAACTGGGGTCACAGTGCTAATTAGTCAGGGAAGGAACCACGCAGCATTTCACATTTCCTGCATAAAAGACCCATAGGTTCTCTCAGTTTGGGTCTTGGCTATAAACTGCATTCCAGTTTTTGGCCTTGAGCTGTCGGAAAGTATTTTCTGGACTAGACAATTAGGAAGAAAGTGGAACAGTATATGAAAATTGGTGTGGGGTTATGTACTTTTGACTGGGGGGGCCACACCTACCTGGAATTTTCTGTCCCTCAGAATGAATCCTGGTATGAACAAGTTACTGAAGGAGAAATTTAGAAAAAATACTTGGGGATCTGTCTGAAAAACATCATACTGGTAAACAAAAAGGCAAGGAATTGGATTTTTTCCCCCATGAGACTGTGCCTGACAACTCCATCCTGCTCTGTCACACTCATACACCACAGTGCCTGGTGGAAAACTAAGAACTTAAGAAGGAAAATGGCAAAATCATTCATATAATATGGGTGGGCTAAAACAGAGCCAAAGAGGAAATAAAAGATATTATATCCACAAACACTGAGTAAGTTGTGGGCGTTAATGAAGAACAAAACTTTCCTTCATTGAGCTAAAACAGTAGTTGGGACTGAACATTACCCAATATGCATAAAACAGAGAAATAAAGCTGTATTTTTTTTAATGAATAAAATTCTCTTGGGAGATGGTTGGCAAAAAGTCTAAGCGCAAATGAAGACCCACTTCAATCCATAGAATAGGATTTAAAGCCATAGACTTCTCTTTTCACCAGGGCTCATTTCATCCTCCAGCAGGCAGAGAAAGGAACGACAGAGGAAACCAATCCAACAGCTTCAGAAAAAAAAATCCCTACAATTAACCGGTAAGTTGGAAAATAGCAGCTCATCATGCCTTATGGGTTTTCCTCCCCCTTTTAAATTATTGCAGCACTTATTCCTCTGCACTATTCAAATTCCTTGTATTTTCATCACTTCAAAAAGGAATTTGAGTGGAGTGGTAATGCATAGCCAAGTAAATAATTTGGATTACTTATGGCTTTCTCAAAAAAATGCATATGTATCTTTGTACCAGGAGATTTTCGAGATGTGCCAACTAAGAAGGTAAAACACAAGGAGAGAGTAGTAATTCCATTTTTTTTCTGCTTAGCAATCACCTCTTCAATTAAAGTTGGGAGAATTTTTTTTCAAATCTTTGTCATATTGTTGAAACATGTTGAAACACAAAACTGCTTGATTATTCAGCAAATAATCTTTATGTCATGCAGTGTTTCAAACCCTGTAGTGACAGATCTTTGCATAGGATGCCTCCACATTAGTATAGAGCTTCCTGACTTCATTGTGGCTTAGCAAAGATGTGGAGCTCACTGCACATAGAGTCCACATCAGCAAAAACCATCAATAAATTTTGCATGTTACAAAAAACCGCAAACCACAAGATTTCTATATACCTGTATCTTCCTTGCCAAAGCAGTGCAACTGTGGAAAAACTGAGATGAAGAGGGCAAAGTTTCCTTTCTTACTTTGTATCAGGGCAAAGAGAAACTGGCTTTCACTTGCTGCTTTTCTCCAAGGTCTGCTGTTCCAGCCGACCTTTGAGCAGGGCACAGATCATGGTGCTGAAAGCAGCATTGTAGTTCAGCTCCCATGAATCACCCGCTTTCCATGTGGAGTTTAACCTCATTCTCACCTTTGTCACACTCAAAAATGGACCCTTGACATCCACAGACTGTGATTTAATCTGTGCTCCACCTCCCACAGAGCACTTAGTACTGAAGCAAGGATGACTGCATTTCTTTAAAAGTTTGTCACATTTCATTTTGCAGATCAAAAAATTAAGACATCATATGTATCAAATTCACCCACTTCAGTTACTTTACATGTAAGCTTGATTTCATTAATTGTTCTGTACTCTGTATTCCTTTTGAGCACAAAGATGAAAACCTCAGCCAGAGTCAGGTCCTGCTGAAAGCTCTGTCTCATTCTCATATTTCTCTTTGCTCCAGGGCCTCTTTCTTCCTAACCTTTATAGCCTTTCACTGTAAAAAAGACTCAAACTCGACCCCCGCCCCCCCCGCCAAAAAACTTCTTCCCCCATTTACTGATCCTAGCAAGAGTAAATGCTTTTTGCTCACAGCCTTAATATAGCATCATCATCATTCTCCTCCAGGTTTTCAATGAAGCTGCATATTTCATCTCATCAGTAGTCACCAAAATCAGTTGAAACATTTCTGTGGATCCCAATGGGCACTGAAATAGGCCATTACAAAACCTAACTTGTGCAGTTTTACTAAAATCTACTTAATTCTAGGCGATTTTTTTTCAGAAAGGATTTTAATACTTGAGTCCATTACATAAGTTACAGAACAATCCATAGGCTCGTTATAGGTAAATTAGTGATTCAGCCAATTTAATAATAATCAAAAATTGAGATTTTATTTCATGATCAAGATACAATTTGGATAGCCACAATTAAAGAGGCAACGCCGAGCCCGGGATCAGCACTGGGTGAACTCTGGTCTGACCTCTATCGTGTCAGAACCCCCTCTGTTCACCAATGCCGCCTCCATCGGGTCGGTTTTTATACAGTTTTTTCCGCCTGAGGCAGAGGTTCTCCTATTCCTTTGTTGCTTCATGTATCCATGAGGTTTCCTTTTCTCCATGCTGGACTGGACAAAGACGTTTCTGAGAAGCGATGAGATCAGATGCCGAGTTACAGGAACCTGGCATTCAGATGCGAAGGTCTAACGACCCTGGTTATCTCCATCGTGGGCGCTTGTCGGCCGATCATCGCCCGGGTGTTCCCCAATCAGTCCCAGGAAGGGGCTCATCTCCGCTGGAGCCACGTCTTTTAGTTTGTAAACTAGGCTCCCCTTCACTGCCATCCGTGGTTTCGCAATCCTGTGAAGCAATCCTCCCCAACCTCTGCTTGTGGGATTTAGAGAGAAAAAATCTCTTTAGAGATTTTTCATACATGCACAACTTGTTTATGAACATGAGTTATTTCTCAATCATTTCTATATTTCATAGGAGCATGAATTAATCCATACCATTTATTACAGGCCCATGGCTGCCAAAGTGAAAATAAAAGGAAACATTCATTGAAATCATGCTTGCAACACACACAAGAGTTCTGCTTCTTCCAATCTTCTACAACTAGGATGGGAAAGGACTTCTTGCGTTCAACAAATTAGTGAACATCACCAAAAACCTTCAAGCATTTCAGCTAACCAGGTGGGCAATCAGATGGCAAAGACAGCCCTCTTAACCAGTCTTCTCTCTGTGGCATTTTCTGTCAGAATGTAATCTTTGCTAACCTCTGACAGATGCACCAACACTCTTCCCCCGAGGTAAGAGGTGGCTCCCCTTTGTTCTTCACACATTAATCTGTGCTAAGGACAACTGCAGCACTTCAGCTACAACAGGTGAGAAGTACTAGGCTCACATGATGAAGTTTGTGGCAAGCAAAGGTTCATCAAAAAAGGGGGCTTAATTATTTCTTTTTCCTCTATTAACACCTATTGCATCTCATCCTGTAATCTCAGGCAACACTTCTCACTCATGGTGTGCCCGCTGAATGAATGACAACACATTCAGTGTCTGGCACAGCCCTTCTTGCAAATGTTCTGCTGGTGCTGCTCTTTCTTCTCCCAGTTTTGAAAATCTAATTGTGATTTGCAACATGCAGAACACCTCAGCAGAGGATCAGTATTTCAAGGTGGCTCGCATTTTTAATGCTGTTTCCCCACCACATCATACAAATACTTTTGTTCGCACTTATCCTATGGTAACTTTGGATATGTGAGGTAGTGGGATTGCTTCACACAGCAGTGAGTGCAGAGCAAGATGACTACATCTACTATAACTACACTGAACAGAGAACTTTTCCTCTAAGAAGGGATTGTTCAGCTTAGTCGTAGGCTCATTTATATCAGATTCTCTCATCACAGGGTCATGACCCAGCTGAGGTGACTTAATGTTCTATAGATTTCAGAACCAAAGTCCAAGAAAGAGAAAAAAAAATACCCCATCATTCTTCACCAGGTTGAAGACTTTTTCTCCTTCCTGGCAAGAAAGCCAGCATCAGCAGCATTATGTAACTCCCACCCATTGTGGGCCCCAGGAGCCACTGTTTCTAAAGCATCATGCTCTGCACCTTGGACTTTCACACTACTCCCTAATGTCTCTTCCCAAAACTGGTACCTACAAGCCCAGCCCAAGGCTTTCAGGCCCTTTTACAAGGGTCTCACTTCCTTAAAAGGCCTCACTATGAGAACTTCAGCTTTAATTCCTGCAGATGTCCTGTATCTCCTTGCCAGACTATTTCCCGTCTCATGAGAGTTTATGTCTGCTCCCTTCACCTGGGGTGAATAAAGCAGAATTAAGGCTGAGCTCCTGCTCCTCCGAGGGGTCCAGCTCACCATACGACAGGATGATCTCCACGAGGGGTAGCTTGGACCATTGGCATCCAAGTGCCCATTCTACCCAAGCTTCTGGGACACTGGCTGCAGCTCAGCAGGACAGATGGACATGTCTAACTTTACACGAGAGCAGCCCCCAGGAATCAGAGTAGTGGCATTGCCTGCTCACCTACCCAAGTGCTTAACTGCGCCAGAGCTGATGTGACCTAGCTTTGGCTCTGGATTTAAATGCTGGAGGCTGAGATTTTGCTTGCTGCTTTAAAGGCACAGAGCAAGCCTCATTTTTCAGATACTGAGCTCCAGCAGGTTTAGCTAATGTCAAGGGAAATCATGAGTCCTTTGGAAACTTCTGAAATTTAGGCACATAATGTGTAAAGGAAGATTGTACAAACAATGCAGCCAAATAAGTAAATCTTGGCGATAGAACAGCCATTTACTGAGGAAACACAGAAGAAGAATTAGCTGGGAAGTGCTGTTTTGTAAAATTATTTGTCCAATTTCCATGTAAGATATCAGCAAATCTTGGAAATTACCTTGGAGATTTCCAGCCACTGGAACACTGCTGCCAGCTCTCTATTTCCATGCCACAGAGATAAAAAAGATCTGCTGAACAGTCCTCCCTTGCTTCCATGCTGCTCTTACACAACTTTTCCACTATTTTCTACGTGGTGACGTTTTTAAACGATAAAAACTTCCACCTGGCATAGAACACTCTTGCTCTCCCTCTCTCCATTTCTGAAGCACAGTAGGATCAGTGATTCACCACGGCTAACAAAGAATGAAGGGGCTGCAGAATGGCTCTAGAAAAAAAAATCAGATGTACAAGTCCCCTGTTGTGAGAAATGAAGCCAACTCTGCCAGCCCTGCACTGCCAGTGCAGCACAGAGTTCTTAGTGCAGACAGTCATGAAGGCTTGGAAAGAGACCCTAGGAAGCTGCACTTCTACCAGTCCTCCTGAGATTTACTGGAGCAGGATCATAAAGTTAGGTTGCTATTTATTTCCACATCAACTCCACTGAATAAGAGTGGGCCAGGTACAAACACTAAAACAAGAACAAACCTGTCTTTTAATCCAAACCCTGAGACTTGACACAAGCATAAAAATGTAATATAGTAAATATATTTTTTTTAAAGGTTCCATTTCCTTCAAATGCACTTATCTCTAGGGTTGCAGCTGGCAGCTAAAATCTCTCTATCTCCAGAGATAAATAGTGAGATTATGAGATCATATTCTCTAAAATTAATTCCCTGGTATTCAGTTTCTCCAGCTTCGATCCATGAATTCTGCACAAAATGTTTCAGGGAACACAGTGCATCTCAGCTAAAGAGTACTTGTTAATAAACAAGATTATTTTATGAACACAGAAATTAGAGAAGGTCAATAAACAAACCCTATTTTAATAACATCTTCTGCATTGTTTCCCCAAGAGAACCAGAGCAGAAAGTGAATTGATATTTCTATGAAAACTCCAGCTCCACATACTCTGCTGCTGTTAATCAGGTCTCCTAATTGCTCTGGAGCAAGACTGTGCATGAGCTGAGGGTGAGTACTTTCCTGGACTGGGGGCCAAAGACAACTATGCTAAAATGAGCAATAGTATGATAAAATGGCAATAATATGATAAAAAACAGAAATAAGGTGCAGGGGAACATGGGCCTCTCCAAGAAGTGCAGAATGCATCTTAAGCAGATGGGTTTTGTGCTTTTAGAAGAAAGTTGCAATTAAATCATCCACCAGTAAGTGGGTGACTGGTCATTTTTTTGGCTGAGCAATAAGCAGGAGAGCTTAACCGTCTGCTAAAACATTTTATCCTCTGCATGGCCATTTTCAGCCTATCTCTGGCCAGCCTTTTGAAGTATCACTGTATTAAAAATGTTCTTCCCCGAAGGTACGTCCACACCGCAGCAGATGTCACTGACTTGGCACTGTTTGATGGGTCTATTAAAAGTAATGTAATTAATTACTTGGCCTGTCATCACAGCATTGCTTTTGAGATATTTTAAATGGTTAATTATTGATAGCCTTATGCTGCAATGTGCCAAGCACCTTCACCCTCACCCCTGGACACTGAGACGGGCGAGTGCAGGCTCCCCAGGCTCTGAGCATCCTGTCCCCTCCTGAGGCTGCTGCTTCATGTGGTACTCAGCACAGTGCCTAGTGCCACCACTCCTGGGAGACCTGACCCAGCAGCAGGCACTGTGGCCAGCCCTGGCTGTTTGGAATACTAAATCCTGTGTCAGTTGATGATTTGGGAAAGTGCCATTCCCTGCAGCTGGGTAGGACCCACACCAGAATGGAGGAGCATGACAAGAAGGGAGCAGCAGGGCTGAACTGCCCACACTGACCACAAGCCCAGTCCCCTTTGCCTTGCTCAAAGGACATAACCTGTGTTGATAGCAAGGATGAAGGAGAAAAAATGAGCCTTGGAACGAGGGAAGGAAAAATGCTTTCTCTGAGTGTTTTAGGGTTAGTCTTTTTGTCTTCCACTACCCAAATAATTATTTAAATACATAAATAATTGGCAATATATTAATACAATTTTCCTCAAGTCTAGCCTGTTTTGCCGATGATGGTAACTGAAAGTGATCTCCCTGTCCTCATTTCAACACATAAGCTTTCCTGATCTTCCTATTATCTCCCTCCTTCCTCTTAAGGAGAAGAGCGAATGAGCAACTGTGGGAGTTTGGCTGCCAGCCATGGCCATCCCACCACACTTGGATACCAAACATCTCACATGGACAAATACTGAATCACGTGCAGGGAACTGGGAACTACAGCACCTATGGAAACCTCAATGAGAGGGATGGCTCCTGGTGCCCACTGATCATCAGACTGAGACAGAGCTATGCCACCACCTTTGCTAAACTGTCTGTCTGCATCTAATTCCTTCACGAGGAAGTGTCTCTTGGGTTCTGCAAAATTTCTGCCAACACATTTGACTTCCATCTTGGGACAGAAAATGCAGTACAGCAAAGCATCCTTGAAAAATTGCCGAGCTCTGCTCTGTGGCAGTTATGACCGCATCTATTGCAAATAAAAGGAAAAGGAGCAAATTCTGAGAGGTGAAAAAAAATCTATAGGCATACAGAGGATACAAAAAGTAAGAGTAATCTGCTGCCTAGGTCTCTAAAGCACAAATCTTTGCTGATTTATCAGTTGCTGATATTGCCATTGTTTGTTTCATTTTAGACATACCACCAGGAAGCAAAAAAGAAGCATCACATTTAGGGTTAGGTTATAAAAAGTAATTTACACAGTTTCTTCTCAAAATCGATTCAAAATGTCTCAGATATGAGCCAGGTCATGCAAGCTAAGATATCCCTAAACTGTAAACAGAGTACAAATAAATATGAATTTGAAATATGAAAAGAGGGGTATGTCTCCAGGCATCTTTCTCAGCATCCTCCCTCGGTGATATGGTAGAGTCATCAGCAGACTAATGAACACAGTCATGTTCAATATTAATGGGAACTTTTCTCAAGTGCTACCAAGGGCCAAGAAATATTACATAGGAAGTAATATAAGAGTTAAAGTAGAAGAGAAAGTTAAAGTTTAAGTAGAAAGAAAGTAGAACACAAGTGAATTTAGGACCTCACCTGAAGTCTATTGAATAGAATAGGTAGAAAACCCTTGACTCAGTGATGCCTTATATCTTTCTTGAGAGAGAAACATTCAAACTAGCATTTTCCCCGTAGGAAACAAAGCAACAGATACAGAGACAAATCTGAAAAGCAACAATAATGAAAATGAACTAGAAGTGAAAGCAGGGAGCTCGCTAGGTCTGACTGTGCCATGCAGTTTGGCAGCTATGCAAGCTAATATATTTTGGGCTGCAAACATACATACATGATGTGGTGTTATGCCAAGTGATTCAGGCTGGCTCTAAAAGAGACAGTTGTGTAACCAAAACCTCTATGGCCATCTTTGCTTGGCACCCCACTTGATCTCAGAGGAGTAGAATGTTTTACCTCAGTAGCAGGTGGCATCAGAGCAACACTTGAACTGGCCAAATCCAGACTGACTAATTTCCAGCTACAATGCATGTCCTCCATCCAGGAAAGTTTTCCCATGAAATAAAGAAAGGCTGTGGGGAAAAAGAAGCCCAACACCCAGGAATCATCGATACAGACAGTTATGGCCGGTTGCACTTGGTGAGCTGAAGTGTTCCTTGCTCCACAAGGAGCACTTCATCTTGTGCTACAAGATCTGCTAGGTGCTGTCTGCTGGCCACAGTGGTTTTCCCAATGAGGAAAACTCTCTCCCAATGAGACTACTCTCTCTTGTACTTGATCCCTAAGTAGAGACTGTGGATGAACAGGCGAAATTTTCCTCTGTTTGAGCTCTGAATTTACATGAGAAGTTTACCATTTGAGTATCATCCTATTCTGCACTGATTTTTCTTTTTCTCCCCTGCTTTCTGCAAATTGAAATAAATGGATTAACTAGAATTCAATTGACCTTCTGTTGTTTAAAACTGAGTCTTACTTGTTATGCTCATACAAGGTGGCACAGAACTAAGCAGACATCCAACCTAGACAGGCAGGCTTTTATGTTATGTAAAGCATAAGCAGATTTCAAAGCAAAGTAACTATTAACCTCTGCCTAATTTTTTCTAAAAGGATTTTTAAAAAGAATTTGAAAGCAGGGCAAAGCAAAAACTACATTTCAGAATAAGGCTTGTTAAGCAAATGCCAGTGAGATAATACATGACTCAAGCATACTGCAATGCTTCCCTTCATCTGTCCTCCCATTTACAGAATCAAAATCACAGAATGGGTAAGTTTTGAAGGGACCACAGTGGTTCAAGTTCCCTGCTCAAGAACTGTCATCCTAGAGCACATTGCAAGAACTCTTTAATATCTCCAATGAGTGAGACTCCAAAACCTCTCTGGGCAATCTGTTCCTGTGCTCAGCCACCTACACAGTGAAGAAGTTCTTCCTCATGTTCAGGTGAAACACTGTGTTCCAGTTTTTTCCTCCTCTCCTATTGCTCAGATGGAGCAGAGCCTGGCTCCATTCTCTCGGCACCCCCCTTCAGACACTGATAGACATTGATGAGGTTCCCTCTCAGTTGTGTCTTCTCAAGGCTGACCAGGCCCAGCTCCCTCAGCCTTTCCTGGTAAGAGAGATGTTCCAGTTCCTTCATCATCTTTGCTACCCTCCACTGGACCCACTCAGGAGCTCCATGTCTCTCTTGTACTGAGGACCCAGAACTGGACGCAGCAGTCCAGATGTGCCTCACCAGGGCATGAGCCAAAGGACACACTGCTGGCTCATGGATGGCTTGCTGTCCACCAGGACCCCCAGGTCCTTCTCCACAGAGCTACTTTCCAGCAGGTCAGCCCCTAGCCTGTGCTGGTCCATGGGGCTATTCTTCCCCAGGTGCAGGACCCTGCACTTCCCTTTGAATCTCAGACGGTTCCTCTGTGTCCATCTCTCCACCCTGTCGAGGTCCCTCTGAAGGGCTGCACAGCCCTCTGGGGAATCAGCCTGTCCATTCCAGGCTGACTCTCTTAAGATCAGGTGGTCCCTCTTGCTGTGTGTGCTGCACACCTTGATCCTCAGCACATCTATATATTTATGTAATAGCAACCATCAAAACTACTCTGAGATAGCAGAGGGTGCCACTCAGGGAAGATTAGCTCATGGTGTAGGTCTTATGAATTTACTGCTTCATTTGGGAAACATCAGTTGAATATAAAGAAGCAACTGTATTGCCACTTCTCTCCTAATCATGTGCTAGAAGCTTCTTATTAAGGATATTCAAGTGACCTGTGTGACAAATTACTGCCTCAATAATTTTCCCTATGGGCACTGCCACAATTGTGCCATCACAAATCCAGCCAGTAACATTTCAGTATTCTGCCAGAAGCAGACCAGAAAAATGAAGTAGGACACACAGTTTGTTTCTTACCAGTTTAGTCCCCAAAGAGTGTCAGTGCCCAAACGCCTCAATTCATGCCCACTAGGAGGAACCAGGAACCATTCCTGCTTTTCCTTTTTCATCACTTACCATTTTGAAGAGGGCTGACTAAGGATCTCAGACACTGAAAACCAGACCTATCAGGTAATGTAGCACTTCTCTCTTTTTACAGCAACAGGATTATTCCCTCTTGGCTACTGTAGTCTAAACATATAGAATGAAGCCAGTTATCTTGGTCCTCAATAGTTGGGTGCTCTAATTTGCTTTTCCCTGTGTTTGGATCAATCCTGTCTTTTTTGCAACCTCTTTGAATCTTTCCTCAAGTGTCTGTATCAGTAATAGCTGATCAAAACTTCCACCATGTGGGGAAGTCCAATGATGATGAAGTCCTAAGATGATGCACTATAAATATTAACGTTTCTAACACTCCTCTGGTTCAGATGCAGCTAGAGCTGCAAACAGCCATCCATTAAAGCCTAACCAAGGCTAAAATAGACAGGCTGTGCAGCTTCAATGTGAATATTTATTCCTGTTTTGTCTTAACTCCTGTAATCTAACTCCTCCACCCAGCTACATAGAGTGCTGATCTCACATCTGCATAAGATACTGACCAGCCTCAAGCCACACAAACTTCAAAACAGACTTTTCATCCTCTCTGAAAGATGTCAAAACATTCAAGTTTGCTTTATAATTAAAAATATTTTAAAAAAGGGGAAAATAAAATACTGAAATTGCTTTTCAAAGTGCTTTGTACCAACTTACATTGTATGCAACATCTAAAATTACAACTGGAACAAGATGCTTTTGGCTTGTCAAATTTACAAAAGGTTCAAAAACTTTCCTTGAAATTTTAAACAGAACATGTATGTGAAATACAATTTCCAACACCAAACCTATTTGCTTGAAAATTTTCAACTGTTTTGCTTCAGTAATTTTGCTCCTGTTCCCTGAACAGCTGATTGTTTTCACTGTTTTCTGTTAGTAAACTGCACATAATTAAACATAAACAAGGTACCACTGCAGCATGACTTGATGGAAAAGGAGTTACCTCAGTGGTACCACGCAGCATATGCAGGGCTCTGAATTAGATAAGAATAACGTGGTTTAGCTTCTCCCTGCAGAGTTTCAGTGATTCTGGTCTCCCCTAAAAAGACATGAACAGAACTAGAGCAAGTATTCCCACTAAAACTCACATTCACAAAGCAGAAAGGACTTAGTAAAACTGCACAGGTCTGTTCCACACCCTTTGCTGTTACTTCAGGTCTAAGTATTGAAATTTGGACTTAAATATGTTTTCAATACATGTTTATCTGTCTACTTAATTATATTTTAGGGGAACAAAAATTAACTAAGCATCCATGTTACAATCATCTCAATCATTGTGTGGTCAATTTTGAGTGCCTTTCCTTCTAATATAGTTTTTAAAAAGCAGTCTTTATAGCTAGGCATAGTGAAAACAGTTTCTACAAGGAATTTTGCAGGAATATTTAGCTTTGAAAGCATAGATAGCCCAGAGAGATGTGTGTTCTCCACTCAGTACCTAGTGGATATTTCCTGTATCAGAGCATCCTGGGCACAACTCTCAGAGAAGCAGGCAAACATTCACAAATTCCATGATCCTCTGCAGCACTACAGCATGGCACAGAGGGTCCTCTGAACATGGAGCTGCAGCAAAGCAACGTTAATGTCACAAGCTGCAGACATCACCAAAGCAATACACTTTGCTAACACGTTATCCTGTCTCCCCCTCCTGCTGCTTATCCCACAAGACAGTTCTCTGCCCTAAATGGGACTTCACCAGGCATGGACTTAATCTGAGTAATAGGGAAAGAAAAGCACCAGAACAAGATATAGGGGATCTTCAGAAGTTGCAGCTCACCTCTATGATTCCTTGAGTTTTCCATCCTTGAATAGCTCTGAACAACCATGCAGTGAGCAGCCTTTGTCTTTTACAGATGAGACTGGTGTGGCCTCAGAAGCAACCCACTTTGTGAATACCTCTGCTACATGAGCCCTGATTTCAACCTATCCTTTACAGACGTATAGGCAAACAAATGAAGAAAAAAAAGACAAAAAAGAAACCAGACTATCTAATATCGTCTCAATTTAAAAAACATAAGTGACTGCAAGAGCTAGGTACTTCTACAGCCAGCCACATTCCTAGTATCCCTGTGCACAGTCTGTGTAATTTGTAGTATGTTTTATCTATCCTTCAGTAAGTCCATCTGTACGTATGCTATAGTTACCACAGGAGAGTTAAAAATACATCCTAGGTGTAGCAATACATAAGGCAGATCCTCACCAGTAAACTAGGAAATGAGTAATTCCCCACTCTCCTGAACAATTCTTCACAATGACAACTCCCTCCTTCCCACACACCTACACTCTCACACGCCTGGAGAAGCCGGGGGCGGGGGAAAGCTGAGCTTTGCAATGTTGTCTGGAAGCTCATCAGATCCAGGCTACTTCCAATTAAAGGAGGGAGCAAGTTCAAAGCCTCTGCTGATCTTTGCTCTGAACTGGCATTATGCTTAGAGACATCTGTGCCTGCTGCTGAGACACAAGTCTGCTGAGCCAGAGAAGAATGTGTACGAGCATGTCCCCCCTCAGGAAATAAAAACAGGATTTCAGGGAAACCCCAAACCTACTCAGGTGGCTGACAGTACTGGAACACTGACTTGAATAGACAGGAGAAAATCACAGCCAAATGCAAGTGAACTACAGTGGCTTCTGAGCACTGGCAGAAGATGCTGAGGGGGAGCGAAGACCAAAGCGAGGAGATGCGCAGAGGGAAGGTAATCCTGGCACTGCTGACATCATCGTGCTGTGAGGATCTGAAAGGTTCCAAGCTGCAGGCTACTCTGCAGCATTGGCTTTTCCCCCCTCCCTAAATGCATGCACTTGAAAAGTCTCTGGTTTTTGAATCCTAGATATTGTACTGGAAATTAAGAAACAGCCTTCCAGAACTGTAAGGTATTTCAGCAACTATCAGAAAGACATGCTTGATGATAAGCTGTATAATTTGTCACATCATTTCCTTTTTACCAACTGTCAGAGGATTCTGAATTGAGATAAAAATTTCCCACTTGCTGCCATTAGCTCGGGCCTGGATTTTTTGCAACATCCACGAAATCTTCAGAGTCAGTTCACTGACTAGAAATGGAGCTGCAAACACACACCTTGTATTTGCCATGACAAATACAGTGACAACAGCTGTGGCACGTCCCATCTTTAAGCTTTATCTGGTCCTTGAATATCATTAAAGAAGGGAAGACGAGTGGGGAGAAAACGGATACTTGCATGCTTGTGATCCAGAACAACTTTCGGCAGAGGTAGGTTCCTACTGCCCTCTGCTGTAACATCCTTTTACGACTGCCCAACGTGCAACACTGGGTGCTACACCCAGATTGTATTAAAACTGTTGAGAGTGGAACAAGACAGTTAAAAACAATAGGCTTTGGTTTCTCGCTGCTGCTTTTAATTCTTGAAGTGGATATATACTTCCCAGATGTTGACCCAGGCTCTACCAAATTACTGGTAAGTCTCCCTAGCAAAATATTCCATTGAAACTGCCTGAAGCTTCTTTGGCACTGCACAATCACTGCAGCACCAGAAACATACCAAATTTTCCTAGCAGCAAAATGGGATACTTTGACTGGACAACCTGAGTGGTTTATATATATTTTTAAAAGGAACAAAAAAGTCTAATTCATCATTTTAATATAAGGCAGCAATATAACTTAGGTAATGAATAATGAAGAAAGCTGGTCACTATGCAATACTAACGTGTACTTGCAGTTGATCCATATTTAAAGAATTCCTTTCAGTTGTTTTTCCAGTAGTTCTTGATGTTCCTTGAAAGCTTTGTAACTTATGGAGACTACAGAGCTACAGGCTTATACAACAAAACTTGAACGAGTCATTTTTGTCTGTGTTCTTTCCCTTTACTACTCAAACAGCAACAACACCAAATTTACTGAAGCTGGCTGAGATATATCATGTTTCTTCTCTTGCCTCTACTGTTCATGCAAACAAAATAATTTCCTATAGAAAACCCTATATATTTAAGGGCAGTAAACAAAATGCATCTCTTTGGTTTGACACTACAGCCCTTCTCCCTCCCAAAACAAAACAGACTTCACAACATCTGTAACATGACAATTGTAGCTTGGCAACATGCACATGTGAAAGATTGCATGTGCAACACGTATTGTCACATATAGAGATGCTACACCTAAAGTCAAGCAGGGGCTGAGATCCTCAATGTCATTTGGGTATACACCTACTTCCTGTTAGAAGGAATAGGAACTGGACATTCAAATCACTCTAGTGGACTTGAAAGCATCTTCTGTGAACAGCTTGTGACACCAACATTTACTCCTATTGTAATTTTGTTCTTAAAGTCTTTTCAGTATCTCTGCAAGCAGCTGTAGTTAAGGGAGAACAGAATCCTAAGTCAAGGCTGCAACACATGGACACTGCATGGGCAAGGTACTGATCCATAGATAAATCCACACCTGCACATATCTACACCCTCATACAAGGCTAACAAGATTCATTGCCTTTCTAATACCCTCTCTGAACTTTGGATCAAATTTCCTGTATAAGCTGCTATCCCTTCAAAGAAAGGAGGACATAATTACAGTTCTCAAATGGCCTGAGGCATTCCACTTTTTTTTTTTTTTTTTTTAAGGTCTGCATTCAACTTACATGAAAAGGACAAACAGTAACTTAATGAGGCATTTGAGTTATGGGAAATCCTGGGAAGAAAACTGCACAAATGCTAGTGACATTTGGGATTCTGTGAGGTTTTCAGAATAATATCTAATGACTGGAATAAATTTTTTCATTGAATGGGCTGGATCTTTTTAAAGATCTGATTCTGATCTTAAACTGTGTTTGTCAGTAGTATAAAGATACGCAGGTGGATGTCTGCTACATACCCTACTGTCAACTCTTCAGATTTCAGAAGAGCCTTCTTCAGGGTTCTTTTGTGTTTTCTTAGGAAACAGTCCCACTTCAATGATTTTTCTGGGTAAGATTAAAAATGCATTTTTCCCTCATAAAAAAAAAAAAAAGTCTGCAAATAAGAACAGGTTCTGGAAATTGAACTCGAGATTTGGAAGAGAGTTTTTCTGGAGTCTAGGATGTGGCTTTGGGGAAAGCCGCACGAAGTTCAATACACAAATAGTTCTAATGACTGAAAAGGAACTACTTCTGTGTTTAATTAAGTACACACATAAGTTCTCCACTAAATCAGTGGACTAAACCAAGGACTAAGGACTGCTAATCCATATGAAAACTTCATTCTAGGTTATACATACTTGAAGAATGGGATTGAATAAATTGATCTGAAAGGCTAGAGTACAACTACTGTTCTACACCACAATAGTGCAAAACTATCAAAAAATAAAGCAAAAACCAGCAGAACCCTAACATAAGTGAGCCCTATTGGTTTTAAAAGCAGTACTGAAATCACATGGTGGCAGTATGACAAGATATGCCAGAATGTTTCTGGTTTCACTTTCATCTCCAATTAATTCTCATGTTTGCACAAAGCCTTCTCTTTGTGAACATTTATTTTACCCACTAGAAAAGAATACAGACTCAGCAAATCTTAAATTATATACTATTTCAAATCTTATATAATGTACTACTCGTCTTGGCATAGAAATTATTTCACAGAGGTTGATTACCCAAGTGGAAGGCAAGGCCTGTCCTCTCGCTCCCACAAGTTAATCTGATTGATTAAACAAATGTATCTGAACAACTGATAAGTACTACTGCCTGCAGACTCTGCAAAATCAAAGTCCATATGGCTACAATAATTCTTCACCAACAAAGTCCCAAAACCCTTGATGAGCAAAAGGCAGATGAAGCAGACCTGTCCTCTGCTCAAAACATCAGGACAGAGGAAGCAGTATCACCTCATTTCATCATTAGCATAATAAAGTGTCTCTCTGGGACAGGTCAGCAAAACGAATGTAGTCAAGTTTATAATGAGTTTTCTTTCCATCTCCTTAGAGAAGTCTCACAAGGGAGTAGCCTTGTGAGTGAGTGAGAATTCAATTTCTTCAGACTTTATTGGGGTGAGGTTCCCATGGCATCATCTTCCTCTTCCTCATATACCTTTACACAGGTTCCAGCATCTTACACAGCCCCTGGAGATGTGAGCAGTTTATGTCAAACACTTTCTAGAGGGGTAAAGAGGCAGAGACTGCTCTTCCCCTGTCAGCAGAGGGTTACAGAAGATGATATCTGCAATCTCCAAGTGCAATTCTTACTTCCACTGGCTCAGTTCTATTGCATATCACCTGTCCAAAGCCAACTTCCCTTCAAAGGACACCCTTTTCTTTCAGGAGACAGCTAGCAGCTCTCCCTTCCTTAGTAACAGTCTTGAGATAAACATAGATGAAACTTCAGGTTGCTGAGGCTTCCAGGTCACCTTTTTTCCTATAAATATAGGGTTAGGCTTTGGAGCAACTTTCCTGGAATTCAAATTGTACGGTAATTAGATACTGAACAGGATGGCTACAATGAGAGGAGCTATTGGAAAGGGCTTCACTGAGGTTCCAGCAGTCACATTATGCAGCTTCTTTCAGGATGCATGTTTTCAGTCTTGCAGGACTCATAGGCAGGTCCATAGCAGTGAACTAGAGAGGGCCTGAGACTGGGGCCAAGCACTATCACACAGCTGCTGCATTATTTAATTTTTATCATAAACCTTGACATACTTCACCCATGCCAAAATGCCATTTACAAACAACATCCACATGTACCATTTCCACACTGCAGAAGAAAGATTTGGAAATGCATGAACTTACTAACTTACCACAAGAACTTACTGTTAAAGTGAGAGGGCAGAAGATTTCTGTTATCTGGACTTGCTACATCTCACTACAGACATTCTTTGGCGAATACTTAGTAAAATACCTAAGACAACAGGAATGGAGTGAGGTGAGTACTTGATCTGAAGACTCATGATGTACAGGTATGTATCACAGGAAACAGCTAGTAAGGTTAGTTTATTTTTTCATGGTTATGGAGAATCACAGAATCATTTACATTGGAAAAGACTTCTAAGATCATCAAACCCAACCCTTAAGCAGTGGTAATTCTTCTCTGGGTGTGCCTTCTCACCAAAATCAGTGAGAAATGAATATGTGCAAGAGGACACTGACCTTTTCACTGGGATGGTTGTGCCTACCTGCTCTACATCACTGAAAACAGAGAAAGGAGATCTTAGCAAGAGGTAGCTGCAGCTCTGAGGTATGGAACAGTACCTGTGGCATAGAAGCAGCTCAGAAAGGAAGATGCTGTTGCCAAGGCAACAAAAGAGTGCAGAGGTTCTGGGCATCCTCTCCTGGACTCCCACAGAGAGTTAGGTTTTGCTCTGGCAGAGCCAGGAGGACAGGAGGCACTACCACCATGTGCCCTCCCACAGGGCAGAACTCTTCCTCTGGGGCACAGGGCTCAGCTGGCACAGGCAGTGCAACATCTCATCAGCTGAAGCCAGAGAGAGCCTGTTTCTGTTTAGCAGAAGTTCCAGCTGCTTACAGAAATCCCAATGATAAAGTACAAGCCAAAAGAAAGAAATCCAGATCCTGTCTTTCAGTTTAGTTCCAAATTAGCAACTGTAGCCCTTTAAATTGTTGCTTTTTTGCCATCATCCAGAGAAAATCAGTTGCTTGTCATGCCTCAATTAATACATGACCTGACAGGTTTTTTGTGGAGATCCAACAAAAGACATTCATCAGACATTAATCATTAGACAAGCTTCAAATGAGACTTTCATGTTCAATAAAAAGCTGATCACATGCAGTAGTAGATAAACCTTTATCCCAAATAGATGGCTTTTGTACACTGTGAGATGAAACCTTTGCCTTCCAGGTTTTTTTACTGGATACTATTTGCTAATGATCCATGTGGGATTCTGGCCAGAAAAGCTGACTCACTAGGGATGGCCTCCCTCACAGTACAGCCATCACAGCACCAAAAGCTTCTAACTGGGAACGGCTGACATTGAAATAGAGCATTTTTCAATGCCTAGGGCACTTTGTGCAGACAGCATTCATTTCTATTTAGCTACTTTTCCAAGGCTTTCCATGTCCTTTCAACAATACACTTGCTGTGTAGTAAGAATCAAGAAGAGTTAATAAATTATCTTTCCTGCCATTCCTTTTCATGGAAGTGAGACTAAATCCTCATAACTGCAAAACTGCTGTGCTTGGGGCTTCTGAAATGAGTTGGACATGTATGTTCCATCTGTTTAAAGAGTAATTACAGGGATCAACATAAGCTTCTTGCTTTTTATGGACCAACATTTGCTCTTATCAGTGAAACAGCATTTCAAGAAAGTCAATAACCACAGAAATACATTGGTTATGGATACAACTACATTCTGTAACTCTGGGAGTTTTATGAATTTGAAATCAATGAACATTTAATGTGCCTGGCAAATTTAAAAGTTTTTTCTCCAAAATACCTGCTGTGACAACGGTTTGAATTAAAGTAGCATGTGATACAGGGCAATCACCTTCTAATGCAAGACAATCACTTGCTTTAAAAAGATATTAACACACTGGTGCTTCATCAACAAATAGTTAAACCTCTCTACCTATCACACATGGGGTATTGACACAGGGGACATTCAGGAACGTGCCTGTATGGCCAAGAGACTACAACAGATGGTACATGGCTGCAGTTAGTGCTCCAATCTGTGGCAGTTTGGAGTTCTTAAAAAAAAAAAAAAAAGACAGTCTCACATTACCTCACATCATAAATAGAGTGTGAACTGTTGCAAAAAAAAGCATGAGGGGGCAGCATCTTCAAGAGTTCAACTCTTTGGAAGAGCAAGCCAAGGAGGTTTGGAAATCTGTTAGTTCCAGGGTACATAGACTGAACTCCAGGTGTTCAGGCTTGTGGTTCAATCCTCCAATCTCCCTGCAGCATCTCTACAGTCCTTATGAACATCATGCCAGGAGGAAGAAAAGTATTTGATATACAGATTACCTGCCACTGAAAACAGTTACGATTTTTTTCTGTTTCTAGACATTCTTATACATTGCTGAAGGACATTGAATTCTTGGGACAAAATAATTGTAAGTATAAGAGGTCATCATTTTGCCAGATAAAGTCTTGCTTTGTGGAATATGGTGAAAGAAGCATGATATAAATTCTACCACTATCTTTGTTATAGATTACACAACTCAATTGAAAAATTCTTTTAGCAGTAAAAGAAACTAGATGCTATTTTCCTAAATAACTGCAGTTCCCATTTAAATGAGTACAGGCCCATCTCTAACTTTGAATGAAAGGCCACTTTGTCTACTCTTTTGGCCAGCAGCACCACACATTTCAAAGATGTATTTGTTTCTTGGGGTTGTTCACACTGAGTTGCACTGTTTTTAAAACAGTATGACCAACTACCACCACCTCCAGTTGAATAGCCATAAAATAGGTAGCCTGGATACCAGGAAAACACTTGCTAAAGCAGCACAGAACTTGTTAACATACTCACCAGAGTATGCTAACCTTTACTGCAATTCAACTGCTTCTTTTAGCTTTGCTTTTAATGAGCTTGGGCATCTAGGAGGGTTCAGGTTGACCACCTAACCAAAGAACTTGGGGGATACTTGAAAATGTATATATATACACACATAAACAGCTACCTGTAAGAAAGGATAGCAGCAGAAGACACAAAATAATAAACATGAAGCAGAAGCAACTAAAATAAAGGCAGATTTTCAGACTGAAAAACATGGATACATAAAGACCATCATAAGTAGGTACGAAACTAGCTTATTTCCCACCAGACCTACAAGGCTTAGTACTCCCAGAATGGAAATACTAAAGCTAGATGAAGTCATATGTGGGCCATTTTCTTGGAAAAGAAAAAAGGCAGTCATACTGAAACAAGATAAACATCAACTGCAGCACACCCTTCTACTTTTCCTACAGGAAAATGGATAAAACCCATTGATTTTCAAATATTATTTCAGAGAGAAATTTTGAGTGGTTTCCAGTAAAAGTTAGCAGTAGGCTCAGATGCCTATTTCAAAGCAGCATGTGTGTCCTTCCAGTGCTCTCCCCTTGTTTCACTTGCTCTTGTTTCTCTTTTAAGTTATACACAGCAGTGTGTACTATCTCCTACATGGACAGATGTACGATGACTTCTAATATCACAGGATAATGTTATGTAAATTTAAGAATACATGCTGGGTTTTTAAGAAATGGGACACGTGCAAAACAAATGCACAACTGAGTTGTAAAGAATTACAGACACTTGAAATTTGTGGACAGGAATAGCAAGAAGCACTTGTGAAGTTGCAGAAGTCCAACTCCTACCTCATGGAAAATATGTTGACATGGGATGTTCCACAGGTACTAACATGGTTCCAATGGGAATAATGCAGACAGATGCCTTCATCCCCGTTTTTTGTAGAAATTAACTCTCACATGCAAGACCACTACAGCATACCAACAATCAGCCCAGCATTGCCCAGGTAATTCTCTGAGATGTGCTAGTAATAAAGCTGAGTGAGGATAATTTGGTTTTTTTTTTTGTCTCACAATGCTTCTTCCTCTGTTGAACCAATTCTAAGAATTGTAGGCATCAGTTCCAAGGACAAAAAGACAAGGCTGGTATCTAGCAGCAATCAGCATAGGGAGATGAGCAGCCACCAATATAAGGCAATCGAAATATTGCACTTCAACACCACAGCAGGTCAGTGCTACTGCCAATATGACAACCCATTGTGAAGGAGGAGCTGCAGTATTTCCTTCAGCTGCTGCTTAGAAGTGTTATTTGTGGGACAGCAAAAACACAACAACAAAGCAGTGTTTCATATGGGTGAAGCTTATTTGTCTTTCTTTGAATAAGTTAAAATGAAGAAATAAAAAAATTGGATAAAACAAAGACTAAGGCAGAACCAAAGTTTTGGGGCTTTTCCAAGCAAAAAGCCAGAACTCTTTATTAGGAAATAATGGCCAGTGCTGGCAGTACTGTACAAGGACACTATTACTGTCTTTAAGTAAGACTCTAACCCTGGCTGCAGGCCTGAGTCAAGAACTCTCCTTTTCACTCTAATACTCAGTATCACTATTGTCAAAAACTCCTTTGTTCTTTTTTTTTCTGCAATCATACTTATCTGCCTTAAAAGGTTGTGAAGCATATTTATTGCTCAGGTACCTGTGGATTATAGACTGTGCAAACATAAAAGCAGAAAGGAATGAATGAGGTTTGCAGCATAGAGAAACATTCCTTCTCTTAAAGCATTATGAACTTCAGCCCCCCTAAAAAAAGTCTTCTGCAGTTTGAAGACTAGAACACCAAAACCAGTGACTCAAGATTTGGTTATGTTATGGTTTGTTACCATAACAAACCTACATGCACAAACTGGCATGCAAATACAGTTTGAGTAATTTGGTACAAAAATTACCACATCGAAACCCCTTAAAAATAACTGATCATAAAGGAGTGCAAAAAATTAGGTTTTGATCATTTACATAAAAAAGCTGCACTTCACCTGTGTAAGCCACTTGTACAGATCTGGGTGACTAAACAAGCCCTGGTCTTCCTTAAGTCAGGTTCAAATGCTTCCTTGCTGTGCACTGATGCCACCACCTGGCTGTTTTCATAAGTCAAATTCCTGCATCTACTACTTCATTTTACTTAGGTTTTTCTTTGTTAAGGCAGCAAAAGCAGTTCATCCAAGCAAAAAATACTCAGCCCATTAAGATTTCTCTGTTGTCACCTACAAAAAGAATCTACAACATTGCATGGGAATAAATTGATGCCTGACAAGTATGTGATAGTCAAGCTCTTGCATGATTACCAGAGGTGCCCAACAAGGTATGGTCAATGACACCTTCACATGCTGGCCACAAGCTTCAGAGCTTCTTCATTCCCTCAGTTCAACACTACAGAGCCCTGAGAGCAAAAGCTATTTGTTGTTCTCAACTACCACCTACTGCTAGAAGAACTGAATACATTTTATAGCAAAACAAGTACATGCTATACTCTCAAGCAGATGCTTGAACCAATAGTTCAGCAGAAAGCTGAAGGCATCCAGTTATTCTGAGCCCAGCCTTTACTGAAGCCTCCTTTTTGGAGTTATCATGCCCTTCTAGTTTCACACATGGCTCAGTTTCTACCCTAGAAAACCACAAGTCAGCAAAATCTAAATTGTATTCCATGAGAATAACCCTCATGTAGGTAAACACAAGGCTCTCAGGGAGCCAAAGGGCCTAGAACTTCAGGGATAGAGAAACAGATGGGTATGAATGGATTAATACAAACTTCTCTTAGAGATTGAACACAGTCCTCTGAGAAATAACAGCCCAAACTTAAGAGTGTGGCTTAATATAAGGGGCAAATATACACCTGTGTTGAGGAAGGCGGAAGGACCAGTAAGGCTGTATAGACTGTGCTTCCACACCACATGAGCTCATGCTCACCCACCTGAGTGCAGAGAGTATCTGATGGGCAGAAGTATGTGAAAGCTTCTCAAAGGATCAGGCTGACCTTGTCTTTTTTCCTGCAGCTGGCTCACGACTCACTATCAAAAAATGGGATGTGCGAACTCTGGAGGGAAATCAAATGTCTCCTGAAGATATTGGTGTTCCCACCACCATCCCAGAGTCTCCTGCCTCTGAGCCTTAGGGAGTCTGGCTCACAGGCTGTGCAAGAACTGCTGTCAGGCCTGCTCTAAGTTGTAGGCAGCTGTGACTAGGGCTGTCTACAAGCTCTTCCCTCTCTATTCCCTTCTCACTCGTACCTTGGACCGCAACTATGAGCAGCACAGTTTCCAGCATGGCCTCCCCTCAGCAACCAATATTTGAAATCTTGTAATACTAGCTTGTCTACCTCTCACTGGACTGCTACATGCTTGGAAAACCATGTCACCAAGCAGGACAACACATCCTCTTTCTCCTGCCACCCCAGGGGCACTTAGCCCACAAGCAATCCATGATTGCAGTTGCCTACTGAAATAGCAGCTCTGAACCTGACATTCAAATCTCTAACCCTGCAGTGACCACACAGTGGTACAAGGCATCTCCTCTAGAACAAACTTCACGCTGCTGCTCCCAGGGCCTGATTAAGGAACAGCTGCCATGAAACCTTTCAAGCTTGTTGGAATGTGGAAGGGAAAAAACATTACTGCAGGTAACTGCCTTTCATTTCAAGTAAACTGATGTCGCCCTGATTTTCTCAA
>WBNO01002502.1:58578-74197 GCA_013400575.1 Peucedramus taeniatus | reverse complement strand
CAAGACCCCTGAATAGTTAATACTACCTTTTATCCTTTATCATTTTCTTTTATGAGCCAAGGGATTGTTCATTCAAATTCCTCTAATCCTCATAATATCTTGGCCATTATTACAAATCCTAGCTTTTTGGATAGCATCTAATTTTGTATGAATCTCACGAGTGCTGGAGGAATCTTGTTAAATGAAAATGAAGCATCACTTTTTACCCATGATTTCATTTGTAATTCAGTATTTTAACTATAAAAAAATAGAAACTATTAGCTGTGGATTCAGTCTGCAGCCTTAATTACAGGCTTTATAATTTTGCAGATATGTGCCATATACTAATGACCATAACAAGACGTGACAGGCAGTTTGCTGTTATTTATTAAATAAAACTCTCTTCCTGGGAAAGAAACTTATGAAATAAAAAAATCTATTACAACAGTAGTTAGTGTTATAAGCAACTTTATTATTTCCCTGTACTCAATTGTACTGTCAGTAATAATTTTTAGGAATTTAAACTTAGTGATACAATTCCATATATTTTTTTCCCACTTACCTCATTAACTGATGTCCTGGCATTACCTAAAAGGAAAACCACACTGCAGACAGAACTTCATGACCACAGACCCCTAGGAGTTCTCTCTAATACTAAGATGTAGCTCTCCCTTGCATATTTGTTTTACACTAGAGAAAGTTAATGGAGATAATATGATTTTTTTTTTCTTTAATAGTAGTTGTATTTTTTTTAAGTGGGTAGGGACTGACCTTCTGAAGACTATTAAAGAGAGAAGTATGATCAGTGTCTAGTTCATTAGTGCAGGCTACAAGTCACTTGTATTTAGTTTTCTATTTTGAAACTATCTGTCTGTACCTCCATTGCCTCTGCTTTCTGTTAGTGACTGTAAGACTTTCAAATTTTGCCTACACAGCCTTGGGAATTGAATCCCACTCCATTCCTTGTGTAAATACATCTACGTCTGAACTTCTGAACTTGAAGGCATCCAGTTGAACTGATATGTAAAAGCAAAGAACTGAATTATTTCAAACACCCTGAGATTATACCTGTATGAAAAAGGAAGTCCTGGGGTCCCACACTCAGAGCTCCTCCATCTGTAAATGATTATGTTAAACAGCCCCTATCTTTGAATTTTTGCAGAGTTTTCTGCTGTAAAATACATAGAGATGTGTCCCCACTGTCTAGAGTGGTGCCACTCCAGCGAGCCAGTCCTCTGGGACTGTTATTTGATTACAGGATAAAGAGAAGGGGGAGTGGATGAGCAGGGCGAGGTGGTACCCGTGGCTGGGCCATCTTTCATGTTATGAGGAAACCAAGTGATCTGGAAGAAAACAGACAGTACCTAGGTTTTGGGAACAAGATGCTTCTACCCAGGTGATTCCTTTTCCTACTTGTCTGAAAATCCCTTCTGCCCCTTCCAGCCATTTTCTAATCTCTCTGGTCATTAGTATCGGTGAGGCTGAAATCTCTAAATGCATTGCTGGCCAAAAAACCCAAAGGGACAACAGGCCAACATTGCAATGCCACAGACTGTCCATAGCCTGGATGTGACAGGCATGTAGAGCTGCTTGCAGTGTCATGGGACAAGTTGAATGCACAAGAGCATTACAGGATTATGCAGGACTCAGGGAAAACACTGAGTTTTTTTCCTGTATGTCTGTGTTGAGGAGGGAGTGCTCCCATTTGGGACTCCTTCTCTGAGAAGGAGAGAAGGAATTTTAATTTTTCTTTGCATTTAAGAATGCAAATTTACATTTGCAGTTTAAGGATCAGTTTTATAAAATAAAACATTGCCTTAAAATAAACATAAATATGGCCTCAGCAACAGGGTAACATTAAGGTAAGGTAACACAAGGTGTTACCTTGTGGTAACTATCTTGACATATACATAGATATTGTCAGTGTGGTAAATAAGAAACTGGTTTTTGTAGCTTATGCAACAAAAGAAAGGGTCAGTGTTCCCATTAAATTGTAATTTTTTTTTCATGTTGTAAGCAAAAACATTATATTTCTTACATGATAAGATTATGAATAAATACTGGTTAACATTTCTTCAGGTTCAGTGTTTTAAATATATGTCTCCTTTTTACATGACCTCTATTACTGAAATTATTTTAACCTGGTGAGAAAAGTCACATTTCATTCTTTAGAAGAGATAGAGAATATCTTGTCATACATCTGGCAAGAGGTGACAGCAGGGTTTTTAACAGAAGAGATTTGAGAAACTTACCCTGTAGTGCAAAACCACACCCAAAACCAAACCAAACCAAACCAAGAAAAAAAAAAAAAACCACACTGTCACATCAGAAGAAGTGAAAAACAGAGTAAGAGTAGTTCAAGGAAAAAAGACAATGTCAGCAAATGAGCGCAACCTGGCCATAAATAATTTAGGCTGGACTTCAGACAAAAATTTTCAGTCTCTTGAATGATGACATTTCTGGAACGGATTGCAGCAGAAAAAGTGGGAACTACACAGTACAGTACAACAATTTAAAATTAAGTTTGAAATAAATGATAGGACCATCTATGTCACTGTAGGATGGAACTTGAAGAACCAGCATGTGTGTGAACCAACTCTGTGAAGTGTAATTAAATAATGCAATGAGCCTATCAGACGGCATTTCAATAGTAATGTTTTCTGGGGGTAATACTAACTCCTGGCTTAATTTTTTTTTTTCTTTGTTGGCCAGGAAGTTTTAAAATTTAAGGTTTTATCAGCTTCAGATTGTATTTTACTGAGTCCTTCTTAATAATAGCTGAATTAATAAAATTAAAAATTTTATTTATGCTTATATTTTCCTCAGCTGAAAAAATTTTGGAAGGTAAAAATGCCATGGGGATTTTTTCCAGCAATTATCTGGAAAACAAGCTACTATTGAGGTTCACACATATATGAAATTGCTAAGTCTGATGCAGGAGAATACATTGAGTGTTTGAAGCATGATTCCTAAATAGTGAATTATATAACTAAGCAACAGAATTACACAGTAAGAGAAATAAATATATTTTAAGTCATTCTGAAACCATTCCAGAAAACAAATTCTCCATTAAATTCTCTTTCAGTCCATACAAAGTTACAAGTATTTCAATGTGAATCAATTTTCACTGAATGTACATAGCCAGAACAATTTTGTCAATGAGAATTTCTGTATAGCAATTAATTTATCTGATAACCCCCTTCTATTTAAGTTTAATTTCAACAGTGACCATCTCATAAAAGGCTAATAATATTCAGGCTTTTGTCTTCCTTTCTCATTTACACTTGAGACATATAATTTTTTCTTGCTCTTTAAATAAGAACAGTTGAGAAAAGTGATTTTAGGTTCTAATGGCATAACCTTATGTTATAACCTGACCTTATACAATAAATTATCTTCCAGTTCCTTATATAAATGATCCAGTCCTTTGTACATAGTAATCCCATCCTCTGCTGTTGTTCTACCCCTCACCAGAGTTGATTACATTTTTGCACAGCAAGCTTCTACTATTTGTATTCATCACTTTGAATATGAAATACACCAAACCTCCATTCTTGATGATTTCAAAAGAGACATTCCTTCATTCCTAGAAACATATTTTGTTTATCTTCCCTAGAAACATATTTTCATCACTTTTCCACCACTTTTTTCACCATATTTGTAGGTCTTTATTTCTAGATTTGCATTATATTAATTTTATAAATACTCTTCCTGTGTAGTATTATGTCAAATATTAAATTTAAACAGAATTTTCTCCTATATTTTTATTCCTTAAAATATTTATATGAAAGAAATTTCACGAGGTTGCAGGATTCATTTTTGCATGTGTTCCTTTAATTGTCCATTTGATTACATGTTTTCTTGATCACTTCTGATCCTAAATCTTTACACATTTTAGCTACACAGGTTTTTATACCATTAGAAAATAAAAAAGATGGGATTGACAGCTTAGAAAATGTGTGATTGCTACCTCTTTTGATTTAATAGACTTATTAAAATCCTTGTCCAAATTACACTTGCAATTTCCTCTGGCAGATGTCTCCCTATTTAGAAAGGGAGATTATCCTTCCT
Organism: Peucedramus taeniatus; assembly: GCA_013400575.1. Classification (NCBI taxonomy): domain Eukaryota; kingdom Metazoa; phylum Chordata; class Aves; order Passeriformes; family Fringillidae; genus Peucedramus; species Peucedramus taeniatus. The sequence continues at coordinate 70,147 of WBNO01002502.1, read as the reverse complement.
TTCTCCACCTCTGCCCTCTGCACCTTGTGACCTGAACACATCTATGTTCTCAAGTTTTTTTTTTAAGTTAGGTGCAATGATTTAATTTCTGCAGAGTATTTTAAATTATGTCAACCCAAGTTTCAATTTTGCCGGCATAATTTTGTGCCTACAGGTAAAGCCAAGAATATATACTTGCACAAATTGTATCTATCCTGTGGATATATATTTATTTAAATTTCAGACTTTATTGACTGCAAGTACAAAACTGCAGCTAAGGTGATTCTTTGGAAAACATAGATATTAATGACAACAGTGCAGGAGTGTAGAAATAAATTTGTTATTTTAGAAGAATATTGTTTTCCCTACATACCTAAAGTTCATTGACTTCTAACACATGGCAATATTTTTTTTCTGCTACCATAACAGATAGTGAGTCAGTCAGATGAGACAGAGTCAGAGTCATAAGAAGAAACTCCCAAAAGTTCGGCTGTAAGAAATGTTCATGTAAAATAATCCTACTTAAACCTGGCACACTCACATTGCACTGAAGTCTATGGATTAATGTTCTAGGATTTGTTTCCTGTGGGCATAATAGAGACGTTCCCCCGTCTAGAGAGGATCTTACAGAGATTTAAAAAAATAACATTAAATGTTTTATAAAAATCCAGTAGTAAAGAAATACTCTGTCAGAGTGGAAAGTTCAGAAAAAAAGATTTAGCTTTTGCAGAGAATAATAAATCCACTTTCAGCTGATGGCATTTATGAATTTATGTATATATATATATGAACAACTATAGTTGTCAACAACAAAATAACATAAATAAGGAGGAACTGACACCAGAACAGAAATCATGACACATTTTCACATCCTCAGGAATCCCTGTATTATAGATCAAGTGAAATACTGGGGTGTGTGATGATGGTGATGTCTACAAAGACAAGAGCCAGAGCCTGTTTCTCAAGGAGTGTATTACTCAATGGTCACTCATTGTGAAAGGACTTCTATCACTTTTTTTTTATACCTGGTTTTATGTGCCCCTGGTTATCTGAAAAAAAATCCAAAACCCAAAAATGTAGAAAATGGAAATGGTTATAGATTTAAAAAAATATCTATAAACTAAAATATAACTATCATATTGCCTATCTAGAAAGATGAGGTCACCAACAGGCAGAGTAAAGTGGAATAAAAAGATGCTGGTGTATTCACAATGAGGTGAAAATTTATTTAGTGTATGTGAAGCACATTGGAAATATTACCACCAACAATTCGGGCAGCATGCTTTCTCAAAATGTTTAACAGCTTTAGGTAGAATTCAGACTTAGTCTTGTCACATTAATGTAAATGTTGAGTGTACTGTACAAGAAAACATCAGATTTGAAGTCTGAAGTCAAAAGTTATATAACCTCTATCTGAGATTTCCCTTGTGAGATATTACTTTCAGTCACTGCACTAAGCTCTTGAGTACTGACACGTACTCTCAAGCCAAATCTGAAGAACCACCAGGTATAGTTAACTTTTAAGATGAACTTTGAAGATTCATCACAATCATGAAAGTTTTCTCCCACATTCTCTTAGCTGGTTCCCATGTCCTCTTCCAATTATTTCTTGTCTGAGCACCAATTCATCGGAGTTTCTAAGGGCATGTGCTTTCTTACATTGCACTATTGCTCTTACTTTTAGGCTAGAAAAAGAAGAATTAAAGAAAATGAAAAAAGTAAAATTCCTGAGGTAATATACCTAAAGTTCTTGGCGTATAAGCAAAGATTTGTGAAGCAAAGGTTTCACAAACACTGAATGAAAATTAGGCACTAAGTGCCTAATTTGAGACAATGGCAATTTAATTACTAAAATTACAAGGATGCTTCAAGGTGCAACTTAAGTCAATACAAGAACTCCTGTGAACATATGAAGTACAAATATTATGAAATGTTGAACGATCTGATAAAATAAAGTATTCCCAATCTGACTAGAGCAGTGAATATGAATACCCAGACAATAAAACCCTCAGTGCTGTGCCCTCTCTCTGAGGATCCCATTTTAGTCAGGCATTTAAAGATCTGTGACTGTGCAGTCAATCAAGCATATGCATACAATATGAAGAAGCATGTTAAAAGGCTGATAGATTCAGTGAATAGGGCACTGGCTTTGAACTCTTAAGGCCCACTGTTCGTTCCAAGTACTTTTTTTCCTCTCCAACTCAAAAAGTATCCAGATTGCAAGAACTTTGTACATTCAGTATTTAATTTATTTCTTCTGTCATAAAAATTTTTTTAAAGGTACATAAAAAATGTTATTCACCAGAACAACTATTCCTTGTTCCAGCAAAAAAAATTAAAAAAAACATAGACTGAAACATCAGATTTCGTAGATAAAGTTAGTGGTCAGTTAAACTTTACATCTGAAGCTCCCTGTCAGCATCCTAGTGATAGCAGCATCAATCAGCTATTTGTCAGAATCAATCCCTTTATTCCCCTGCACAGGGAAGGAGAAGTTGAAAGAATCCTACCACAAAGAAAGAAGGTTCAAAAGGTGTATACACTACTGCGTGTAAGTAATCTCAGCATTAGATGCCTGGTGGTGTTCTGCAGAGAGGTAACCTGATGTAATTTATATTCTCAGTGTGTCAGTGGATACTGTGTGGCATTCCCTGTGCCACTGCTGGGGCATGCCTGAACCAGCTTGGATATTGCTCTCCTACACTTCCATCCCACAGTTTACATAACACAGGAGGAGAAGATTTTTAAAAGCCTGGGAGACATTATGAGTGATACCTTTATTCTTCAATAAAAACATAAATTAAGTTGTAAGAGAAACATTTTACTTTTTATAAAAGGTGGACCTTCTTCATCAATTTAGTCCTGTTTTCTTTCTTGACTGTATCTAATCTTTAAGGAATAGGTTACACAAAAGGTGCAGCATCGCAACAGAATTTTCCTACCTCCTCTTTGTGTTTCAGAATAAACAGATGCAGAAAAACATTTACTTAATCCATTCTCAGTGCATCATTCTAGGAATGCACTTATGAGCTAATGAGCATTCATGACACATCTCTATTCACAGATAGTTCCTTTTTTAATGCTGCTGAATAATGTTAGACGGTAAAACTCTCCTTAAAATTACACTTTATACATAGCGAATAAATAAAATGAGTGTCTTGTAATGGTAGCGTAGTTTTTATAGTTACAATAACTGCTTTATTCATTTGTAGCTCTACCATTTATAACTTATGTAGCCACTGTAACTCAGTGAATATGGCTTCATCTATAGCTATCAATCTTTTCTAGGTTATTTTGTTCTTTTTTCTTATTTTATGAGATATTACTCTAGTAAAGCTGTAGCTGAATTACAGGAGGTACTTTTTTGCCTCCTGATATTCCATTTAAGATCTTTATTCTTTTTTTAGGTGCGAAATTATCACATGGTGAGTGCTTATGTATAACTTAATAATATTTGGTGAGACATGTCTGAGATCTTTTTTTGGGATTTTTAACTTAAAAAAATATCACTCTTTCCGCTAGTCTTCCTTAGTCAGCCAGATTTTTATAAACTGAATAATCAAATGTGTAGATGAAAAATTAAATCTAAAATTCAAAATTTTTATGGGTTGTGAAATAATTCCTTAAAGAAAGTTAGAGAATTATAGTACTATCCATTGTCACAATTATCCCACTCTGATGACCACTCCATGGAAAGAACGAGACACCTAGTAGCTTTATGCATTAACAATGCTTTTATTAAAATTAATAAAAGTAGTATATAATTTTTTGTATTTTGCAACCAAAAGGTTTTGACCACCATGTTTTTGGCATACAAGTACATGGTATGTAATTGTCTTTTATATATGTCTTTTATATTCCTCCTGAAATCAAATACTGTGCTTTAGCAGAATGAAAAGTTATTGGATACTTGATATCTATCCTCTACTTAAGACCCTTTTAATGACCCAAATTAATGTCAAGGATGGAAGCATAAATGAAGAAATAACAGGTCTAGAGCATGGTTCGAATACAAACTCACCATATTCTGCTGTAGATTTTTGTTTTCAGCAAGTGTAGAGAGAAAACAACAGAAAATTCCACAGAACTGTGAAGTAATTCAGTAATTCATTCACAATTCAGTAAGAAATTTTCTATTTAAATAAAGAAAGAACAAAAAATACATCTTCTTTTTGAGTAAGTAATGTGCAAAAGAAATAGGATGGCAAAGAGAATGACACAGTTGTTTACTTTTAAAAATCTGATAAATTTGATAGGTAAGCATGACATTGTCATAAATGGTGAATCATCTGTAGTTACTATAAAATGATAAGAGCTGAGGAAGATAACTTTATGCCTTGGGATATAAGTGACAACTCTTGAATCACAGGAGGAAACCTCTTTTCTAGCTGCTATTCTGATGAAATGGGTGCAGTGTCATTGTAATTATGAATCACATTTTATCAGCTGCTGGACATCTGTAAGGACACCATTCCAAACACCTACTATTTAGAAAACTGACAAAAAGAAATTTTTCAAGAGCTAGAATCATGGTGAAATCATTAAGAATTAGTGCTGCCTAAAACCTGAATATTGTTCTGGCCTTTCTAACCTGGTATTCCAAGAGATGGAATTTCCAGATTGGAAAATAAAATAATTAGTTTTTGGATCTTTGTCCAGAGCTCCAATCCAGGCTATGATCTGTGAATATTTAAAGGCATGAATCTGTCCCTGAAGATCTGCTAAAAGATTTGCATAAGACTTTGTCTTTGTATTTCCTCTGACAAAGAGGGGGTGTTGTGCAGAGCGCTTACTGCATGTCCCTCTTTCCATTTTTCTTCCCATCGGTGTGCAAGGGGCTGCTCCACAATGGAAGCCAGGCTGAGGCCACAGCCCAGGCAGGGCTTTGCTCCATCAAGCACGGAACAGGCCAGGGAACCTAGCCAAAGTCAGAGGGGGGACAGCACCGGGCCTGGGAACCATCACAGGAGGTGAGGTACAGTCAGGTCCAGGGTCATCCTGGGACATCCAACTATGAAGCCAGTACTGCTGGAGGCAGGGCTGTTTAAGCCCCTGGGCCCATGGGCTGGAAGCCGCTATTGAGAAACCCCAACTGAGGCTGCTCAGGTTGATGGAGTCTGGTTGAAGTCCTCAGGGCCCTGAGACCTCATAGAATCATGGAATATGCTGAGTTGGAAGAGACCCATCAGGATTGTTGGGTCCAACTCCCAGCCATGTGCAGGTCACCCATGTGCCTGAGAGCATTGTCCAAATGCTTCTTGAACTCTCCAGGCTTGGTCGTGAGACCTCTTCCTTAGGGAGCCTGTTCCAGGGCCCAACCACCCTCTGGGTGAAAATTTTTTTCCTCATATCCAACCTAAACTTCCCCTGATTCAGTTTTGTGATCAAAACAAGTACTAAAGTAATTTTTAGGGTTATCTTTGTTGATTTTCCCCTAAGCAGCATTGACATAATGCCATTTTTTTGGCTGAGATAAAGACATTACTGTGGTATATAATCAGTTTTTATTAAAATTTGTGGAAACAGAACCTGAAAAGGCGAATCTGTGTTTTTAATCAGCTTAGGGCTGCCCGTGACAGACAGTGCCATGAAACTATGAGTTCTGTAGATAAAACGGATATCCAAGTGCATGTACGTGCACACATATACAAACACACAGGCACACACATTTAATTTATAAAAGTACAACTAAGGCCTTTTCTTCAAAACTATAAGCTGGCAGGTTAGATACTTACTGTTTCAGCTCAGTGGAATAGTAGGGAATGGAAAATAAGACTCTTTTTGCCTTTAATAAAAGCTCATAGTTATCCATTGTTAACTTCCATAAGACCAAAACATCTGCACCAACAAAAAGCATTTTTATGTTCAAGTTCCCAAGGAAAGTAACTACAAATATTTCAGTGGACCAGTACAGAGAAGATCGTGGTTTTTTCAATCTACTGCAGGTTAAAAGACAGTAGTCAGTTGTGTCTTAGTTAAATCTCTTAATTTGTTTTGATAACTAAACTGTATAGACATGATTTTGTTGTTAGTTCCATAATTGAGATATTCTCTTATGCATTTTGGCTGAATGATTTCTCACTGTGCTTCATTTACAACTGCACAGCCTCTAGAGTCTGCAGAAATCAGATGTTCATGCTTCTGTTTCATCATGTGTTGCTTGTAATTAACTTTTATTGTCAAAACCTGTCAGACTCATGACTATCCTCTTGAACCAAAAATTATATCTGACACTTTTAAACCAAAATTAATCCTTTAAGTGATTTGTATTAATCTGGCATAGGACCAAATCCCCAATAGGTTTAAGTAAGCATAAAGCTGTTGACTTCAGTGAAGAGATGGTAATTTACATAAGCCAAGAATCCAGCTGCACTATTTTGAAAACACTTGATTGAAGCATCTAGACTCTTATGGGCTTTTGTTTTGCAACACACATGTTGCATACATTCTGTAATTAAAATAAATCTAATAACAATACATATAGTAATACCTTTTTCTTTTCGCTGACTGAGTTTCTTAGACACAAATCAGATTTTTAATTCAGTTATTTATATTAAAGTGGAAATCTGTGGCTTTAGATCTTCTGTGTCCAAAAATTACCTACTCCTTAACTGCAGCTAACCACACTTGTAGGGCCTCAACCAACTCTTACTCGTTGATCTCAAAGTAATTGTTACACAGGAAAATCCTAATTGTCCTTGATGAAGGGCTATTCACTGGGGATTTCTGTGAGGAAAAAGCAAAACTTCTCCAGCCTGATGTACAGCTGTGATCATGTCTACCTGCTGTTTTTTGTTACCATGACCTTAAAATGTCTCTTCCACGTCCTAGAGAAAAGGAGCAGTAACTTTCTCTGCTTATACTGTGACATCTGGTGCACAAGAGAGAGTGGTAACAAAATGACCTTTAATTTTTTTTTTCTTTCAGCAATAGGTTTTATTTTGGGGGTAAAGAGGTTTGCACCATCTGTCAAAAGCATTTCCTACCCATTTAAGAGTACCAGGAATTGTTAATACAATATACTTACTAAGATCAAGCTGTTCTATTTCCCTTAAATTATTAGGTGGTAAAAAGAATTAATAAAAAAAGATTATGCATATAAATTTCTTCCATTTTAATTTTTTTTTATTCCCAGTGTATCAGGGTAACAGAGCATGAAATTTTAGTAATATCTCTTCATCAAAATTGGATGATCAACAATTACAGGGTAGTCACTGCATTTCCAAGAGATTTGTGTAAGTCTGCATCTGAAACCTCTCCAGCATGCCTGAGCATGAAGAAACAAGTGTTTAAGCATTGATTCTGGATTACTGATAATGAATGTCAGCTATTATGGACAGGGAGAAAAAAAGACAATTAGAAAAAGTCAAATGCAAAGGATCCCACAGATAAGATCTAGAAAGAAAGCAATACTTCAAAATGATGCTTAATTCAGAATTTCTCTCCCCAGTCTTTAATCTAAACTTCTCTGCTGAAGGAATTATCTTGATTTGGGATGTCTGCTTATTTGTTACTCCTTGACAGGTACTTACAGCAGGTTTGAGGCTCTTAAAGACATAGTGGCAACACCTTTCCATTGATGGAAAAGCAAACAATTATGGTCAGCACACTCTGCAACACCGAAAATAATTTTGCAGACTGCATGTACTGAGGTTAATGTCTACACAGATGAGCAGCACCCCTGTGAAGCAAACTCATCAAATGATTACTGGCCTTCAGAAGCGTCACCATGATATAGTTTTAATATGACATTTTAGAATTACACTGGGGGTAGGAGAGGTATGGTTAGATCCTTCCAAAACTAAGATTCCCACAAAATGTTGAAATGGCTTAAATGACACAATCTTTGCCTAGAAAATGCAAGCAACTTTTTCTACTAATTGATTTTTGGTACCTTACATTAGAGTCCTGGTTGGAGAACTAGGCATGCTACTGACAGTAGTCTAAGCTTTTTGTTCCAGCAAGGTCATTATTATAAATCAAACAGAGAGCTCTTCAAACCACATGGAATTATTTATAAGAGTGGGGTTTTTTTTTCATTTTTTTAATCTGAAGATCTCTCCATAGTAGGTAAAAACAGACTTTGAAAGCTTGTTTACCATGGAAATAAATCTGTTAATTAAGCACTTGACTGAGGCCCTGATCTTTTGAAGTATATAGCATATAGGATAGACAATGATCATTTCTACAGAAAAAAAAATATAATTTCAAAAGCCTCTTTTAAGCTTGTAAATGTATTTTTTTTCCCCGGGCTGATTTTTGTTTTATACCTTAATAATTTGGGAATACTGAAATGAATTCTTCAGGTTGTGGTGGTTTCTTGTCACACTGAAACTTGGCTTGCCAGCCCCCATGTAAGTAAACATCCGGAAAAATTTGTATCTCTGAATAAATAAGCACTGAAAACATGCCACATTTCACACACCATCATTCAGCACACATTTCTAGAGAAACTGCTTTCCTACAGCAACTAGTCCATTCATATTAGCCTTCTGTATTTTTCTGCTTCTGTATTTTCTATGTCTGCTTCTACGTTTTTTCCATCCATATCACTGAGGGGTTAACTTATTTTGTACCCTCCTCTTCCTCTGCATTTATCTCGCAGGAAGCAGCTGTGGTAGCTGCAGTCACCCTACAAGTGAAATGGCAGGCAGGCTCCTCCGAGATTGCATTAGCACTCTGTGAGCAGCTGCTGAGGGAACACAAAGACACAGTGCACTCTATCTGTCTTCTCCCAGAGTCTCAGACTATTTTCTGTATGATAGCCCTTTTTCCAGCTGGTTTGAGAACTGGAAGTCCCAAGGCACCTCCAATAACAGTGCTTGTGGGGTGATAGGCCTGCTCATTGAACTATTAGCAGAAGCATAAAGTTCTTTGACCAAGAGTTAAAAATTATAATAAATCTGACTGATGCTTTGTCTGATAGCGGTTTGTGCAGCCTCTCATTTTGAATATATTAATCTAAACTGCATTTGATGAAATAACGTGGAAGAAGTAAAACCATCTTTACTTAACATAAATACTTCATTGCAAATGTCCTCCTTCTAGACAAAAATTAATTCAAAATACACTCACATACATGTACATATATAAAATTGCACCTCACAAGAGCTCTCAAAAACTGGTTTGTCAGTTTTACTTTAAAAGAGAGAATAATTGTTCATAATAGTGCTAAATAAGTTGTTTTCATTCTGGAAAGTTAACTATTCAATTTCTATGTTTGAAGGAGAATATCAACTAGGGACTCCAGGGGGATGTTGTCTGCTTCTTTTCATCTTCAGCAGATGAATCTTGCCTATGGTGCTTGATTCATGACTCAAGAGAATATAAAATGCTATTATAAAATAAAAGATATCTACAATGAAAATACAGTTATAGATTATTGCACAGAACTGTGATGCTCTTCAGAGGGTTTTATAGAATAGAATCTTCAAATTCCATCTTTTCTTCTGCAATGAAAAGCAAACTCATAAGACTTTTAGTTGACTTATAAAAGAATCAATCATATTTGAAAAGTTTGTGCATGGGCTGTTTAGTCTTTTGTTCCTTAACTTTATGCTTCTGAGAGACAGATCCTCAGATAGTTTTAAATATCTTAGCCGAGAGTGGAAAAATATAAGGTAAGATTACAAGAGCAGAAAAATTGATCAGATTTCAAATTCAGATCTAATTTCTTGTACCTAGGGCTAGCCAAAAATGCTTTAGAGGAAGCCTAAGAAGCCTGTAGTAGACAGCATGAGATAGTCTGTCCCTGCTTTTAGTTTCAATCCAGTGTAAAGCAGGAGATTTAAGCTTGAAAATTAACAGGAGACAAGGGATTGAAGTAAGAAAATTTAGCAATCCCACCAATTAGTGCTACATGTATTGCAATTAGCTCTGTAGACAGTCCCCTATTATTTCTCTGTATGTCTAGTCCCATTTCTTTGTTCTGATCTCTTTCTCTGGCAATGGATTCTGCATATTTTTGAAAACTAGTCTTCCTTCATTTCCTCCTCTTTGCTTTTCAGGTCTACCATGTGGTCTCATTGCTCTTGTATTATTACAAATGAGAGCAAGCAAAGTCTGCCCTAAGCAGCTTCACATATTTTGAATAATTTTCTTTTTAATGCATCTATTTCTTTGGCTAAGTGACCCTAATCTTTTGTCTTCATTTTCATACAAGTGTTTTGTCAATTTCTGACTAATCTCTATTCACTCATCTGTGATGTGGCAATGATTTTCTTAATACAGGACAATTGGTCCTCAAACCCATATTAAAGGTGAAATCTCATTATCATTTCATTTCGTTTTACTGCAGCCATTTTCTTATTATTGACTACTGTTTATCACATGCTCAAACACTGAGGGCTTTTTGCTGTTGTTTTTTTAGTCAGGCACTGTTTTTTTATTAGGAGTAGATGAGCAGATGAACATATTAATATTTAATACTTCAAATTTACAAATATGAATCTTTTTTTGCTTTGTATGTTTTTCTCCTTTTTTTGAGATTTGAAGGTAGGCAGGAAAAAATATTGCTTTGTTTTAGCTGCAGAAGCCCTTCTTCCATCAGCCTTACAGCACAGTAACACCTTTGTCTCACAAGACAGGCTGAACACAAAGTATTTCAGGTCTTCTGCCCAGACAGTCCATCCCAACAAGAGGCTACATCTAAAAAGGCATTGTTTAGTCAACATAATAAAGAACTTCTAAATCTATATAGTTTGTAGCAAACTCTAAAGCAAGCTTCTTTTTTTTTTTATTTAATAATGTTTCTTTAGCAAGAGAAAGACACTGTAGCCATCTAGTAATGCAGATAATGTAACTTTGAATAATAATGATTTACATTTGGTGAAATTTATATTCCTTTTGAAATATTTGGCAAAGTTATCTGTAAAAAAGACAGACTTGATGAGGGAATAATTTACTCAGACAGTAAGAATGTAGCCTCCAAAATAGTTGTGCAGTGGGGTTGTCTCTATGAAACAAATGAGGAAAGAATTTTGTGACTCATCCTTGGAAAAATCCAGGTATCCAAACTCCCTTAAAATGTGTGATATCAAAGGACATTTCTGGGTTCTTTTCCTATAGAGTCTGGCAAATATTTAAATTGCTTTGCTTAGAGTAGGTAAGGTCAGCAGATACACCCCTAAAATGTTAATCTTTAGGAGGACATGGTTTTTTACACATCACAATAACCCAGGTTACATCCGTGCTACATTTGTGCCAAGACAAAGGAAAGCACCAGGAAAAAATCAAGCCAGGCTGTTTTCTTACTATCTTTAACCTCCTCACCTTTGCCCCTTCAGTTCTTCATCCTGTCTACCAGCTTGATAAAGCAGCAGCACCTACATGGTCTCCCTCACCTGTGCCATGCCAGAATCCCAGGTACCGTTAAGGTCAATACACAACATGTGCTGCTGGAAAAAATGGTTCCCTGATTTATTTAATTTCTGGAGTGGTAGGGGGAGAACTTGGGGTGGGGTTGAATACCATTTGTATACAATCACATATGGGATTTCTGCAAACCACTGGAGGGGAGGTGTAAACAGACCAGACTGTTGGGACTGAATATGAAAAAAAAAAAAAAAAAAAAAAAAAAAAAAAAAAATTT
>WBNO01002502.1:1205-58561 GCA_013400575.1 Peucedramus taeniatus | reverse complement strand
GGGAGTCTAGATAAGTCCTTGCCTTTTGCCCAGACCTCTGGCAGCATGCGGTAGCTTTACTGAGGTGGCCAGCACCCCAAAATCCACTCCCATTTGGAAGTTTTTTAATAATGGCTAATTCGGTCTATTAGAGAATGACTTATTTTTTCAATAGACAGAAAACTAACAGACATAAGACTTAAATGCTGCACAGGAATAAAGACAAAAAGAGAAACTACTAGTACATATATACAGAGTGAGGTTAAAGGTACCTGTTAATGTTACAGATAGTGAATAAATAATATAACTTAGGATTCAATGTATCTTACCATCCAGTTGTTGATGGAGCACACATCAAGATCCTTTCCCTCAATTCCCAGGGAAGTAACCACAGAACCTGGGTCCAGATTTTGGGGAGAGGTCTCCCACACTTTCAGGGTGTGTGAGTAGAAGGTTTCTACCTCTGTGATAACTCGTGTGTCTTCTATAGTCTGTAAAACAACGTTTTAGTCAAGAGTATTTCCTTTATCTCTTCCCACATTTGCGCTCCAGATTTAAGATATTGATTCTTAGCTGAGTTCTGAGCCCTTTTGGTACCAGAGCTAACCCCTTGCTGAACCTTTCAAAAGCCCAGTTTATCTCTTTATGCACAACTGTCTGTGGTAGAGAGGAACAGGAGGTAGAAGTCCTGACGCGACACATTTACATCTCTTCTTAAAATTAAGAGCTCAAAGTAAAACTCCAGGGAAACAATAGATAGATAGATAGATAGATAGATAGATAGATAGATAGATAAAAATATAAAAACTTATAACAAATCCAGTAATTTATTATACAGTGTCTTTGCTGAGGAAGTGTCTATCGGGCTTGAACTCCACAGTTCACTCCACAGAGCTAATTTGTAAGTCATTTACATACATCCAATAGTGTTCACAGGTAGAAAAGAGACAGACCTTAAAGTTTTTAAGGCAGAACATGTTTTACTTTCCATTCCTGCACAGTTTGACAAATATATACTGAGTTGATATAATTTTCATTGTGTGAATAATGAAATAATAACTGTAAGCGCCTGGCAGAAGTTTATTTTTTTAAATAAATTGGATTAATTATATACCAATGGCATGAGCTATTGACATAAATAATATTTATTATTCTTGGAGTATACTGAATAATGAGAGTGAGAACAATTATTTTTCCTAAAGTGTATCTCCAAGTCAGGACTGAAAAAAAGAGTTATAACTAAGGACAAGTGAATGACAAGGAGTTGTAAACCTCCTTTTATACTAACACAAGACAGTCTCTCAAGACTAATCAATCACAATGTAACACATGATAACACAAGTAGCTATTATGACAAAAGAACAGCTACATGATAATTGACATTTCCAGGCCTATTAGATTGTTATTAAGAAAATTGTGATGTACATCTAGGAAACACAACCCTTCTATTTTTCCAAAGTTTTATTCAAAGATGCATTTATTTAGACAGACATTATTAAACTGTCAGTCCCTATGCCAAAAATTAGCAAACAGGAAAACTCTACAAAAAACCTTCACACAGACTTGGTTAATGTCACGCTGTCACTGAGCAAATAAACCATGCTAATTAAAATACTTACCCCTGCAACTCAGCCATCATCTATGGGTTTGGGAGTTTATCTAATGTTCATTGTGGTAGTCAGTAGCACTGGCAAAATCTGATCACATATTCTTACAACAAAAAGACTGTGTAGATATTAATCATATACATGTTCTTTGATATGCACAAACCCAAGGCAATTGCAAAACTAGTTCTAAAGCCACATTTCTATATTCTTAGCAACTAACACTTTGCTGAAAGTATAGCTATTATTTGGAGCTGAAGAATTTCTAGATATATATTTCATGTCCAACTGAAAACCTACTCAAAACTCATGAACTTTACTATTAACTTGTGCAAAAGATGCAAGTCCAAACATTTATAGATTCAGTATTGATACTGCTCATTGAAAAGACTTCTAATAATATCTGTCTAGTTACAATTTTTTTACCACCATAATCTTTTATCAATGCTAAGAAAGTTTTCATCACCTTTTCTTTAGAGATGATAAGTAACAAGGTGCTTCACAGACCATAAAAAAATTTAAAAACCTTCTCAATTAAAAAATACTCAGGACACATTGGTTTATACCAAGAAATTATTAAAAGTATTTTTTTTTCCTTTAACATAAATTTATAATGGGTGTGGTTTTCAACATATTTTATAGGGAAAATGGTACTTTTTCAGTCAACAGTAGATGATCATCTTGCAGGTCAACATATGTTTGCATGGCTGATATTGAAGTCAGGGCTTTGACTGTCATGACTTCTCAGAAATGAGGACTGTTGGGTAAAGATTGAATGCAACTGGGAAAAAACAAACAAACAAACAAACAAGCAAAACAAACAAAACTACAAACAAACAAAACAAAACAACAAAACAAAAGAAAACAAACACGAAAAATCAAATGGTTCATATCAATCTCAACAAGCTGGAAAAATTAGGTGAACCTTAGTGGAGAAAAAAAGTGAAGTTCTGTACCAGAGGTTGAATAATCCCATGAGGCAATACAGGCTGGGCTCTATCTGCCTAAGTAGAAATGTTTTGGCCACATGATCCCAGAAACTCTTTTCCAGCCTAAATTATTCTATAAACCTATACAACAGTAACAGTTTAAAAAAATGTACAATTTGAAAGAGGGTATAAGGGGAAGAGCCACTGTATGTAACTGGCATATTTTAAAGAAATTACATTAAATCTTATTTATTCTTTTCTCCCCATAGGATTAAAATTGTCTGTAAACAAACTCCATGTCACTGGATTTTACTTAACTCATTGCTTATAGATCATAACTTGTCTTCAGCAACTCCTCAGATTTAATTAATTGCCTTGTTCTTGTCATGGAATCAAATTAGAGTGTTCACAAAATAGTTTTTTATTATTCTAAATTATATTTTCCTTTATTCTGAAATTCCAATATGTGGAGAGTTACCATTCTAATTGCTCCCAACAAAAAAATGTACAAGAGTAAAGTTTAAATCACTTATTTCTACTGTCCTAATTACCAGTTAACTGTTGGGATTTGATCCAAACAGAACTCTACCTGGAGTCAAAGGAAAATTCTTATAATTTAGACAACTTGTAGAATTGTATTAAATATGCTCAATGAATGTGTGTTCACTGATTGCTAGACAGGGATAATGAATAACTAGCTAATGAACATCAAATTTCTACCCAGGTAATTGAAATTATTATCATGGCTTCTCCCATGTTAACTCTAAGTCATACAGCTCTAACCTTGTGGGCCTAAAGCAATACAAAACCGAGGTAAGAATATGCCCATGCATTGTGTAGACTCCTTCAGGGGAGTATTTATGTTGGGAGCAATGAACCAACTGGAAGTACTGGGATTAAGCATTGAGCACTTGCAAGATGTTTAGTTTTGTACTTCCATGGGCCTCTTATAGTATGGAGACAGCAGGCCTGACATGGAGGTGCCTTCATGCCCTTCCCTGGAATCCTGAAGTTTGCCAGAGAGACAGATGTGACATTGGTGACTGCTGCCCCAGGACGCCAGGGTATCCCTCACGGATCACCAGCTGGGTGGCACATGGCTGCTGCCACACACAAGGTCTGGTGTCTGGAAATGTGGCAGCCAAGCAATGAAGGGTCACAAAACACCCTGAAGGCACCTGCCCATGGCTGTATGTGTTGCCCTGTTAGGCTAGAATCTGTTTGCACACAACTGAAGCTTTACCCTTAACACTAAAAATTATAATTACTATACAGTTTTACTTAGAAAAGGGATAGTACAAGTCAATGTTCCTCATGGGCATTCAAACGCCATTTTCTGTGCAAATTGACCTTTTGGTTTCAAAGCTTTGATTACCCTGCGAAATTGAGCTATGGAGAGCAAGGAACTTATCAGATGGCTTAATAAGCTCAGATAGCACGGTGCAATTTGAGTCTTAAAAGCAGTATAAATGCATTATCTTGGCCCAATACCAGAGTGAAGACAGTGTCAGGCAGCTCCACGTACTGAGGTCTTTTAACCAATTCCAGGCTGACTACTGAGGGCCATTACTGATAAACCGTGCTATGTATGTCTGTAAGACCAGTTCTCTAACCTGCACTGCAAAGACACTTGAACAATATTTTAAAGAACCAAATCCACATGCCTATGTTTTTTTCTAATTTTGAGGAGCATTTGTCTCTTCCAAATGGTCACATTTGCATGAAATTACACATAATTGTTTCCCTCACTTGTTTTAGAATTTCCCATCGCTAATAAATACTGCTGAGCAAGACAGGTTTCTGCCAAATTCTAACACTGAACATGACTGCGCTGAACAGGAAATTTCTCTGTGGAAAGCCAGTACAAATGACTTCAGGTAGATGATTTAGATAAAGGCATTATAGGAATTCAGCTTACATCATGGGCAAATCTGAAGGACTTCATAAAGTGTGGTTGGCCTGATTTCTTGTTGTGATTACACATTTATTGCTTTTTTCCCAGACTACTCCTAGTTTTGTTTGCTTAGGCAAATGAGTTCTCTTATTTGTATATGAGGTTTTATTTCCCCAGTTCAGTACAGCACTAGCCAATATGAAATCCAGGTCCACATGAGGGCTTGGTAAAGAAAATTATTCAAGTCATAAGTCCATTCACACCTTTGGTGAATAATGGTTAGATATCAAAACTCAAAGCACTAATATCCTGTGGTTAAGGATATTGTGCAAAATACCCAAATAGAGTAAGAGAAAAAGAAAATATGAAAAAAAATTTGAAATATTTTCATATGCTTGAAAAAGAACAATTTAATGCCTACTTCCCATTTAGCAATACAGATGTTTTCCCCAAACAGTTTATGAACTCATTGCAGCCTTGTATATTGACAGTATTTGTTGTTGGTACATTCAGATTTTATACATCTATGAGGAAAAGAAAGGTATTTCATCCTGCACAACTGGAGAATATACCTATTGCAACTAACCCAATTTGTTAGTGAGAACAGATGCTCTCTGTGCTGTATTCTCTATATTCACTAGGGTTAGCAATGTCAGAAGGTTGCAAATATGTGGAGGGGAAGATATTTATGGTAAAACAAAACATAATTTCAAAGAGTAAAATAATAGCAGTAATAATAATAATAGGAATAGTAATAATAGAAATTTAGTCTGGGTGTCAGTGAAAATGTCTTGGCATAGAATATTCACCTTCAGTTAGTTTCAGAAACTATATTTTCTGGCACATTTTAAAAACAGATAAGAGAAGGAAAGATATTGGTAAATACAAGATAGCAAATATTCAGCAAATACTACTTTGGGAAGTTCTTTGTAGGAAGAAATCATTAGATTATCTTCATCACTGAATTTCACTTTTCTAAACAAAAGATCTATCTTTTAAAACAAAGATCTATCAGGATGTTTTCTGCAAATACTGAAAGCAAGAGGCTGCAAGAAATTAACATATTTCAGATGTATTTTTTGACACGCTTTCCAAGCTGATGTAAGAAACTGTGGGAGATGGACTGGAACGTGACAGTTCCAGTGTAACTGTCAGGATCTAACCAAAAACCACAGTAGAAAACACTAATGGCTGTGAACCACGTCCCTCAGAATAGCTTCAACCAGTCTGCACTAATAACAGAGCATGTACCCCTCGGTGATGACACTGTGCTTAATTTATAGAGCACCTACCACATGTAATAGGTTACTGCTATCACCTGCAATAGTGGAATCAAAACATCCAGGCTGACATAGACAGATTTGTATCCCCACCTCCTCACTTTATAAATAGCAGCCAAAAGAGCTATAAGCAGCTGTCAACATGAATCTTATTCATCTGTCCAATAGCTAGCACTTTTCATGCCACTGAATATCTAAAGGGGCAGGTTCTGCTTCTATGAAGCATTTAAAAGAATTTAAAGAGGTTGTCATTCTGACACTTTAGATCAGAACATACCTGTTATTTATACTGTGTGCATTAGTGCTTGTGCTTGTGTGTGTATTTTAGCTCTATATAAACACAAGCAGACCTTTTACCTCCCTTAGCTTTTTCAGAGTTTCTGTTAAGTGAATAGATTAGATAGAACTTCTCCCTGGAAGACTTTGTGAGCCAGCTTTCCTCTTCAAAAAAAAAAATATGATCAACTTACAAAAAAATTTGAAATTTAAGGAATAAATGTGTATGGACCATAAACTAATGCCTTTTTCCATCACCTGTCTCAATACTTAGTTTGAAAGAGATGGGACAGAGGTGTTGTGACCTTATTTTACTTATTCACATATTAAAGAAATGAAGAGTGGGAAGACCAAGACCTCCAGTTATCAAGGTACCAATTCTGTTTCTGCTGAAGTAAAAGTGACTAGAAGTAAAAGGACAGAAGAGCATGTGGACTCCTACAAAATGTGTAAAATTGTGTAT
Organism: Peucedramus taeniatus; assembly: GCA_013400575.1. NCBI lineage: Eukaryota > Metazoa > Chordata > Aves > Passeriformes > Fringillidae > Peucedramus > Peucedramus taeniatus. The sequence goes on along the minus strand of WBNO01002502.1, from coordinate 52,136 downwards.
TTACATTTTGAAGTTTATTTATTTTCTATGGAATGCTTCATATAATCAGGAGTCCCAAAATATCCAACACCTGGATAAGGTGTTGGATAAGGATATTGCATTCACAATAAAACATGGATATTTCAACGAATGGACTGAAAATCTTTTCTGCTGTGTAAGGAAGTCAGTGCACAACTCCTTCTTTCCTCTAGCTGTGCTGGCTGTGACCAATGATTCCATTGTCTTTCAGGTGTTCTTCAATATCTCGCAGATCTTCTCCATAAATTTACCAGGCACTGAAGTGAGACTTCAGGGACAGGCATGTGGTTTTCCTTCTTGCTCTTCTTGAAAATAAGGATAACATTGTCCAACTTCTGGTCAGCTGGAACCTCTTGTTCTTCAGTAGCAAGACTACTGAAAAATCATCGAAAGAGGTTTTGTGATGACATCATCCAGCACTTTGAGGATCCTTGGACAAATGCCATCAGACCCCATAGATTCTTAAGGATCTAGCTATGCAAGACAGAGTAAAAAAGTATGTTAAATACCTCTGCCTTGTTCATGTCCCTGTTTTTAAGATGACCATCCTCATCCTATAAAGGATTAAATGTTGTTTTTACACTACTTATTGCCATTATTGTATTTGAAAATACTCTTTATCATTCCCCACAGTTCTGGCAGCTTCAACTTGGGTTTTGGCCACATTAATTTTCTTCCTACAATGGCAAACAGCATCTCCATATTCTTTCCATGTCACCAGAGTTTGCTTCCAACAATTGATTCACCTGGAACATGTTCTGTTACCAGAATTCTTGGATAGTTGTTACAAAAATAAAATCACAGTATTTATCTGTCACCGCAGTCAGAAAGCTATATAAAATATAAATATCCTCACCCTCCAATACTTATAGTATTGTCAGTGCAGCTCCCTTTTTGGGTCTTTATGTGCATGGCTAAATTACTTCATCTTTTTTCTTGCTCTGAAACATGAAATGTAGCATGCTGTTTGATGTGGTACAAGTACTTAATTGGCAGGTATGGTATTAGCTTTTTGGTAAATTTAACTGAAATTTTCCTCCATAGTGATGCTAACATTTTAAAAGGAATTTTAAGATAAACTGCAGTCAGCCATGGTTTGCCTGGTTATAGAACTACACTGAAATGAACATGTCAGGGATCAAGAATTAAATGCTAGACTCTAAGGCACTGCATGTCACAGGAACTAGTGTAGATTAAGGATCTAAGAACAATCTTGTTCTCTTTGATAAAACAAAGAAAAGATTGATGATTAGATGTCTCAAGCCTTCACTTATAGTTGTTATTGTAGTGGAAAAATTAAGGTTATCTTCAAAGAAATGTTTAAACCTTTTTAAAGCGCGATTAGCCATCCTTTAATGTAAAGCAGTTAATCATTTGCTTAAAGGTAGACACATGCCTTAAATGCTTTGAAATATATAATGGGAAACTAATTAAATTAAATCAAAGTTTAATAGTTAAAAAAATTTATCAGAATCACTTAAAAAAGAATTGATGATAGTAACAGGATGACTGGTCTGCTCTGTCCTGGCAACCAAACAAGACTCAAGCAGAAAATTATGTGCTGTGGATAGGGGCAAGACACAGATGCCCACATTGTTAGTCATGAAACTGAACTCACCACCCACTTCTACAATATTTCTTCCCTTTTTCTATATGACTCTCCATATGGTAGACTGAGTATTTGAATACAGAGAAGCTCCACAGACTTTCTACTGCTCTTGAGAGTAGATGAGAGATCAGTAAACTGCATCCATGGATGAGAAATCAGTAAACTGCACCCAGAAGCAAAGAGATCTTGGTGCCTTTTATTTGTTACTGCATGCAAATTTTCATCATAGAGGAGAAACTGTAGGGGCACATGTGTGATACAGGTATCAAAATAATATAACTAATGTTCAAGGCACAGGAATTGACAGTACTGAAGAGAGATGGAATAATCTGAAAGTGGGTGTGAGGAAACAATCAGATGATGACATACAAAGAGGCAAGATGTCTTAAGAATAGTTTTCAGTAGGAGTCCTGAACCAGCAACTTCTGGAAGGATTTTCAGATAGAATAAAAATGTGAGTTTGATGAAAATTTATAAAGACTATCAGAAACACCTAAAAAATTGTACAGTTGTTACTGTTACAGATGACTACTGTACTGGGTTTGCATGGCAAGGTTCTGGTCGTGGGGTCTACAGGGGTAGCTTCAGTGATAAACTGTCAGAAGCTTCTGCAGCTCCAAACCCGTTACTGGCCAAGGCCAAGGTCATGAGCAACAGTGATAGCACCTCCGAGAGAACAGATTTAAGAAGATGAAAACACTGCTGTGTAATTGCAGCTGAAGAGAGAAGTAAGAATATGTGAGATTGCCCTGCAGACACCAAGGCTGGTGAAGAAGGAAGAGCAGAAGGTGATCAAGACACCAGAGTAGAGATTCCCCTGCAGACCATGTGAGACACTGGCACGACACGCTGTCTTCCTGCAGCCCATGGATGCCAGCAACAGAGCAGATATTTGCATGCAGCCTGTGGAGGACTGTAGTAAGGGCGGCTCCACGAGTCCCTTCAAGGGGTCCTGGCTGGCTGTGCACACACAGCTGCGGGGGAACCTCTCCTGATCTCCGAGGGGCAGGAGGGCGGCTCAGGCTCTCGCCTTCGCGAGTGAGGCAGGAATATGACTGCGGTGGAAGAAAGGAGTGGACTTTGAATGGAGGAATCAGTCCAGGTTTATTAAGGCAGGGACCTTGAGCCCAGCACGACCTCACTTCGAAGACCAAGCTNGATGGGCTGCTGAGTGATGGACAGGACACCACGGAGGGGTTGAGGGAGGAGGCAGGATGGGCAGAACCACTGAAATAGGGGAGAACTGGGATAAACCAGGGTACAGAGCAATTATAAAAAAGCATATAAAACACAACAGAGGACTCTATGCTGGCGTAGGTGGTTTTACAAGGGAGGCAGTGACACTGTGGGAATACCATGCTGGAGCAGGCCTCGTCAGGTCCCCCATGACGAGGGGACCCCACACTGGAGCAGATTTACTGGCAGGATCTGTGGCCACACAGGGGATTCTCTCTGGACCAGCCTGTTCCTGATGGACTGCACCCTATGGAAGGGACCCACTTTGGAGCACTTTGTGAAGAACTGCAGACCATGTGAAGGAGAACGTGAACCTTCAAGTTATAGAAATTCATGGAAGACTATCTCCTGTGGGAGAAATCTGCTGGAATAGGGATAGTGTGTGAGGAGTCCTCCCTCTGAGGAAGAAGAAGGATAAGAAACAACAAGCGATGAACTAACCAAAATCGCCGTTCCCCATCCCCCTGAGCCAGTGGGAGAGAGGAGGGAAAGAAAGTTTAGGCTAAAATTTAACCAGGAAGAAGGGAGTAGTGAGCAGAAGGTATTTTCAAGATTTGGCTTTAGTTCTCATCCCCCCATTCTGATTTGGTTCGCAATAAATTAAACTAATTTCCCTGCATTTTGCCCATGACAGTAACAGGTGAGAGATCTCTCCCTGTCCTTATCTCAACCCACAAGCCTTTAGTTATATTTTCTCTCCCTTGTCCAGCTGACTAAGGGAGTGACACAGTGGCTTTGGTAGGCACCAGGTACACTGCCAGGGTCAAACCACTACAACCATATATGCAAACATGTCATATAGTTACAGTTCCTTTAATTATTCCCTGATGGATATTACTTAAAGTCTGAAGGGAGCATGCAAGAGTTTAAAATTTTCATAGAAACTATGAAATCCATTTTCTACTAACTTCACAGTTACTTTCTGCCAGATGGATTTTTCACTGTTACTGCACACATTGACAAGTGAGAGCTTTGTCATTTCCTAGAAGTGCTGATGTGAGCCCTCCTACTTAGTCTGAAACCTGTGTGAATTTGCTTTTCTTGCATCTCTTGAATCAATTTCTTGCCTACCACAACAGTGAAAAAGACAACATATATGAAATATACACTACAATACAGATTGTGTTTAGCATTCCTATGACAACATTCTAAATTTCCATGTTTTGCTAGACTCTATTACAGTGAAATAATGGACTGCCACTTTTTCTTAGAGTCAGAGAGCCCTCAGTCCCAGAATGCCCATTAAACCACCTAACAAGCTGATACTCAGGGCATTCAGTGGGCATGTGGGAGTCCCCATTTAAGACTGTTTGTTCATCAGTCATCTGAGTAAGGCAGCATATACTATACCCTCCACTTCCCAGATAAAATACTAAGGTATTATCCTGTGGACTAATAAAAGTAGTGTCAAAAAGTGGATTATCTCAAATAAGGATGATTAAGAGAAACTTTTAAAACTCCCAAGGACTAAAGAATAACCCGAACTTGACAGAGCAGTGACCTGTACCTCCATCCTTCTGTCTCCCCAGCAAGTACCTTGCAAATCACTTCATAGTCCAAAATGTACTTTGTACAGTAACATATTTAGTTAATATATTTCTATATCAATCCAGCATTTAGTCAATATAACATATCTGTGTTTCATCTATGTTTTAAAGAACCTACTCACTGTTATGTTCAGTTATATTTCTGAGATGATTGCAGAAGTTGGAGAGATATTGTAAACACACTGCTGTACTTCTACTAGGAGCTTCCCTAGCCCATGCCAGAATAGATCTCAGTACAGTAAATTTTGGTGAAAAAATGTGCATTGCTCTAATTCATTTAGACTTACTTCTTATTTTGTCAATTTGTTAAGAAAATATTGGTAATATAATTGAGACAGCTGGAGAACAGAAGCTCCTGTAGATGATTTCTATACTCTCAGTTTAGCATCTCTTTCCCTTTTCTATGAAATATGACTATGTCTGTCATAAAAATATTTACAGTCATTAACAATCTCATCACACTACAATGAAGACTTTCTGTGACGTTTTAACAAAGTGCCTTACTTTATTTATTTGTTTCATAAAATCATGCAACATCATAGTATTTCAAAATCAGTTTAATGTTGAATTTGGCTTCCCCAAAAACATGTCCCAGACTAGTTTTCAAATGCAGAAGAAGCAAAACAACTGATAAATTAGAATTACCTACAAATAGATGAGGCCTGAGTGAAGTGTGCACAGAATAAAAAATTTGAAGTCTTTGAATTTATTAAATTACCTAAACAATTGAAACAGACCTGTTGATACATACCAAGAAAAATATATTTGAAATTAAGATCTCAAAAAAAAAGCTATTAAGACTTACAAGCCAGTACAATAGAATCAGGATTTTATCTACAAAATACAAACATTCAAGATATGCTCTGCAGTTCACAGAAAGATGAGTTTCCTGTTGAACATGATTGCAAAAAAAAAATTTTGTTTCACTGCATTAGATTTTTCTTCTCAGGGTAATGAAATAATTTCAATACACTTAGATATTATTAGTTACTTTAAATTTTTTAATCTCATTTATGGTATTTTTTTTTAAATAAAGGTACACTAGAATTATTTAAAAAACCCAAACAGTTGCCTTCTTCTTTAAAGAAAAAAAAAAAAGAGACCAAAAATTATTGAGGAGCTAAAATTTTACTTTAAATAAAATAAGTGTTAATAATTTCCCACAACAAACTTGTGTCATATAAACCGTGAAATTAAAACATCGATAAACAAAGAAAAGATTATCAAAAGCCATTGTGTATATTCAACTATCCTTGTGCTAATTCTCATGTGAATTCTAGAACATTCTAGAAACCAGTTCTAGAACATTCCAGGTACCTTCTTGGACTCCATTGTTTATTTCTGATTTAATCTTGAAATAAGAAGATAATGAGATTCCCACTTTTGCCAATGCAATGCAGCATACATTTGAAGAAGATAGAAAATGCAGCCATGACTTACATTCCTTAAAGGAGCAAAGTAAGTAGAATTTAACCTTTAAATTAAACAATTAAAAGTAAATTACAATGATTAATTTCCCAACTTTTATCACTTAATTTCTAGAGTTTTTCTGCATTTCATTTAAAGTTTTTGTGTCCTTGGTCACATTCTGTAAACTTCTTTACAGAATAAAAGCTCAAATGTAATTTATAATTGCATCATTCAGGCCTCTGAACCTATAGGTGGGTGTTGGGGGAGTGGTGTCCATCTCACTGTAAACAAAGAGCAAATTAAGGACCACTTCATGAAGCTTAACAGCCACAAGTCTAGGGGCCTAATGAGATGCATCCCGAAGCAAATGGCTGATTTTGTCTCCATGCCACATTTTTTTTCACTGTCCATCATATTTGAAAGGTCATGGTGGTCAGGCGATGTTCCTGGAGATTGAGAAAAAGGAAATATTATTCCTATTTTTACAAAGGGGATGAAGGAAGATCCTGTGAACTACAGATGCCTGAGAGCTCACTACAGATCCTGTGAACTCATTTCTGTGCCTGGAAGGTCATGGAGCAGGTCGTCATGAAAGCAATGTTAACGGTCATTTAAGACAAGGATGTGATCCAAGACCTCCAACACAGCTATACTAAGGGCAAACCATGCCTGCACAACTTGGTGTCCTGCTATTATGGAGTAGCAGTCCATAATAATAGTCGACAAGGAAAGATGACCCATTTCTTTTACCTAAACTTCAGTGAGGCCTTCAACAAGGTCCTATGCAGCATCCTTATTTCCAAATTAAAAAAGCATGGGTCTGAAGGGTGGACTATTCAGTGCCTAGTAATCTAGATGAACGAATGGATGGAACCAGAGAGTTGTGGTCAACTGATGATGCAGGTGTTCACCAACTGGAGGGTAATTAGTATTGACTGTATGATGCAGTAGGCATGAAGAACGCTTTATTATAGTATATAGTATTAAGAAATCTACAGTTCTTATAGGAACAGTAGTGGACCTAAGACCTGGTTGTTCTTAAGGTGAAAACCTCTAACACTATTGGTACACTATGAATAACACACTCTAGCAAACCATATCTATAAACAATGGTTACGAAAGAGAGATAATAATTGTTTGAATTCTTTTCCTCTAAGATTCCCGGCTTAGCCTGTGAGAAATTGTCTCTGTTTTTTCTTTGACTGAACTGAAAATATCCACAGCCAACGGCTCTATGTCTAGGTGGAGGTTGGTGACAAGTGACGCCCCTCATGTCTCTGTCCTTGCACTGATGCTCTTTAATATCCTTAGCAATGACAGTGAGATCAAGAAAGTCAACCACATAATAGGCTGAAACACAAGAAAGGTGGCTGGAAGGTCTAGGGAGGTAATTTCCCCCCCCCTATTCTGTCCTTGTGAAGCCCCACCTGAAGTAGTCTGTCCAGTACTGCATTTCTTACTTGATATTATATCAATTTGTTACATCCTTTCAAAATTCTAATAATTTGTGTGCATGGGAAAACTATGTTTCACAAAGTATTACTTTTGTTTTGACATTTTGTCTGCTAGCAGTATAATGATCAACAGAAACAAGCATTTTTTTATATTTCCATTTACACTGAAGGTGATTAAAAACTAATTGTCTGTCATTTTGTGTAACTGTGGTTTTATGTGTTGAAAATGTTCATGACAACATAAAAAATGGTTTTGATAAAAGCATAATATTTTTGAAACACAGAGAGTGATCAAAACTGAAGATGGAAAGAAAAAGAAATTCAAAACAGCAATGCAATTTTATATGAATATTTGACTATAAAGTCAGATTATTCAGTCTGAGCTTCACCTTATCTCAGAACAATTTCACAAGCATTCTGTTTAGAGTGGCTGACCCGGTCTCATTAGTTATGAAGAAAATTCAAATGGTTCAGAAGTTGGATGTTTCAGTAAGTTAACTAAATCACTTGAGACAGGGACATGCAGGTAGTATTCTCCTGAGTAAAGAGCATTTTTGAGCCCGTCAGAAGCCTTTTTTCTGCCAAAATAACAGGCAGATTATTGTTGGGTTTTTTCATGTAATAAAGACGATGTGCTGGACACAATGGCATGTTGAAAGAGTGTTACTCAAAATACTGAAACAGAAAAAGGGTGTCAGGTGTTAGCAATTCTATTTAAAAAAATATATTTTCATGAGGAGGCAGTATTTTTAAGACAAAAAGACTAGGAAAACAGAAGAGCAAAGTACATTCTAAATTTTTCACTTTAGTCATACCACGCTTGGGAAATATTCTATTGAACTTTTAGAATGAAATACTACAGTGTGCATACATACAGCTTTTGTGGACTTTTAGAAATAAGAGAGAGGTCATGCACAACTTTAATACAGATAAATCTTTAAATTGTGGATCCAGAGAAATTTCTGTAGTTCATGATAGGGTATCCATTAAAAATGGAGAAAAAAACTCCCAAACATATTGAGAATTTGCTCCATCCAGTGTTTGCTAAGAGCTGTTCCAGAAGTGTCATAAGAAGCCCACAAAATGATTTTTTGAAAAGCTCATAACCAAAACCTTGGATGTATACTTCCCCATGGGCATCTATCAACTACATCTGGGAAGAATCAAACCAGTAAACAAATATTCAAAGTTATGGCTAAATTTTGAGCAGTTCTGTGTGAAAGCTAGTCTTGTAGATGACGAATACAATGGTTTTGGAAATCACTGTCAGTGGTTATGACATGGTAAGGTGGTATCCTCATATGTATATATATATATATATATATATGTATATATATATCAATCATACAATTTGGAAGTGTAGAACAAATACTGATCTACTTCCCTCTCCTGACCCTAATAATCCTTCAGCTATACTGCCTAACTTAAGCAATAATATCCAGGTCCAAGTTCTGTTCTATTCAGTCATTTGCTCTCTTGAAAAAAGATGTTATCATGTTTTCTCTCAGTAGTAAGGTTAATTTATACAGAAAAGTACTTCAGAAATTCTTGAGTGAAAATTAAAAACAACAGAAGATCAGAGACCATAAAGACATTTAAACTGAATTTTAATACCTAGAGTAATTTGGTCCTGTTTCAATAGCTAATGCATAGTTATTTAGCAAAATATTTGGGTGCAATTTAGAAATGAACATGAATTGTCTCTTTTAAACAGAAATAAGATTCCCAGCTACAGGGGCAGTTGTCTGCAACTTTGTTTTTGATATTATTCCCCTGAGTCTGTAACAGTGTAAATTCTGTCATTGAGAAAAAATGACATCTAAAAGAATCCAGCCCAAATTTCATCTCTAGTTTTTTTCCACCTATTTTTGGTATTCCAGTTTACCCTTACAAAAGCAAGTGAGATCTGTGTTGGGGAAATAGCATTTTGTCTTTTTTTTTAATGTTTATGAAGCTTTCCTTGGGGTAAATTTAGCAACCCTTTTTCTCAAAATAAGACACTTAGTTGAGAAAATAATTTATTTAGTGGAGGGAGAGTGTTCTTTTTCTTCATAGGCAGGAATCAGATCTTAATCTTAGTTGAATTCTGTGGTGATCCTTAAGTTTCTAAGGTATTACAATTTGATTAGTATACAGCTTAACATGCTCCTGCTTTTTGGTGGCCAGGTGCTTCTTAATTTATAACAAAGTGTAATGTTTGTCATGCTAAGAATTTGGTCGTGTGAATATATTGAGGCATGTGGTTGGTTGCAGAAGTTCAAGTTGACCCACTTTACGTGGATGCAGCCTCATCTTGAGTTTTGGGTGCCACAGCAGAAGGACATAAAGCTCCTACAGAGCATCCAAAGTAGGGCTACCAATATGTGAAGCGTCTTGAGGGGAACCCATACAAAGAGGGCTGAGGTCAATTGGTGTCCTCAGCCTGGAGGAGACTGAGGAGAGACCTCACTGCAGTCTACAACTTCCTTGTGAGGGGAAGAGCAGAGACCGACAGTGATCTCTGCAGTGACCAGGGACCCAAGGGAATGGCCTGAAGTTGTGTCAGGGATGGTTTAGGTTGGACAAGTTTTTTCACCCAGAGCATGGTTGGGCACTGGAACAGGCTCCCAAGGGAAGTGGTCACAGCACCAGCCTAACAGAGTTCAAGAAATGCTTGGATAATGCTCTCAGGCACATGGTGTGACCCTTGGGGTGTCCTGTGTTGGGACTCGATGGGCCAGGAGTTGGACTTGATGATCCTTGTGGGCTCCTTCCAACCCAAGATATTCTATGATCCTATGCTTCTAAGAGGTCATGGGGATATGTATTTACCATAGAGCCACCCATTGAAAGACCCAATTTAGAAAACATTCCCTGAGTATATAAAGATAAATTAGGTTTCTATAAAATAAATGTCATTTCATTATTTCGTAAAATTATACTGCTTTCTCATTTTTTTTTTCTTTCCCTTTTATGTCTATCACATTGACCAGAATTATCCCAACACAAAGGAAAAAAATTGGGATTTGAGATACTACTGTGTCTTGGTTTGAAAGACAGGTACCTGCCAGCAAAAGCTGGGATCTCTCTTTGAATAGAGAATGTAAACCCCCTCCCTCAGATTATTATAATTTTGCAATTGAAGGCTCTCAGGCAAAGATTTGGGAGTGGGAATAACAGTTCTTTACTAGGAATATTAGACAAAGCAAAGACAAATACAAATGTAATAGCACTAAGAGACAAGCAAAAAACAAAGAAACAACAAAACCTCAGAAACTGCCCTGACAGAGTCAGGGATGTGACCTGACACCCTGGGTATCAGGGTGCTGAAAGCAGTCCAGATGAAATCCTCCTCGAGCAGTAAATGCAGTTCTATGAAGTGAGGTAGTCCTGTATGAGAGTCCAATGGTGAAGAAAAATGTGTTCAGTCTTTCTCTGGAGAGAAATCCAGTAGAGAGAGAGAAAACAAGCAGGGTCCCCTGGTACTCCAGTCCTTTCGGAGCGGTGTCCTCGGACCAAACTGCCGCTCACTGCTGTTCCACCCGGAGAAACCTGCTGCCTCCTTTGTTTAAGTCAAGTATCCATAAAGTACCCAGCCATCAGTTACCTAGCAAACCATCAGGAAAAAATTCCACAAACACAAAAGAAACAGATCCAACCCCCAACATACTGGAATCCAAAAACATATGATACTGTTTGGTGGTGCGCATATTTGAGACTTCCATACATCATGGTAGCAGCATCCCAGAAACGCCAGCTTGCTAACAAATGTTGGCAAACAGTTAAAGCTGCTCTACTCAAACTATACAGTAAGTATATTTGCTTTGGCATGCTGATATTTTGATTTTCTTTGCACATTTTATCTATGCATTGGTACTACAAAACTGCATGGGGTGTTTAAATTTTAAAACACACTATACTAATCTTTCACAAATTTTCATTAACTTGCATATTGTAAATTAATACTTTCATACAGTTAAAAATACTGCAATGAAATGGACTTTCAGCACATGATGTAGTGTCCTGCAGAGTATCAGCAGTAGGAAATGTATCCTTAATGACACGTACATTAAACTTATAGGATTACAGTATTTGCTTTGAAAATTTAGTCTCTATGTCTGTCAACCTTTCAACTAGAACAATGCAATTTCTGTAGATGATGCCCTTTGTCTTATTTTAGGAAGACAAGAACTATACAGATTTAGGTTTCCAGAAGTATTGCAGTGAGCCTGGGTTTCTATTTCATTTAGGCACTGCCGTATCTGTTGGTAAGTATCTATTCTGTGCGCCATTATAAAATCTACTTTAATCCTAACATTTTACCATACATTTAATTGCTATTTCATTTAGGGTAATTTCCTACAGAAAGGGGCTATAAAATTTAACAGGCAATGATAACTCTCTTAGTTTCAGTTAACCAAGACATGAAATTTGAATTTAATTCATGTTATATAGTTAATTGTCCTTGAAAGTGAAGAAAGAAAGGCAAGACACTGGGAAAAATATTTTAAGATAGTATTACTTCATTGTATTTCACATCTGGGAAATATCAGTCTGTAAAACTGTCAGTGTAGGTCATTCCTCCTGCATAGCTTTGCCTATTCCTACAGGAATGTCATGATTCAGTTATAACACAAGTTTTCTCTAGGTGGTAGGAGAAGGGACACTGTATAAAACAGGAATTTAAAAGCAGGTCATCCAGTGATGGCATGAGGAAAGTCAAAATTCAGCTGGAATTTAAATTTGCAAGTGACAATGTGGGCAGGAAGACCTTCTACCATTGCATAATTTCAAACATCTAAGGAAAATGGAAGCCCATTGCTCAGTGAGGGTGGTGGTTTAGTGGCTGTGGACACAGAAAAGATTGAGGTACACAGCATCTTCCTTGCCTGAGCTTTTGCAGACAAGATCTCACAGGTACCTGTGACCAGATGCAGAATTCAAGGAGGAGGATGACCAGATGTGGATGAGAATTGAATCAGGGGTTACTGGAGAGATTTCAACCCATGAGAGACCCCCATGGTTAACTTCAAGATGTACAGCCAATGTATTTACAAGGTCTCAGTCTCAAAAGTTTTTGAAGAGTGGAGATGCCACTAACAGATGAAGAAAAGTAAATCCTGTAGCCATTCTCAAAGTGGTACAAAGGTGGTTCAGGAAATGAGGCTCTCATCAGTCTCATTGTAGTCCTTGGAAGAATCTCAGAGCAAGTATCATTCAGATATCATTCTTGTCCTTCAGCAAGAAACAAAATATCTTCAAGGGGTTGTTTTTAAAGAGCATTTATAGTAGCACTAAAAGTTATTTGGTTCCCACGTAAATGATGGATGACTTTCCCATAGCTGTCATTGGCACACTGAGGAGGACATCAAAATAAAATTATTCAGTCGTTTTACTTATAAACCTGAAAGATGCTTGTGTTTTTACTGCCAGAAATATCTTACTAGTCACATGCTTCATTAGAGAGCAGCAGATGGATTCACCCCTTGGGAGGTCCTTCACTTTTAAAATAATCACTGAAAATTTTCAAGGAATTTTTTTAACCCAAATGCAATGCAAGAATTTTGGATTATGCAAATAAATGAAATTATTAATTCCTCTACTTTCTTTAAAGGAATAAATAAATAATTTTGTTTCTCTTTCAATTTACCCTGAATTTAGTGCATAACAAATAGGGAAAATAAAGTCTGAAAATTTGATTTAGTCAATTGCGGTTTTTTCCAACTAAAGCTTTTTTGGTTGCATGTTTGTTTTTATCCATTGTGTAAAAAAATGGATTTTAACAACAGCTTTACTTTTTTTCTTATAAGAAGCTTTATTTCTGCCTGTGTTGTAATTTTTGGTAAAAATTTAAAAGTTTTTTTTAGATACATCTTACAGTTTAAGTTTACTACTTCCTAACTTTTTTTTTCTCATGAACTACAGCATTCTTTCTCATCAGATTAAAACAAAAAAAAATCAGTGTCTTTTCTTAAACAGTTGTAAAAAAAAAAAAAAAGCCAAAAAATGTTTGCAGCAGAAAAGGTCAAAAAAATGAGAAAAATACAAGCAACAAAGACCCTTCTATCTGTTCTATTTTGTCAATGTCCTTGAAGAGTTTATTCCATTCATTGGCTTTACACTTGATCAATGTATCAAAGCTAAACATCATTAATGTACTATGACAGTTAATTCCAGACCACTTTGTTTTTCGTCTCTTGACCTTACCAAAGTTTCTGGCTTCTTTTCTGATGTTCAAACACACAAGAAATTATACTGGTGGATAACAGAATAGGCAAGGTTTCATGTAAACACTCCTACAGCTATCCCACTTGCAGCTCAGAAATTACACTGTTCTGCCTACTCTCTCTCTGTATTCCTGCTTGCTTCATTAATGACAGCGAACAGTTGCCACACTCTCTGCAAAACAGCTTTCACATGGATGGAACAATAGAGCTTTAACCACCGATAAATAACTTCCGAGATTAAACCAAGCTTCAAGCAGCACAAGCCCAATGAACAAGTCAATTGCATGAATATAATGAGATTTTGTGTAACAGTTATAGGTCAGAGAATGACAGCCATGAGAATAATTTTAAAACCATGAGGGTTGAAGTAATAGCTTTTCTTCGATGGGGAAAATAATTTGGTGTTTTATAAGGCAATAACAGCATTTTAACACCAATTTACAAGCATTTGATGTGTCCTGCATATTTTCCAAATTAATTGAATTTATAATGCCAAATTATGGCATAAATTTAATTTAAAACTGTTGTAAGAAAAGACACAGAGCTAAGAAATTATTAAGCACGTGAGACCAGTATTGACTGGACAGTTGCACACCATGTCAGATTTTTAATACTGGGCTGAGATCCCAAGAATTAAGATATCTGTAATTCATCAGTGACAAAACTAAATAAGAAGATAGGTACCAGCTGCCTTCTGATCAGAGAGAAAAAGACTTTTTCACTAGCAGAGCTGCGGTAAGCAACTTGCTCTTCAGATTTGAGAGCTGTGACAAAGAAAAGCTCTCCAAGCATAAGAGCTCACTGCTATCAACCTGGTTGGCCTGAAACAAGCAGGGACTGATAAAAAATGTCAAGCTGCTCCAGTCAGGGGAGTCAAATCAATTGCAATGATCATACACAAATCATGTTTTGAACAATGTCATGTTATTTCATTGCACGCCTGTGATAGTATGAATGCGAGGAAAAGAAAATCAGTGAAGGCTGAGTAGATCTCAGAAGCATGGAATAAATCTCCAAAGAGGACACCATAATTGTTACCATTCTGTGGGCATCTAAAAGAGCTACAGATGAATGAAAATTCATACAAAATGGAAATGTCTGACATTTTTCTGCATATAAGTTTTTTCATTAGCTAATAGCTAATAGCATGGGCATTTGGTGAAGTTTAAAAAGCAGGGGAAGAATAATCCTTGGACTTAGTAGCAATTCAGTGCTCATATCTAATAGTTTCTCTGTTATTTTCGGTCAAAAATATGTTTAAGATCAGTAGATTGCAGGTAATTTTCCTGCTTCATTCACCTCTCTGTTCCTCTGTGTTGCCCCCAAATTATACGGAGTACCCTTCAGACTCTGCACATCACTCAGGAGAATACCTCTTTTCTCTTAGGAGGATCCATCTTCCCGGCTCATTTGGGTTGAGAAAAAAAATTGTTTTCCATTGAGATATTTTCATTTAGTTTCTTATGGAAACTGAAGCCTCCGTGTGAAAGGATTGCATTACACAAACATATAATTCTGGAAAAATAGTGTATCTTCTATGGGATTCCTCTGTGATATAAGGCCACTCATGTAAAAGGTTTTGACAGATGGCCGCTATTTAATTTGAGATTCCTGCAGAATAACTTGCAGATATGCACTGCATTCTTCTCTTTGATGTTGGTCGCTGAAAGCTATGCTCTAAACACAAAGTACTGAATAATGTTACTATGGATCTTTTGTGTTCAAAATCATTAGGAACTTTGAACAATTTGAGCTTTAAACTTGCTTTGATATAATCCTTCTGTTATAGAAAATGTGAATAATAATTCTTCACCTTATGTGGGTGTTCTGAAGATGAGTTCTGGAAAGGAATAAGAGCACTGATGTTGAAGCACTTGAGGAACAGTTGTTACAAAAGAAACCAAACTAAACATCACAAAATCCCACTCATGTTGTATTTTTTGATTGTTTATATAAAGCAAAGTAATATGTGAAAAGGACATGAAGGGAATAAATATAAGTCCTAAAAAATAATTTGTCTGTGAATGATAGAAGGATGTTACTATGGAATTTATCATAAAAATATATCACTATTGTGAAAATATATGGAAACAAATACATGGAATTATGTTGAATTTTCTATTACTTTTGAGTTCTTGGTTGTCAACATTCTAATAGCTTACTTTTCTTTTTAAATCTGTATTAGAAGATATCTGAAGATACATGTCAAAGTAATGCAGAAAATATTAGAGCCTATTGTTTTAATAGGTGGGTTATTATTTCAAGCAATTCATAAAAGGTGTCATCATTGTTCAGTATTTTGTATACCTTTATACAAGATTTTAAACAAAAAAAGAGTTTACTTATAAAGTAGAACTACACAGATAAGCCTTAAGTTGTCACCCACTGCTAGCACATGCTTCATTATTCAGGTATCCAAAGGATAGTTTAATATTCATCCAGGAATAATTTATTCAGTTAGACATTAACTTAATGAGCAGTAAGTTAAAATCGTTGTACAGACTGTTAACAGACATTTGAGGTAGAAGAATAAAGCAATGAAGCAAAACAAACTGATAATCTGTCACAAGTCCAGTTCCTTAAAGTGACAAAAAAGACAAAGTGGTTTGGACAAAACACTTGAAATACCAAGTCTGTCATTATTATTCCTAATGTGCCATGTCTAGTCACTACAAAAAGGCAGAAGTAATCTCTATATTTAGATTCTAAATCTAGCAGAGCAGTTACTCCTAAATACAAGCATGAATGGTTTATCACAGAATAACTTCATGGTTGATATTAGAAGGGACCTCTGAAAATCACCTGGTCCAATACCTCTGCTCAAGAAGGACCATTTACAACCAGTTGCCCAGGTACATTTCCAGATTTCTTTTGAATGTGTTCAAAGTGGGAGACTCCGCAAACTCCCAGGGCAACCCGTTCCAGTGCTTGGTCATTCTCACATTAAGAAAGCATACCAAAATTACTGTTCTATTGAAACACAATATAAAAAAATAGTTCCCAAACATAAAATTAGAAAGAGGGTGTAGGTATGTAATAAAATAATCTGTTTTATACAAATTTACATATACGTGCAAAATATGTGAAATTATGAACAAAACTGCATAAGTTCAACAGTATAGCTTTGTACCATGGTGCTGACATGGATGAGATTACTGTGTGGACATGAAGAAATCAGAGAAATTCAATGGCAAAAGATGTGAGATAAGGATAAGAGAATGGCCTACACTAAGAAAAATGCATTTTCTAACTACTTATAAAAGTCTTATTCAAAAAGAAAAGGATGTTCTAAACTGAACAAATCTAAAGAAACCTTGAGTCTACAAAATCTTTAAAAGGAATTATAGACTCAAGCTATATTAAGGAAAATACATGGTGATTAACAAGGGAGAGAGCCTCTGACTGTTTGGACATTTAAGTACTGGAACAAACTGCCACGGGAGAACATGAAATCATCTTTGTAGGGGAGAGTAAAACCTGAACAGAATCCCATGTATTACTGAGAGGTGCAGAATGAATTTTTTCCCAGATAAAAAATGAGACAGTGACCACTCAGACGTTTTTATTGCAAAATTATTCTATGCGCTCTACACAGCTCTCTTCTTCACCCTCAAAACAAACAACTACACAAATGAGTAATTTCATTTCCAGCTTGGTTCACACTTTAAAAAGGCTCTGGTTTTCAGAAGTTTTGATTATTATTATTGTTCCAGAATTTTCCTTATGTATTTTGTGGCTTATATAAGACAAGATAGCAAACTGAGATGCAAAATGTTGCTCTTTTTTTTCATGAGATCATGCTGACAACAGAATTACTCTAGAAACTAAGTTTAAAAATGGGAAATTTGAATATATCATTCTATTTAGTAGATATATAATTCTACTGTGAGCATTTTAAAATATTTTTCATTAAGAACTGAAAAAATCCCTTTACTCTCATTAATTTTTTATCTGTAGAAACACAGCAACATAAAAGTATAAAAGTAACACTTAAGAAAAGTGAAAGAAAGAGAAAGAAAGATTAAGAGTAGAAAGATATCATCACCTATGGATCCAGAGACAAGACCTGATAGCTGCAATTTTGAATCCTTTGGTTGAAGTGATGGTTGCTCTCTTGATCCATTGGGGTGGAGAAAGGCCCATGAAACACAAATTTTAATAGTAAAATTTTAGTTGATATTAGCTCAGGTTCAGGTGGGTTAATATTAGCTCAGGTTCGGTTAATATTAGCTCAGTGGATTAATATTAGCTCAGGCTCAGGTGAAATGCCCAGGTACCCCTCCTGTGGGGCATAGGAGTTTGCAACCTTGTGGATCTTTTGCAACACTGTGGATCATGCACAGTCCTCTGGTGGAAGGAGGGGTCTTAAGGGGGGGTCTTTGATGGTTTATGGCCCCTTTTAAGACATGACAGCTGTCTCTCACATCATTGTATTTGAGCCAATTAGACACCATCAGAAGGGATGAGTACTTTCAGGCCTACATGTGGATGTTTGGATGTCTTTCCTGGGGAGTTTTCACCCCTTTTACAGTTGTGTAAGGGAGGACCTTGACATGATAAAAAGTACTACCTCAGCTCACAGGATCCACTTTTTATAGGCCTGTTCCCTTATCTGGGTAAACCCCAGCTTACAGCCTGCAGAGGTGCGCCTGGGCTGTCACCTCACACACTGTCATCAAAGCCCCTGCTGCTCTTGCAAATAGCCAATTGTTTGAGTCATTAACCATTAACATTTCAGTTTCTCACAACCACTCATTTCAAATTTCCTCATTTTTGGTAGGTGGGTTTTTTGAAGCGCCCAAACTTGATTTTCCTTTCCTCTCAGACAGGATGGAGAGTTTGCAACTGACAATGTATTTACAATAGACAATGTAATTACAATAGACAATGCAATCTACAATCTGATTGACAATGCCTTGGTTGTGGTGACTTTTCTCTGCTTGTAAGGAACACAATCACCTTGTTAGCTTCTTCCGTTGAAAATAAGAACAAGAGTTCAGTTGCTGGTCTTAAAAGTGTAGCTAATTGTTGCAAAATAGACAATATTAAGATATATCACCATTAAATAGAATGCCACTTTCAGAAATTATGTCCAAATTTTTCTTAACATGAAACATATTCCTTGGGTTTTTCTTTTCTTTTCAGAAGCATCATTGCAATACTTCTTATGTTACTGAGTTAATAAGGTTTCTATGAACTGCAAAAAGGCAATTGGCATTTGACTGTCTACTCTTTTTTTTTTCCTGAAGTTTCCTTTCAAACTTTATTCATTTCTGCCCACAGAGGAAAACTGAGTTTTCCAGAAAAAAAATACCTTCCATAGTCTTTCTGTTTTCCTCAATTGCACTGAAATATGTCTTTCTTTCCCTTCTCTCAAATACACTGCACTTCCTTATTGCTCAAATTACATCTCCAAAATGATGCAAAAAAAATATAAATTAAGACTTACTAAAGAAAAGACAAAGTAAAAAGAATTGGATTAACACAACTGAAACACATAGGCTGGAGAAAGAAGATAAAAGCCAACAAGAAAAATGTGGAGAGCAACATAAGTCATACAGAAAGTATGAATGAAGATGCATTAAGGAACAGAGAATTTTGAAATAAGGCAACTGGAAAAGGTCATAAGGAGCTATGGGTGATTTACACACTTAAGATTCTTAACAGAATGAAGACACACCAAGGTGGTAGATCTGCAACCGGAGAGAAACAACTGCTATCTAATTTGATCCTTCCAGGTAATTACTCAGAAGTTATTAGTTTTCATGCTGGAGAGCCTGTAAGTCTGACCAATAGAACGTGATGGAAACATAAAACAGGTTTTACAGTGATTCTTGAATTTGGAAGCTATATTTTTTTCCTTGTGACATCCTTTTTCACTTTTCAGTTTGATATACCATACTCCTCATTAGTATTTTAAGAAGAATAGTATGGTTTACCAAACCATAATATAAAAACAACTATAAAAATAGTTAGGGTTGTGGAATGAATTCTGAAGACCTTAAAAGTTACAGTGATTTAGACACTGAACAGCATCAGCTCAGCAGGGGTTGTTCACTGGTCCGTGTGACTTTCCATAGAGGCTGCTCTTACTTCATACAAACAGATTTCCAGCTTTGTCTCCACATAGACTACAACTCAGAAATGACAGCTTAAGGTTTGTGCCATGATATCTGATGGCAGTGATCAGCCAGTTGGTTTAGAAGTGACTTTGTAAGATTGCACAATGTACCTGATGGTGCCTCGACTGTCTTTCTCCATCTGTCTTGGGGCTCCCAGGAAAGCCCTTTCACTAGTGTCTCCTGTGCAATGATTCTCTGGCTGCTTTTTGCATTTGTTGGTTTTTTTGGAGGTTTTTGTTTGTTTGTTTGTTTGTTTGTTTTTTTCTTTTTTGGCACAGGTGAATTCCAAGCAGCAACTTAACTAGCTCTGGACTCCTTGCTTTTAATCATTCAGTTCTTTATACCTGTATTTTCCGTTTATATCTTAGATTACAGAATCTCTTGAAAGTCCTATAAAACCTACATATGCCTGTTTCTGGGAAGAATTATTATTATGTGGCCGTGTTTTAGATCAAAAATACATAATGTTTGACAATTGTTTGCAGGGAAATGGCTTCTGTATAACTTAGTGCAACCTGAAGACTGTAAAAGAACTATATTAAAATTGCATGTATATTTTCATTCTTTAGTAGAGTTTATATTTTTCTTGTTAAAGAATGAATGCTGGTGTATTGAAGGGAAGCAACTTATCTTAGAGAATTACATTGGAAAGAGAAGCAAACTTAAATTACCAGTGTTAGGATTAATCTTCATAAGAACAAAGTTTCAGTCATGTTAGGCAGAACACTGGGACCTCCTCCCTATTTTTTCATTCCTATTCATATTTCCAGCTGACCAGTGAATAGCCTCTTAGGAGCTTAAATGCTGCAGTTGGGTACCTTAGACATCCATGGAGGTATATTAAAGGATCCAGATCAATGAGCATGAAAAATTCCACAAGAAAAGACAGAACAATAAAAACAGAAGTTAAAAAAAAAATCCTCCATTTTGTTCTGATATTCTTAATTTTCAAGATCTAACTAAAGACATCAATACTGGGCTCTTTCGTGTTTATAATTAAACACGTTTTCTATGGGTGCTTCTATTACCATTCAGCAGCTGTATTGAAAGAGTTCAATACAAACATTTGATTGAATTGACTGTACAGTTTAGTGATTTGTCAAAATTTAATTTTAATGTAAAAAAAGTGTTGCATGTGATTTATTATCACTTGTGCACCAATATCTGTAGAATGCTAAAATTCAACATTCAGAGTATTTTCAGTCCTACAGATGCAATTATTCTGAAAATATTCCCATATTACTAATATTTTGAAGTGGATTATCAAAGGTAATTTGGTATTTAAAGATGCATGTGAGTACTACAACTGGGTAGCATTTCCTCTGCTGTATTTATTTAAATGGAGGATAAGTATAATACAAACAAAGTAATTTGTTTATCCACTAATTTTTAAAGCAAAATTTTTTAGCCCACGTATCCAAGAAAACCAGCCCAAAATAATTTTCTGGTTTTGCGGTGTCGTTTTTGTGACATGGCAGGCTGGCTTTTGACCATGTACTTAACATCCTCAGAGGTAAGCTCAGAAAATGTGGGTTGAATGAACAGTGAATCAAGAACTGGCTGCATGGCAGAGCTCAGGGGTTCTGATCAGAGGAATAGAACCCAGATGGGGGCCTGCAGTCAGTGGCATTTCCCAGGGATCAATAATGGGTCTGGCCTAAGTCAGCTTGTTTATCAATGACCTGGACGAATGGATAGAATGTACCCCCAGCAAGTTTGAGATTAAACAAAACTGGAGGAGTGGCTGATTCAGCTGGAGGCTCTGCTGCCATTAAGTGGGACCTTGAGAGCCTGGAGAGCTGGGTGGAGAGAAACCAAACGAGGTCCAACAAGGGCAAGGGCAGGGTCCTGCACCTCGGGAGGAATAAATCCAAGTACCAACATGGGCTGGGGGCTGACCTGCTGGAGAGCAGCTCTGCAGAGAAGGACATGGGAGTCCTGCTGGGTGACAAGCTGGCCACGAGCCAGCAGTGCCCTTGTGGCCAGGAGGGCCAATGGAATCCTGGGGTTCATTGGGAAGAGTATGGCCAGCAGGCTGAGGGAGGTGATCCTTCTCCACCTCAGCCCTAGTCAGGCCACATCTGGAGTGCAGTGTCCAGTTCTGGGCTCCTCAGTACAAGAAGGACAAGGAGCTACTAGAGAGGGTCCAGCGGAGACCACAGAGATGATTTGGGGTCTGGAGCATTTCTCTTATGAGGAGAGACTGTGGGAGCTGGGCCTGCTTAGTCTGGAGAAGACTGAGAGGGGATCTCATCAATACATACAAACATCTCAAAGCTGGGCATCAAGAGGATGGCTCCAGACTCCTTTCAGTGGTGCCCATCAACAGGATGAGAAGCAATGGCCATAAAATAAAAGACAAGAATTTCCAAATCAACATGAGAAAGAACTTCTTTATGTTAAGAGTGGCAGAGCACTGGCACAGGTTCCCAGGGAGATCATGAAGTCTCCCTCTCTGGAGATACTCAAAACTCATCTGGATATATTCCTGCATAAATGCTCTTGGTGACACTAAATTGGCAGGAGGGGAGGACTAGATGATCCCTTCCAATCCTAAAAATTC
This sequence comes from Peucedramus taeniatus, assembly GCA_013400575.1. Lineage (NCBI taxonomy): Eukaryota > Metazoa > Chordata > Aves > Passeriformes > Fringillidae > Peucedramus > Peucedramus taeniatus. The sequence goes on along the minus strand of WBNO01002502.1, from coordinate 29,971 downwards.
TGTGATTTTGTTAATCAGAAGACAATTTTGTTGAGGAATTTTTTAAAATACTATTGTAAAAATGTTTAAAACTCATGGAAGTGAATTAAAATGCCTAAATCTAAACTAGTTTATTTTGCTTTGAAGAAGAGTTTTTTAACTGACCTAAATCACCACAGTTAATTAAAAAAAAAAAATCTAATCTATATTTATATTCATGGTATATGTATTGATACATAATATCATATGCATATCAATTATACAGCATTTTCCACCAACTCTCTCAGTTTAGCTGCTGTGCGTTCTGAAAGCTGGTAATATTTTATTGTATTAGGTAACATTGAAATTATTTCTGAAGCATCCTAAGGACCTGATAAAAATGAGGTGAGCAGACTTTAGGCTTCTAACCTACTTAAATACACATCTAAATAGTATATTAGAAGACTATTTTCAGGCACATAGTTGTGTCTTAGATCTGATGCTTAAACAAAGACACAATATACAACAGTGTCTTTAGAAAGAGATAATGAGTAGAAGAATAATATTATGATATGCTATGCCCTAATAACGCTGTCGTGAGATAATAAAAGCATGAAAAATAAAATGAGAAATTGCTGGGGGATAATGAGAGGACAAGCAAGATCTAAGCTCCTTAGACAAAAAGGTCTGAGCAGTAATACTATGTAGGATACTTTTCAACTGAGAAGCATGACAGGAAAACACTCTGTCTCATTTTTTTTAATGCATGAGAAAGACTAATACAAAACCAGAAAATAAGCTTTAAGATCTGTCTCTTCTAACCTCTCCCCTCATTAAAAGCCCAATAGGAGTTTTAATCTGTTGACACAGTATGAATAGAAATTATAAAGATCACAGCTATTTCTGTCATTTATTTTGCCAGTAACAAAGAAATTTGGCATAAAGAGCACATATACAAAGAACAGCTGAATTACTCAGGCGCAATAAATTAACATGCGTATTATGACTGGCATTGGCAAGGTATTCCACCCTGGAAAAATAAATATTCTTATTTTCATTTTGCTCAGCCTGAAATCAACACCAAGGTTGCCAATTTAAAGGTTAAGTTGGTGTTTTTCACCTTTAAAGATTCTTCTTTTCAGTAGTTCAAGCCCCCACAATATACATATGCATCCAACTCGAACTACCATGAAAGGTCAAACCATTTTTAACTTCTCATTTAAACAAAAAAAAAAAGTGATTATAGTTCAAAAAACAGTGCTACATAGATTTGTAGATGCAATTTCTTTATGAATAATATTCAATTTTAGAGTAAATCATACCTTCTTTTCAGTTTTCAGGAAGGAATACTCTCCAGATAAAGTACCAGTCTTAGCGTGCTTTACTCAGCAAAGTATGTTCAAGTACATATTGAATTAAGGAAAAGTATATTAGTTATTAGAAGTGTCCAAATTATTTTTAGCAAAATCTGAGAAAATGTAGGGCTTATGAAACACCACAATAACCTTGTTCAGTTTTCCTATAAGAGCCATATTCCAGTGGAGCAAAGCAAAGTTCTACCTGTATCTACTGATTTTAAGTTTAATGTTGTATTTGTACAATTTCTGTGTGAATCAAGTGCACCAAAGTGTCAGTTACTTTGGCAGAATTTCCTTGAAGCCTCATAATTATATTTTAACCCTTGTCTCCATCAACACTGAAAATAAGGCGTTAACAGACTTTGTGGCCTGAGACCTGATAAATCAGATTATCAGACTTCAGTGGCCTGTACAGCCTAGAGACATAATGCCTTTTTCCTTTCAGATCCCCAAAAGCAGTGCTTCCAGTAGCACTGAAGAGCTTCAGTTTCATCTTAAAAAAAAAACACAAAAAAAAAAAAAAGACAAAAAAACAACCCACAGGATTTTTACTTTTAAATGGTCTATTTTGTTCAGATCATTAAAGTTAAGCAAAGAAGAGAAGCACACAAATATACATGGGCTTTATTCTAGCAAGGTTTTCTGATAGTGAATTTTTACTTTGAAAAAATCAAGGACAATTCTCTTGTCTTCTGCATAGGCAGTTCCTCAGAACTATGACCATTCAGATGAAGAACCTGATTAAATTACATTGCCTGTCTCAAGTAGATTTCTTCCTTATTTTCACGACAGCATGATTTTTGAAAATTCCATATAGTCTCTGTTATTTTCTTTGGAAATTGGTCTCCATGTCATAATTTTACTTGCTTACTTTCAACAATTAGATAATGGTGTTACCTAGTTCCCTAATGAGGGGAACTGTGAAGGAAGGCTTTCAATATAATGCTCTGTCAGGAAAATTTTAATTGCATTTTAATGACTTTTGATAGTAGTAAAGAGGTAAAAGGCACCATGCTGCAGTAAAGGAGGGTAAGTGGCTTATTTACTCTTCAGCAGTATTGTTTATCCAAAAAAAAAATACGGAATTGCCATTAACCTACAAAGCAAGGTGTTTCCTTCAACTCATGTTGTTTTGGTGGGTGCTCAGAGGAGGCTGGATCCCCATTGGAAGCCTGTGCTGGAGGTAGGCTCGTGGCAGGACTTATGGCACCATGTAGAGATAGACTCACGCAGGAGCAGGTTTGCTGGTTGGACTTGCGATCCCACAGGGATCCCATCTATGCCTGAAGGACTGCACCCTGTGAAAGATGAAGTTGAGCCTGAGAAGAAGGAAAGGGGGGGGCAGAAGTGTGCAAGATCTGTTTTTATACGTTGTTTACCTACTTTGACTTTTGATTAGCAATAGATTAAATTAGTATCCCCAAGCCAAGTCTATTTTACCCATGATAGAAATTGGTGAGTGAGTTCCCAGTCCTTTTATCAACCCACAAGCATTTTATCATATTTCTCATCCTATCTTGATAAGGAAGAAAGTTGATAGAGCACCTTGGTGGACACCTGGCATCCAGAGAAGGTCAATCCATTACAGAATCTCAGATCTTTTGATGAAATGACAACACATGTGCTTAAACTCTGATAACTGAGTTTGAAAATGCCTTATACATAAATACAGAATGTTAAGTTCTACACTGTTAATGCATAACCTATATTGCACTTATTTGCAATTGGCCTTTTCTTGACAATCATCTTAGTGAAGAAGTGAAAGTGAAGTGTGTGAAAATAATGTGCAGGCAATAGAATATTTCACCTTTAGAAATAAGTGGCCTATTACAATCTAAAGATGGAGAGGGTCACAGTAGAAGAAGCATGAACGCTTCTTGTGAAATCCCACCACCAATTTTAGACCTTACCTTCCAAAACCCAAAGTCTGTATTTAAAAAAAAAGAAAACCTACCATAGAAAAGACTACAAAAGATACATATGCTGACATATTATGATAGAGTCACTAAACACATGTTCAGATTGGGTTTTGCAAAGGATTTGAAACCACTGCAAGAAGATGATGACAGACACTTTACCACTAGAGCATTTTTACTTTCTCCTCCTAAGATATTTGCATCTTTTTCGAAATCTTCTGGTGCTGAGAAAAGCTGACGACAACAAAGTCAAAAGAGGGAAAGGTTTGGAGGCTAGATCACATCCCCTGGGAAGGGAAGGGAAGGGAAGGGAAGGGAAGGGAAGGGAAGGGAGAAAAAGCGAAGAAAAGCAAAAATTAAAGCAAGGAGTTATGGAATCAGCTTTTCTTTCCTTCCAATGTGAAAAGCAATAAGAAGCCTTTCATAAAGTCAGGGTGTAATTCAGCTCTGTTGAATAAAATGATTCAATTGTAACAGTGGAAAGACTGTGTACATAAGCCATGAATCAGCTATTAGCCAGCCGTGGATATTGAAATGTGCTTTCTTCAGAGATGAAAGACTTGGATATGAAAGTAATCACCTGTCAGCCTTTCACTATGACAGAATAGGTCATTGTACCAGACAGAGTATTTGTGCAGGGTAGAGAAAAAAAAAAAAAAAAAAAAAAGAGCCATGTTGTGGTTTTTTGGTTTAGTTTGTGGTTATTTGTCTGAAGGTGGAGAAGCTCTGAATAACTCAGCCTTTGTTTTGCCATTTCTCTCTTGTTTTACATAAAATCTGGTATTCATCAGGCCCTCTTCCCTTCATAAATCATCTGATATCTTTTGCTATATCTATCCCTGATATGGTTTTCCTCTCTCAATGTGTCTCTGCAGCTTGTGTCTTGTCTTTCAGATTTTTTGTAAGAAGCCTTCTGTAACTGTATGTACTCCTAAGAGAAGTTAACTAGTATTAACAAAGCACTAAAGTCTTTAGGTCAAGCTGCCACAGGTTAGCTGGACTCCAGGGACTAGCTCTACTCCCTTCTGAACAGTAATAAAACAAAACAAACCTTAAAGTTGTTTCTGTAAGGAATCAATAGGGCTAATTAAAAGTATAGTCTACCTTTCTCAAATCACTCAGCCCCTCAGGACAAAGCCACTTCTTGCACTGAAGCCCTAGGCAGATACAATCAGATAAACAAGTGTACCTTTATGGTTGATAACAGTCCTGTCAGAGACATCACCTATGTTTTCATCAGCTACAAAACCATAAGGTTTTATTTCCAGTTAGACAAAAATTATGTGCAGTCACACCACTGTGAGAGCCTTATATCTGAGACAGAGGCTAAATGAGACCTAAATGTCAGCACCACATATTGTCTCTACATGGCTTAGGAAGGAACAGTCTCAGGACTGAAAGGTGTACACATGTAAGTTACTTTTGCCTACAAGTACAAGTGGGTTTCATGCATTGTAGAAAGTGACTCAGAGTAGCATTAAAATACTTTGAAATATGGGGACTCAAAAGGAGTAGTGGGCATATCTCTGTTCCTAAACATATTAATTGAAAAGGCCACAGGTGGCTTGTTATGTTAAATATGTGAACTATGAATGCTGAAAAAGATCATGCTTAAGCTGAGTGCCAGAGCAGTTAAAGTACAATCCTTGTATATTTTCATTTTGTGTCTGAGCAAAAGTAAAACCAGAATAATTCACAGCAAGCAAACACATCCACAAATTCTAAAAAATCCTGGGAAATTCTGATCGTACTTCAACTTTTGTTTTAATGAAGCTGCAGCTTTCCCCATGGTTAGAAAATAGTAAGGCTATTACAGACAGTAGAAATACAGTCCATGCATGTGTGTGAATAAAGATTTTTTTTTCACTTTATAAATGTCTGAAAAAAAAATCAATACACTTTTTTATGACTCCTTTATTTAAAAATTGAAGTCATGCTATGTTCATTTTAAGTGCTCTGTATTTTCATCTGGCATGCAAGATGGAATTGAAGGATATGATCCATTCTACTAAATTTGGAGTGTTGTTTTATTTCTGTTTGTTCAGTTTTTCTATTTCCAGCTAGAAAAAGCCCCATCAATTTCCAGACATCTCACTGAAGTCTCCTGAGGCTTGGTCACACCATCTGTTTGGGAACTTTCTCATTATAGGATAAGTAAATAAGCATTAGAAGCTGTGTTCATACTGTGAATGTCTCTTACACTGTGGTTTTTCTAGAAGTCTAGCAGACCCACTGCATATTTTGTGTTTTCACCCTACAAAGCACTATGTGTGGACATGAAGATGGTTATCAGCTTTACTTCTGCTATCTTGACTCTCTGTTTATGCTTTAACAAATGACTTACAACTCTGAATTTAATAACAGTAAGAAAAATTCATTTTTTGGAGAATCTTTAAGTGATACTAATGAACTCATAAAAATCATGCTTGAAACAGACACATTTTAGAGCATTTGTAGGTATTGTCCCTCCTTCATACATGCCCCTTTAATATTCTTAAGTTTTCAAGATAAATGGAAGATTAAAACACTTCTCCATACATACATTCTTATTCTTTCGTGTTTTCATACCAGCTGTTACTTACTTTTTCATTTTTCTGATATTCAGGGGACAATAAGAAGAATGAGGAGAGAGCAAGAAAAGTGCTCACACTGATCTGTGTTTACCGTGGGGAAGACAGAGCATGTTGTACTTCATATTTTGTGATTGACTTGCTGTCAGGAGCAAGAGTTCCATGGTTTCAGATGCCTCCCCAAAAAGCCCCATTTCACGCAGTATTGATATTACCCTTACGAAAAGATCCATATTGCCTGAAGTTTCATTACTGTGTTGAAAGAATGTGCTCCCTTTGGTAATTGGGACTTAAGACTGTCAAGGTACTTGAATTTTGAACAGCCACGAGCTTGACGAAGAACCATCCTCTGTACCTAAAACATATCACATTTCTACATATGAATTTTTTACTCCTGAACTTTGAGAAAACAAGGTCTGACCTTTCAATATGGCTCACAAATTGTCATGACTCACCATGTTACTGCAGTATCAAATTGTTATAAAACCAGCTCTTGGAATAGTCAAGGATTTAAGTTAGTTTAATGCAAGTACTTTTTAGATGATATTACCATTGAAATCTAAGATCTTTTCCTCTAGTTTCTCCAATCTTATTTTGTTTCACATTATTCCATTGAAATATTTTATTGTGAACATAAAATGCTTTCAGGATTTTAACTTACTGTATGGACCATGTTGACTAGTTATTCAAAGAAAAGGTGTCTGAGACTGGGAGATGTTAAACAACTGATGAAAAATGCTTAAGCAAAGCTGTGGAATCAAGTTTTAGATGAGAAATTATTGTGAACAGCATATACTATTTTTCAAGGAATAGGGCTCTGAGGAATACCAACAACCAGGGTTCAGGCTGGTTGGTGAATTAGTCATTTATTTCTTGAGAGAGATTTTCATTCTTCCTACCACTGTTTGTCCTTTCTACAGCTTTTGTACCTAACAAGCTAATACCTCACACATTTCCCTGATGTCTTCAAATCTCAGTGGAAAAATTCTTTGCTTTTTCTTTTCTTCAGAAATTTTTCACCTCTGATGGGTATTTCCTTTACCTCATAATTTCTTTTTCTATTTAGACTAGCAATTGTGTCCTGACAACTTTTAATATATTCTTTTTTATATGGCACTTCAAAATAACTATACTTTTGTCATCCATAACCACTTTTTTAACTTGTACCCCTTGCTTCTTTATCACACTGCCCTGTTTTTCAAAAGGGGGCTCTAATGAAGATAATCAGGAGCATGCAAGGACCAATTGTGGGTCAAAAATGTATTTAGTGCTGCTTATTGCTTCACCTGTTAGTTTTTCTTCACTTTTCAGAAAAAAAAATTATTCTTAATTTTAATTACTTTTTAGTCATGAGTCAGTTATCACTTTAATCAGCCAATGGAATATATAAACCCCCAAACTAGCGTACCCAGCACTCACCAATGGAGTCATAATGATCAAAAAAAATGATTCTATGCTTTTTAGATCTCACCAACTAACAATGTTGTTGCTTAATCTGCTGTGTCAGGAATGTTGCACCACTTTGTCTGAATCTAGTAATGCCAATGAAAGAATATTTTTAAGTCCATGCAGTTAAGTTAAAGAAGTAGCGCAGCCCTCTTCCTTACATTACCTATTTCATATTGCTGCTGAAAATTTGCCAAATTAAAATTAGTAAGTAGCATGTTGTTTTGTGCTTTTTGTAAAGGAAAACTTAAATCAACAGACTATTTTTATTAACATAATTAATTACTTATCTGTATCTAGATCTAAACCCAAATGGAATGTGAATAAATTCCCAAATAATATAGTTTCCTGAATACAATATGTTACTTTTATGTGCATCATACAACTTCAGGTAGCTCTTCCAAGTGAAAAATACCCAAATGGTAATTTGCCAACCATGGATATCTGAGGACTACCACAGAAACTAAAAGAGTCAGAGAAGCATAAGTTCTTTTCCTTTTATGGGACAGACTGTTCAAAGCATTGAGAGAAATGGATGAAAATATCTGCCTAAACCAGAAAACTGAACTACATTGTTCTCTAGAGCATTTCAGCAGATAGTCTGCTCCTAAAGTATTTCTCTGGTGATGGAATTCAGGACAAAGAACACTGTGAGGTCTGAAACTACCCTAGCAATATAGGAGGTGTTAAGAATGTATATGGGCAGAACTCAGCTGAGAAACTCACAGTAACTACTGCTAGGCACTTCAGGGGCTCAATGTCTTATTATCTGTAGTCCTCCACTGTATTTTGGTACTGAAGAATAGCTCACAAAAATTCTGACAGCTTTGTTTTTATTTTGGTTGTTATAAAAAGAAAAAGACCCTCAGACTAATCCCAGCAAGCGTTTCTTCTCTGTTGAAGGGTGTTTATTCTGATAAATTGCTAAGGAAGATAGTGTTGAGGTACAATGGAAAACGGACAGACAATTTTTCTGTATTTGGCATCTATAATTATTATTTGGCAGTCGTTATTTTCAGCCCCAGTGGAAAAGTCTTTTGTTAATAGGGTTTATAAAAATACTTTAAAAAATCAATTTGTGGTGGAGATTAATTTTGATCTCCTGGTGCTAGTGCTCAGGCATATTATAAATGTTTAGTTAGTGTTTGACTATTCTAGTTGAAGAATCTATTCTCAAGTAGAAGAAGACATGTTACCTGATTTGAGTGTTCACTTCTTTTCTGCTCTGTGATGAGTACAAATGGCTTTGAACATTTCTTCTCAGTTGTAAGACCTTCTTGTGAATGCTTGTAAACTTAGGCTAGGAAACCACATTAAAAAGAGAGAATTTCTCTCTTTGTTTCTGAGAATTTCTCTTTGTTTCTGAGAATTTCTTATCTTTACTACTGTGTCTGTGACTTTTAAGTGTATCTCCATTTCTAATAATTTAAAATAAATTTACCTTCTCAATTTTAACTTTTTCATGTCAGTATAGGGCCTAAGTAGTTCATTAGCAAATTTCTCTCAAATTTTGAAACTGCACTTTAATGAGCAATACATATTGATAACAATGTGTGGGTGAAAAGTCAGACTCACTCAGATTTTTCTGTCTCTGCATTCATGGCTAAGTGTTGAAACAGCAGGAATATAGTAAATTGAAAATGCATACAGAAAAGTAATATTATTTGCAGAAAATTATTTCCCTATGTCTAGCAGATTGTCATCATTTATTCTTAAAAAAATCCATAAAGCAAGCATTTTCTGTTATATATTTAACTGGACTGATTGAAGGACTTCAGAAAAAAAGTTACCGGGTATCTCAATATTTATTATTCTTTCACTTATTTTATGGGGGTAGATTAAATTAATAATTTGAATTAAATATGAAAAATGTTTTTAAGACTTTGTCCAAATTATCAAATGTCAGATTTTAAATTGGTAAAATGGACATCAGATCAAAATTTAGTGTTGATCCTCTCCTTGTAGAGAGGAGCTCCCCTGAATCCTCACTTACTGCAGTGACATTTTGACAAATACCTTTTTCAGTGAAGGAGACCAGGGAAAGATTTGTCCAAAGCTCTGTACAGCTATCATTCCTAACACAATAGAGTACTTATGTATTTATTTTTGTTTAAACATGTGACAGTCATGGTGTAGTCAACTAGCTTATTCCCATGCCCCAAGACTTGGTTGGCTTGGTTGCCAAAGCCTGACCTTTAAAACCTGGGGAGTCAATGAAAAGTCTGTGTTAGTGGCTTTTTCTAGGAAACTGTCTACTTGTTTCATTGTTAATTTGGGATAATTCCTGATTTTTGTACACTGAATTTTCAATTGCCACATAAAATATTGATATAAAGGATCAATTGTGTAATATAACAAAGTAGACAAACTCAGAATGATTTTAAAATTCATAAAGTGCAATGCTTTCCTACTGCTGAAAACCTTTTAGAGCTTCAGTGTTATTTTGCAGAAAAAAAACACTTCACAGGTGAGTATAAATCATTCAGTTAAAGCAATGTCTATACATTCCCTTATTAATGTCAAATTTCAATGTTGCGATTAATCTTTCTAAAAAAGAAATATTTTAAGACAAAAGTGCTGGCCTGTAAATGTAATTAAAACAGAAATCTGACAATATTAGTATTATGAAGACTATAAAGGCTTGGTGTGCGTGTGCATACTGACACTGAAGAAGTTCTTGGAAGGAAATAATTATAAACAAGTAAAAAAATAAAGGAATCATAATTCTGTAAATATTTGCAGACTCTAGATTTAAAAACTCAATGATGATTGTGTTTTTACTCCTTTCAAATTCTTCTACAAGACCTATTAAACCAAAAAAGAATTCTAAAAAAATTTAGTGCTGAAAACCTAACCCTCAACCAATCAATATTGATTAGATTTTACAGTCTAACTGCAGTTTTTATAGTTTTCATCTAAGCATTTTCTCCTAGATTATGTTTCTGGACAGATCTATACTATAGGAATTGCTTTAATCTCATTCACTGACAGGCTGACAACTACCATGCAATGCAATTTAGCTCTCACAAAAGCCCGATATTTCTTCTATTGCTCATTTACAGCAAAACTCACTTGGTCTCAATGACATTGTACAATAATTTCTCACCAGCAGTTTCTCCAGTTGTGAATTTTCTGATCAATTCTTATCTACAGGGTTGGCCATTTGCATCCTGTTAGATCTTTCATGCTCCAATGAACAATAAAGTTATAAAATGTGTGTTAACAGTTGGCCTCTATGTGCATCTTTGCTGAGCTTTCCAGGAACCGTGTTTGTGAAGAATATCACCCTACCCAGAAAAAGATCCCACTGCTCAGCAGGGCTTGGGAAGCATTTCCCATTCTGGTACAGTATGAATTACTCTTGCAGCATTATCTGGCAAAACGACAAGTGATACATGCAGTTTATTGACATCTCACATTACTTACACCTGAAGGTCACAAAATCCCAGAATCACAGAAGCGTTATAGTTGGAAAAGACCTCTGGAGATTATCTGGTCGAATCAAAAGCTGGCAACCATCTGCAATTTATAACAGCCAAATCTTACTAAAATGAGTTAGTTCTTGCTGAATTGCCAAAGAGTCCTTTGACTTCAAAATTCTGCCATGACTCTCCTTGAAGTTGAGACAAAAAACTTTTTCTTCCTTTACAAATCTTTTTTCCATCAGGATTGCATTAAAAAAAAATATATAGTGTCTGCATCTGGAGGAATCTTACTGGAGGGCTCTGAAATGTTGATAAACTTTTTAAAATGTCTTCTGAAGCCTATCTCAGAATTTTGTCAGTGAGACTTGAATTTATTGTAAAGATCTGTCAAATTATGTCCTACAAAGAAGAAAAAAATAATAAAATATTAAAAGCCCTAGTAACTGAAAGAAGATAATGTCTGAAAATATATTTGTTAAGAAATCAAGTAACTAAATATTCAGTAATTTAATGCACAAACAGTTATTGATTATTTAATTAATATTTGTAAGATTACCTGGCAGCCAGCAAGATTTAATCGAGTCTTTTTTGACTGCTTTAAAGTCACCCTGTGCTGGAAAAAAGACATTGAGCTAAGTGGAACATGTCTTTAAACATGTGATTAGTTACTACCAATAGCTTATTTCTTCCTGATTAATTTCAACTTCAAATCATTAAAGTGGAGTTCATGTAACCCTAAGGGCTTAGGAGGCCAGTGCAACTCCACCACACCAGTGTCACTGCTTTCGCACCATGCTCTCAGCATCTCAGCTGCAACATCTACTCTTGGCCCTTGATGTGTTCCCAACATAGAGGCAGCCCTGCCCTTCTCAGCAGCTCTCTGACCTCCTTGTCACCATGCACTGCCTGTCCTGGAGGAGCTCTGAATGTGCTGCAGCCGTGGTGTGAACCAGACTCTCTCCCAGGGTGGTGAATCCAGAACTTGACCTTGCCTGCTACAGATGATTCTGCTACAGATTATTCCAATCATGCAGAAGTACTGCATAGCAATGCAAAAATTTTGTAAAGAGAGGATCAAAATCCAGTGATGTCTAAATTACTCTTTATATGCCATGGGGATCCTCTACACAAGGGAGGAACTTCAATTTGATTGATGAGAAGTTTATTATTGAAAAGAGTACATTAAGTCTCTAATATATCCTCAATTTTACATATAAACCTGAAAGATAGTTTAGGTAATTCTTTTGGGAGATAATGTAGAATAAATTGTTCTAACAAAATCTGTGATTACCAGTGGTTCTGCAACCCACTACCTTAGGATTTAAATTGCCTGAGTGTTTCCTACTTGGAAATTTTTCCTTTGCTTTTATTAATTCACTGGTGATTTTCGCAGTTCGTATGAAATATGAGAAGACAGGGATAATAACAAAGATAAAATTGGTTATAAAAGTGAGAAAATAAGTAGAAACATTATTTGAAAGGCAAGAGATAATTTGAGATATGATCTTGTCCTATTTTACTGTTTATCTGCCTTCCAATCTTAGACTCCTTAAGGGAACACAAGGCTAAATCACACTGATTTCTTTATGTGCTTATTTTTGCCTCAGTTTTGCTGTCGGAAAAAATAGGAAGGACTATTGAGCAAATTTCCCTTTATCATACCTTCTCTGGTGAATGCCAGAATACAAATTTCTGTAAATAAACTACTGCCTTGATTTTTTTCTTTTCTTCTTGTACCAATAATGCTCAACTTTTCAAATTATCCAACATTTGCAATTTTGTTTTAGGGTTTTTCCAGACTTCTACTTTGAGGGATGCTAGTAATGGAGGGAGGGAAGGAGGAAGGCAGGAAGACAGCAAGGCAGCAAGGCAGAAGGCAGGAAGGAAGGAAGGGGTCCTAGTTTAGGGCAAATTTGGGAACAAACTTCTGAAGAGGTCCCTCTAGAAAGCAGATTCAAGCAGCCCCTCCCCCAACTGGTTTGGAAAAAATATTTTCTTGGAGGAAAGTGGAAAAAGCTGTTTCTTTAACAAGTAAAGTATTCACAAGCAGAAAAAATGAATAATATTTAACAATTAAACCTCTCACTGTTCTGACGAGATGGCAAGTTCAGAAAGTCCGTCTCGTGGGGTGTAGCTCGGCTCACCCAGTCTCTTATCAGTCCCTCCTCTGCTGGAAAATGCTGTGTCCCAGGCCCTTGGTGGGCCACAGCTGCAAGTTCCCAGTGTCTTTCTGAGTGTTCAGTCCAGAGCAGGTTTGAACAGCTCCAAGAAAAAGAAAAGGCACAGTCCAGGGAACTTCTCCATCTCAGCCAGATTAAAAAAAAATAACGAAAAAGCAAAGGAGAGCTTCCTCCTGCTCTCTGTCTGGAGGCAACACAGTCCAGGAGAGGATGCAGAGCAGCAAGCGCTGTTTATGGAAACAACTTCTGCGCTTCTTTTCTCCCCCTTCCCTGGTCTTGGGACCAGTCTTAAAGGTGCAAAACTTACTATCCAGCATAAACAGAAAGGATGAGTGGAGATACAAGCATCGTAAAGTCACCCTAGGACAGAAGGAATCATGACAAGCAAAAAGACAGGTGACAGGAAAGTTATGTATTTACCAGAAAAGTGAAAAGCCCAACTGCACATGGTGAGTGTAAGAAATCTATGATCCTTGACCTCTGTCCATGCAAATTTGATCTCACAGGACTTGAAAATGCATTATAAAGATTGTTGGTTCAATGTTTTACATACATATATCATTCTTTTTATTACAATACTGTGTCACATTTGTCATCTCATGCCTGTTTATATGTGGCTCAAAGGTTCCCTGTTACATTTGTCATCTCAGGCCTGTTTATATGTGTGGTTCAAAGGTTCCCTGAGATCCATGGGAGTCTTTAAACAGATGAAATCAGATGATGATAACTACATCAGAATGCATGCACATAGATTATTGGAGCTTGTGACTATCAAATATCAAATGCACTCTGAATATGGACAACAATCAATTCTGTGAAAGACATTATTTATAAATATATTTGGTAAGATCATTCATTCAAAATCCATCACTTTTTCTCTGGATTGACTCACATGGTTCCATCATTCCAATTAGGGTATCGAAAAACTTCCTAATCTACTGATGTCAGGATGGGTTGTTAACTTCAAATTTAGGAACTTACCATGCTGATGTAATACATGTCTACACATGAGAGATGAAGATCAAATCCTGTGTATGCAATGCGACAAACAACAGATGGCTTAGAAGTCTGAAACCAGTCTGACTGCAATGATACCTCCTCATAAGGCAATTTGGCAATAAAATCTAGAATTCAAGAGTGATCTAATTTTCATAAAAATAAAAAAAGTGCAAATAAGAATTTACTGCTAACAAATGACATCAAACTTTTACAAAGAAAACTGAAGCTCAAAGACAGCAATAGAAATTGCATCATTTTGTAGAGGTATTGCCAAAAAAATCAGATTATTCTGAAAGGAGCACCAATATGATTAAGAAAGTGGTCGCTCACTCATTTTTCTTTCACCGCTAAGCTTTTCAGTAGGATTGCCAACAGAGAAGGTCTGCTCCAGACATACTCTGTGATGTTATTTCCCCACGGAGAAAAGGAAAAAAAAATTTTTGCTCTCCATGTCAGAAAAAACCATTTGCACTTTGAATATATGAGGCATATTTGAAATATTCTCCCTTCCATATTTCCAATCAACATTCTCAAAGCTTTTTCATCTACATGTAGGCAATCTCAAAGCTACAGTTCCTCTGCTTGTTTAGAATAGTATTTTGTGAGTTTCCTTTGGAAGATGGTCTTCTGCTGTCTTTCTACAAAAATCATGACACAAAGCACAGAGCAACAGCAGCTTGGTGAGTATGCAATGTTTTCCTTAGACATATCTGGACTTGGAAATGGAGAAGCAGGTGTAGATCTGACTGAAGTTGATTTTGTTCTCATCCTATGTCATAAATATCCAACAGTAAACTAAAATGGTGTGGAAGGAAACACCTTGCTTAGAAATGAAAAAAAAAAGTAAGAAGATTGTGAGTAAAAACAAATCCCTTGGTCTTGTTTTACTGCAAAATCCTCCTTTTAGTTGTTTGGGTTTATTTTTTGTTCTTTAATGTCTGTACAGTATTTCAGGTGCTGTGTTATTTAGGTTCTAATTTCTGTTAGAATGTCAGTCACAGAAATAAAAGTGCAGACTTTTTTTTTCATTGCTTATATCAAAGAAAAAAAATTATAAGTGTTGTCACATGATTCCCAAATAGTTTAAAACTGACAAGAGCTATTTGGTTCAGTAGCCTTGAATGTGTTGATTCTGGAGATCTTGTCAGAACACTCTGTGGACATAAACAATATACTTCTAGTTAAAGCATCAGTTGTAGTTATCAAATTCACTTATTGTAGTTGATAAGGAAATAAGCAACTGCATAAGAAAAAAAAGACTTTTTCTCTTATTAGGAAACAAAATCCAGTTGCTTCTTTCCCTATGCCACTTTCAGACCTTTCAAATTTCTCCCCACCCTCCAAAAAAATCACAAGTGTGATGGATTTGAGGTTTGAATTTTAAGTGTTTATTTGTTTGCTTAAAATTTTGACTTAATTTTATCTATACTCACTAACCATAGTATTTGTGGCTTATTTCATTTTCTTGTATCACTCCTGGCTTTGTCTATGGGAAGTGAAAGAAGAGTAAACCTGTCTTGTCAGCTGGAGCTGCTGCCTAGACATCTGCTGAATGCTGCCTTGGGATTGTGTTTCTTACTATCCCAAAGCAGAGCCACCTGGCCCTCATGTAACAGAAACTCTGAGGTGTCTGTAACTGCTAAAGAAATCCAAAGTTCAAAAATAAGCTACTAGCATACCTCTTATTCCTATGAACAATTAGTTTTGTGACATTTTCTCTCCTCACAGTATATAGTACAGAAGTACTTTGTGTGTTTTTTAAAGCACAAAAATCTTTAAAAGAGATTAAGAAAATAATGAAGATATATTTATAGAAACATGACAGCTACATGGCTGCATGAGACAACAAGCTTTTTGGTACCATACAATTTATTAAGTTTTTTAATGGCATGTTGCAAGGATATAACTTATTTTTAGAATATTTCATCTATGGGATGAACAGAACTTCAGAAGAAAAAGTATGATTGAATCATTGTGCTTTGATCAAGTCCCATGATTTAAGTACAATATTAATTTATCCAAAAAGTAGGAATAAGGACAGATCTTTAAAGTAAGCTGTTGACAGATGATAGTAGTAATTTAATGTATTGCTTATTCATATATATAATATAATACATGGCTTATATAATATCATACATTACATTCATCAGGGTGAAAATAAACTGTGTCCTTGGAAGTTTCCCAGAAAGTCTATTTTGTGCACAATTAAGCCATTTTGAGGTGTGTTGAATAGATGTTCATTTTACTCTGAAAATTTTTATACTGATATAACTGAATACATGATGGGTATTTATCTTAATGAATTTTTCACCAGCATGGTTGCATTTATTATCAGAAATGCTGTGTATTAGCTGATTAGACAATCAGCTTTCATTAGGCTACTCGATATCAAAAATCATTCAGATAGAATTCAAAGATCCTTATTGCTTTTAATACTGGCAATTGTGAGTGTAGAGACAATTTTATATTTTCTTACTGAACAGACAAAATATAATGGTTTCCATGAGTTATCAAGTGCAAAACTGAATGATATCTGGCAGTCACAAAAATTTCACAGACAATGACATGCCTTGTTGTGTTTCATGAATTGTTTGAACATGTTGCCAATCATTCTTCTCTGTCAGCTTTAATCTACCAGTCGACATTTACTAGGTGCTGAAACATGGGGACTAAGTTACCCTGTAAGCAGAGACCTTTATTCTAGATTTCTGTACACTCTTTTATTAAAAAAAAGATTCCTCCAGTGCTGGAAGGAAAAATAAAAGCATCTTCTATATTATATTATATTTTTATATTAACACCACCGACCCAGTATTTAAATATCTTTAAAGAAAAAGGCAAAAAGAAAAACTATTCAGTATTCTGCATGCTTTATCTTTAAATATCTAATCATCTTATTTTAAATAACTAAGAGTATTGTTTTGTTTTTGTTTGTTTTGTTGTGGTTTTTTTTTTTTTTTTTTTTTTTTTTTTTTTTGAAAAAAAAAAAAATTTTTTTTTTTTTTTTTTTTTTCTGAGAAAAGAACAGAAGTTTTTTGTGTAGAAAAAGCAAAATAAGGTGCCAAGAACATTCCATACCCAGTGAAAAACCTTGATGTACTTTGTCCTGAGCAAGTCAGAAGGCTGCCAGGTGGTGGCTGGGTGTCGGGAACTGGAAAGCAGAGACAATGATGTGGTCATTAATGCAGTGTAAGCTCAAAATCAACATGGTCTAAACTGGACTACTTACAGTGTAATAATGCATTTCTCTCAGATTTTCTTAGTTACTCCAGATCTCCACAATTTGTAGGCTTCTGAGTGTTGCCTACATTTTCTTACTTAGCTCCTGCAGTCTTTGCTGAAGTGACAGAAAGGTCAGAGTTGCACCGATGCATTTGCTCATGCTCTCTAGGACCCTTGAAATTTCTTAACCTCTATGATCATCTAGCTAAAAAAACAGCAATACATTTATGATTTCAAGTAAATGGAAACATGCAGAATATATAGTAAGTTGATAACATTTATAACTAAAATAAAAGACAATAAATCTAATAATAGATATTCATAAATATTAAAGAAGAGAGTGAATCAGAAGATAGATGTTTTCAGTGTTCTAAATATACAATAATTGCATCATTTACTATAAATTAAAATAATATGCTAAATTATTTCAACTAATGTAGCAATCATACTATTCTTGGTCTAGAGATTCTAGTGTAGTATATTAGAATCTTTTGATATACTTAAAATTTTCTACTACTTTATTTTTGCATTGAGAATATTACCAAGTGTATGTGGAAATCCAGTTACCACTTCATATACATTGAAACTAGTTTCTCTACATACATTGAAAAAAGTATTTGAAATGTAATCCACCAACTTTTTAATATCACTACTATAGATGTAAGTATTTGGTTTTCATCTCTTTATCTCACTGAGGAAGATAGGTGCTGTTTTGAAGCACCGTGATAATAGTCCTGAGCCAAGACCTCAAACATTTATAGTCATATGCAGGTCATACTCATCCAACATACCTACATGAAAAATATAGCAAAGAGAATCCAAGGGCTTTTTTTTTTTTAATTATTATTTCTCTCTTCTAAACATGCAAATTTTTATTTAAATAAGTTCAATTTTCTGTTTAGGAACTTTTTAAAAATAATTGTGGTGGGGAGGGTGCTTGATGAGGGACTGAGAGATGGTACATTTGGTAAATGATCTCTTGAAGATTTTGCATTTTCTTTATAATCATGTTGGCCATTTACTATAATTTTATAGTAATGTTCCTAGTTTAATGATAATTTAAATAGCCATTTTTCAATTTGGACTCTGCTAGATATGTTTATCCCCTTAGATTAACTACTAATTATTTCAATGATAAGATTCCAGTTATACTGTCTATGGACACACTATATAAATTAAACTACTCATTGCTTTTGGAAAAAAAAAACACCCCAAGTTATTAATGTGTTCATTTCTGAGTCATTGTTTATTTTCCTTCATTATAAATGATTTATGTGATTCATTAGATTGAGGTAATTATCATTTTAGACTCATAAGTTTTTTATTTATGAAAGCTTTGCTGGTGATGAAGTACATTGCTTCTTACAAGTCAGGTTTGATAAGTAGTAAATGCAGCATTATGAAACCAGTCAAAATATGTTTAAAGGACAACAAAATGTGCTGTGGTTTATTCATAGAAACACCTTAGCTTGACGTTACAAAACAACTGTACAGTCTCTTAAGAAGAAAGGGAAGCTCTTGGATCTATTACTGTAGTATTTCTAGAAGAAAAAAAATAGTCCTAAAAAAATAATAACAGCTATGCTAATACCACATCATCTTCAGCATAAAGAAGAAATTGCCCTGTTTAACACATCACTACAAAAAGATATTACATGGTGAACTCCTGAACTGACCATTTGCCTTATCAGGCCTCCAGTGGTCTCCCAACATATTCATACCCTTTTCCCTCCTCTGCCTTCTGCTTGTCTGTGTAGTTCTGCTTGGCAGCGTAGTTCCAGCCAAGGCCACATGTTTACCTTTCAGCCTACATGCCAAACTAATGAGCCCAGCACTTCTCTGAGCTGACCTAGCTCATCAATTTCCAAAGATTTTAGCATGCCAGTCTAATTGTAATTTCTATACATCTGTACCTCTACTGCCTCTTTTGAATGACAAAGCTAAATCATTTATAAATCATCGAATCATTTTAATCTGTCCTGTGTTCCTTTATCAGGAGCTATGGTTTAAATTTTCTCCACTGTCCTTCCTCTGGTTATTTCAAAGTACTGATTATTAATATTACACAAAGGTGCACTCAGAACTTTTTTTCCATTGCCTGTTTGAATTTGTCAATGACTAATTAAAAAAATTAGGAAAAAAAAGAAAAAAGGAAACAAACAAGAAATACCAGACAGGAAACATACATATAGTTAGAAGGGACTAATTCAGTCTTAAAATGAAGTAGAAAATGCAGCTTAAATTTGGAATTTAAAGTGGAACACTTTCCTCCTTTGTATGCATAAGTTGTGTAGCTAAAATGGATTTTGGGGAGTGAAAAAAAAAATCTTTCTCTTAAAAACTAACTTAAGATACCACAGGTATATTTTGAAGAAAAGATAATAAAACAGAAATAATCTTTCTACTGGGATTTCAGTATTATTAATCAATCAATTTACTTATTTTTAAAAGATTTGAACTAAAATAAAATAACAACCAGGATGTCTTCATGCTAGGAAAAGTGACAGTTTTATAGCCTAGTAAGTTGCAGTTGATGTATTTTTTAAATTAATGTAAGTCAAACTAATCAGAAGGGAAGTTAAATTCTTATAAAGGCAATTTGGCAAAGAGTTTACAGCTCTGGCAGCAGGGGAAAGAAAAAGCAATTTTTTGTTTTCCAGTTAATTGTCTTGAGTTACAGTCTGAGTGCAGCTGACATTTATTGTTTTGCAGACCAGAAACGTGCAATATTTATCATTATTCTTTGGATTTAAAACCGTAGTGACCAAGTACACTACCTGACAGACCATAGAAACAGATAATATCATAAAACAGTCAAAGAATATATTCATGTTAGAGCATGCCAGATATAACTATAATAAGATTTTTTAAATGGAAGTGTAAGCCATTCTCAAGTGTAGCAGATTGACTTAGGGGCTGATACTATGCAGATATACTCGTGTCTTATTTCCTAAATTGCCCCCGATATTATCTTTGTGTTTTTTTTGGAAGGTCTGGGACCTTAGAGCTAAGATGTGCACTGCATCTCCACCAGTTCCACAAGTCACTCTGTGCCATGGGTCATTCAGCCTCTCTTGCAGTGAATCAGACCAAAGCAAAACTAAAGAACCATCCTGGTGGAACAGTGAAGACAGCTGCAACCTACTCATGTATATAATACACATGTAAGCATTACTTTGGCTCAGAGGATACATGGCAGCAGCAGAATGTGGGGCAGCAGGAAGCAGGGGGTGTTTGTGGCTATGGCTTCCCTTCCCCAAGTAGCTGTTAACGCATGAAGCCCTGCTTCTCTGGAAATGGCTGAACATCTGCCTGACAAAGGGACCTGCAAACGAACTCGTTTCTTGCTCTGCTTCTATGCTCAGATTTTCTTCTGTACTTAAACTGTCCTGATATAGGTCCATGTGTATTTTCTTGCTTTTGCTCTTCTGATTCTCCTCCCCATTCTGCTGGGGAAGTGTGGCAGTGGGGCTAGAAGGTTTAACTGTTTAGAAAATGTATTCAAAATGTTACAATGGTTTATCTCTGGTTCACCCCTGTTCAGTCCCTCCTAATGGTCCCTCCCGAAAACCTTCAAGGTTTTTCCATGTTCATAACTAAAGCCCAGCCTCAGCTCCTGTCTGTCTATGCCAGGTCACACCCACAATCGAGAACATTCGCTGCCAGTTATGATATTCCCCCTCAATTATTGGTTTCACCCCCCAGAATTCTCCTCCTAGCTAGCCCAAATTCGCTGCTGAGACGCCCCACGGGTGGAGGGGGGAGCCCCCCGTGGGGCGGGCAGCCTGGGTTTTAAAAGGAGTTCACACCTCTGTCCCCGGCTTTCCCGCGTGGTCATTCAGGCTGCAGACCCGCCCTCCCCGTTCTGGACAGCGGCGGAGCGCTGCCAACCCGGCCTTACAGCACCTCCCTGCCCGGGCCGGCCCCGCTCCGAGTCAGTGCCGCTGCCGCCTCTGCCGCATCGGCAAACCACGCCACGCTGCCGGAGCCAGCACGAGCCTGAGCCCACCGCGACTGCCTGCTCTGTCACCACGGCGACGCCGGAGCAGATCCACCCTGCTCCTCAGCGGTCCTGACAGGCTACGCCGAGCCCTGTGCGGAACCCACCACTCCTGCTGGGCTCCCACCGCTCCTTCAGACGGGGCATGTCTTATCTCCGCCATCTTAGACAGCCAGACCCCACTCCTCACACTCCCCTGTGATCCCGGCGAGGTGGCAGCAAGCTGAGCAAGCAGTGGCGACCTCCCGCCGCTACCCTGACACCAGATCACAGCACAGCTCTTCCTCGCAACCACCCTGGACCGTCCCACACCGCCCGGACTACTACCGCCGTTTCCCTGGTGGTTGCAACTGTTACAAATCGCGCACAGGGCTTCCCCTTGCGGCGGGGTTGCCCAGCAAGGCCCGCAGGTCGGCACAGCCCCTCTCCTGCTGTGGGGAATAAAGCAGCTTGGAAAACCATGTAAGAGAGCTCTCCCTCCTTTTCTTTATCCCTGTCTTCGGCACGAGTCTACGGACTGGCCATATTGGCTGGTCTCAACCCCGTCGAGCCTGGCCAAAACCGCCACCTCTTTTGCAGCGGCTTTGGGGGGAGTTTGAACTTGACGTTTGCCGAGGGGAGGTGGGGGTTGGAGCTAGCCGGCATCTAGATTCGCTCCCCCATCCCGAGACCAAGGCGTGGCATCAGGGAAGTGAGTGAGTGAGTGACTGGGTGATGCTTAGCTGACTTCTGATTAACCCACAACACCTGTGAATATCAGTGTAGACATAACTGGACAAATATTGATTAGTTTAATACTAATTGCTTTGATGATGGACCATTGATCACCTTTTTAGTTTCTTTTGATCACTCAGTGGAAAAAATAGAACAACATCAAAACTCATAAAATATTATTTGCATAATACAGTTTTTTGCTTTTTAAGTCTGAAACCAATCTTCCTGAAGTGAACAAGTAACAAATTGCTTGGTTTGAAGAACAAAAAGTGAGAAGTCAAAATTCCTTTTCATGCTTTATCAGTAATTTTAGAAGGCAAGCCTACAAGGTAGGGATGTTTTCATTTGTTTTAGTGTGTTGTATTAGGCTATCATGAACTTCATTTTTAATTAAACATACTATAACCCTGTTGGGAAAGTTGAGCCTTAATTGCATATGAAAGTTACTGAAATAAAGTTTAGGATTTCACTCTTGATGAGGTAATAACACAGTTTTCTGGAATTTGCATATTTTTGCCATTGACCTCCCTGAAAATTACAACAGAAACATGAGGAAAATATATTCATAATGATGCAAATAGGAGAAGTAAAGCAATTTCTACATAAAAAATATTTTGAATTCAACAGGGATTCTGTTAAAATAACCCCTGTTTTATCACTCTGTTGCTCTTATCCAAGAGGACTTTGGGAATCTTGTTAGATATGAACAAAAATGATTAAATTTTGCAAATGAGATCACTCGCATTCTGAGGAGAGAGCAGGGTTAAAACTAATACATCAAACATGTACTTTCCTCATTTACTTGACAAATGAACTTTTACCATTAATTCTGAGGATAGTTCAAAGTTAGGTTAATATGTCTTAGAAAAGTCATGAATTCTTAAAAATATATGAGCTCTTTGCTGCTCCATGGTTCTGTATGAGAATTTGGGATGTATTTTTTTTCTCTATGAACATTGATAACTTTGTATATGCATGGTTATATGCATATATGAAAATATGCATCAAATGTAAATTTTTCTTTCTCCCATAACTTTAGTAGTTTTTCGCTTAAAGCACATTATTTGAACAAATACAATTACAGAGATATTGTCCATGATAATGGCAATTCCATCCCCATTTTATTGCATGTTTCTATATTAAAAATTTTTGCTTTGTTTTGCCAGCTAAACTTTTTTAAACATTACCTATTTAAAATTTTGGAATATTTATGCTTCATAAAAATACAGTGCATTTAAACACAAATAACTCAGGCATACTAAGAAAAAAGCAAATCTGAATAAAAACACTTGTCTGCCATATATATAAAGCATCAGTATAGAGGGTTTTAAAATAGTTTTAGCATCTTCATGTTGTTAAATAGGGATGAAAAGAAAACCATATTTTTAGATTAAAAAAAAAAAAACACCTAAATTTAAATATAATATCAGCTACCACGAGTGCATAGAAATCCACTAAATCTTGAAAATAGTATTTTCAAGTATCTCTGAAATAAGAGCATATTTTACTCTGCTAACTTCTTAAATACGGAGGAGGAAAAATTCGACACAGATGGAGACCTGAAATCATACTAAAACAACAGAGAGCTGGAGAGGTAGTTCAGAAAAAAACCTTTGCCTGCATTGGTCCTGCGCCAATTGAAATATGGAGGTAATAAAAGGCAAATCGATAGCAGTTAGGATTTGGAACAGTGACCAGAGTATGCAGAGGCTAGAGAAAGAGCTGGAGAATGCAAATTTATACCAGAACAGTTGCAGGAAGCCTCAGCAGCATGGAATATGGGAGGACACAGTGGTATCTAAGGACAGACTTCTGTTTTTTTAAGGGGGTGCAATGGAGTCACTCATGTCCAAGAAGATCTGAAATCAATCTGCTGATACTTTCAAGCACCTGGAAAACATTTAGCTGTGTGACAATGTCCCTGACCTAGAAGCAGTGTTGAGCAGCAGGACACAGAGAGTAAGGTTTGTCAGTGCAACCCTTTTGCACTTCTTGCTCTGTGGGGCTGATCATTGGCTTGGAGCACAGTCAGAATTAGACTTACTGCAAAAAACTTTTAAAGTAAAAAAGTAAAAAAAAACTCATTCTGGAAGATGCCTTGCCATTCATCTCTCATTCACAAAATTAGGACACATATTTGTGATCATCTTAAAAGGTCTGCAGAAACTATTACTGTCCCATGGTAATTTGTTACTGTCCCATAAGTGAAGCCTTTAAATGTCTGCTTCTTTGCACAAGTAGCTGAAACTACAATTAAAACACATAAAAGTACTGTGATTTATTTGACATTGATATGAATTCAAGTTGTGTCATACACCTGATGCATACAACTCAGTCACAGGCACATGAATGCTGGCAGAAGGATCTAATCTGTTGGGACAGTAGCTTCTTCAATTTTGATAATTTACTCATGAAAAAGGCAACTATTTGTACCACCAGATCAAGTAGCTGCCACCTCAGTTGTGATGACACTACTGAAAAATCACGGTTATGTTTGTTTCTGATTTTGTTTTTCTCAAAACACGAAAAAGAAAGAAGGATTTATAACAAAATACTACAAACTTGAAAGCTTGAGTGAGAAAAGAGCTTCACAACCTGCCCAGCCTTTAACCACATAGTAATAGGCAAAAGAGGATGAAGGAGCTGCACATATGTAAACAGTCTCAAAGATGGTGTATAGAGAAGTAGAGAGAAGTTCTAGCCAACTTAAGCAAGTTAGCAATGCTATTTTTTGCAGGAAGAACCAAGTCTCATTAAGTGCACAAAGCAGAAGGATTATTGTATCGCAAGGGCTGTTGCTCCCTACAGAATTTCCAGTTAATTATTCGCCCAGATTGGAAGATCTGCACCTAAGAATAGATGAGGAATTTTCATACCTAAAGCCACAGAATTATGTTCTGATAAACTGCCTCTATTTCAATTTCAGATTTTGTGGATGATGCTGTAGATTTTTAATGACTATTTTATTCTCTGAGTGATGTAGTAGATACAGGAGGAGAATCTATATTCTTTATTTCTTGATAGCAAAGGTATTGAAAAATGAAGACTCCTATCCTATGGCTGTCTATTCCTGCAATTTCATATTTGTAAAAAGGGAGAAGCATGCTCTGAATCTAAGTTAGTAACTATGAGTCACGAGTGTGGTAACAATATTGTACAATAAATACAAACCAAACTGAACAAACTAAGACAAAATAGTTCTGTAAAGCTTAAGATCAGCACTACCTCTCAAGCAAGAAGAGAGTAGCATGGTCATGAATATCCTGTGATTTTGTGAGCATGTTCCCTGTCAATTGATGTATCAAATGAAGAAGGGCTCAGGAAAAAATTACACCACTACAACCAGAGGCTATAAAAGAATACTTTTATATCTTGTTTTAAAAATTTCTTATTTAAATTACAGATTATCTACTTTGAAATACTCATGAGCACTAGCAAAACAAAGGGTACAAAATGCAGATAATTCATATTACATCTATGAAGATACAATAGTAGAGACTTCCAGACATTCACACAGGTCTGAAATGCTGCCAAATCAGTGAACTTAACTGTGGAATATTTCATACTTGCTGAGAAATATTGGTAAAGTGCATATCAAAGCATGATCAGGTAACAGGTTCACTGAGGTTCACTGAAGCCTTAACTCTGAATTTATAGATGGCCCCTCGGAAAATCAAATTTTTTAGACAAAATGAGATGTTGATGGCTAATTTTTGATCATGCCTGATTTTGTGAAGCTTGAAGGATTTCACCCTATGTATTGCATTTAACAGGGGGCTGTTCTTTCTCTTTACGAATACTCTTTGCTCCTGCAAACTCCCTGTTGGAAGTTATCATGGAACAAACCCTCTGTCTTCACTCTGAAAAGTCTTTCCATTTGATATACATCCCATAAGAACTATAATGTAAAATTTTTTCACATTAACAGAGTTCTTAGGATAATCAGGAATTTTTCTTGGACATTGGAGGCTTAGCAGGCTGCTCTCCTGTTCATTACGTGTGTGGATATATTCTGTGGGATTTGCATTCTTTCACCAGAACAAGCTCTTTGCACACTCTGCATTCTGAAAGTTCAAACACCCACAATAAGTCAACAATATTCAGCTTTTATACAGTGGTTGTTAGACACCTATACAACTCCACTTGTATGAATTTCATTGCTCTTATTTTTTTACTCT
Organism: Peucedramus taeniatus; assembly: GCA_013400575.1. Taxonomy (NCBI): domain Eukaryota; kingdom Metazoa; phylum Chordata; class Aves; order Passeriformes; family Fringillidae; genus Peucedramus; species Peucedramus taeniatus. The sequence goes on along the minus strand of WBNO01002502.1, from coordinate 4,005 downwards.
CTTTAACCTTGGCAGTCTTCTGATTGATTTTATGGCCTGATGTCATACAGTATAAAATTGGTGAACTTAATTTAGTCTTTGACCTCATGCTCTATGTTTCTGTACATTGTAGAACTGTTAATTTCATGAAAGCCAAAAATGCCTGTTTGTTTCTTTGGTTAATAACTTCCATTATAAAACATTAAATAAATATTTTCTAGGTTGTTCTTTTACAGAATGTTCTTTTACAGTTCTTTTACAGGCAATTTTTTCACTTGGTTCTACTGAAGAAATAAACCAAAGCATAGAAACAAAAGAATCAAACAAAATAGAACAAACCAAAACCCAAAGAAAAGTAATCTCATACTCCAGCATCTTATGACTGACAATTAGGGTGTATATATGGAAAGGACCTGCATAGGGTTTAATTTTGCATCACAAATCACGAGAATAAGAAAAACTGGAAGCATCAAATTAAAGAGTAGATTTAGATAACCAGTCTCATGCTCTGTATCTCATTAAATCCCCTTCAAAAGTACTCAAGGGAGTGAGAAATTTCAAGAATGCATTCTGGTATTAGAAACTATTCTTTAATATTGGCAATTTCAAATTAAGGTCCATCATTCAGTGATGGTTTATATCTCCCACATGGATAAAATAAATGCATCCTAGTAATTTTTTTTTTTTACAGCTTCATGTCAAAAGGGAAGTTTCTCACAACTTCTATATCTCATTGTAATAATCAAGATAACTCTTGGCATCTTAAGAGTTCAGGACAAAACCAAGCTTATTGTCAATTANTTTTTTCTTTTTTTTTTTTTTTTTTTCAGTTATTTATGGAGACTCCTTTTATTCAATAACACTGTGTTCCTGCACCATTTTTTTCCTTCCTTCCCAAACCAACAGAATTTGTAGAAGTGCCCATAACCATATCCAAAAACACACACACAGGGAAGAACTGCTGCTTAATTTCCAGCAAACCACAGATAATTTAAGATACTTCAACCCTATTGATCCTTCCTGTTTAACAAACAAATTTTGTAAAAAAAATCTTACTTGTAGAAGTAAATATTTTGTTTACATCTACTGGCATAGACACACATATATACATATACAGAAATCTGTGCTTCAGAGGACCACTTCCTTATGAACTTATGTCTTATCGGCAGCTTAATATTTTTTCCTAAGCTTTTCTTCATGCTCAAATGAATTCTTCATATTTTTCTTTTTAATCAGGTTAATGACTTTCACCTTGCTGTAAAAATAAAAGACATTAGGTCTTTTTAAAATAAAAGACCACATGACAAGATTTAGTTATTTTTTGATAACCCGGTATGAAGCCAAAAACACATCAGCAATTTAAATTGTTGGGTTTGGTTCTTTTTCCCCCTAGTTTAGCACTCTGAGTTTTTGAGTTGAATAGAAGTTCAAATTTAATTTTAAAAACTCAGGGAGAAATCTTGATGTTTATTATGGAACGTATAGAAGTGACTTGTTCTGAAGATATAAACATTCATTTACTGTATCTATAAGACTTAGGTAACAGCAAAAGATCTAAAAATGTAAATGGAAACATGTCTATCTTGATAGAAATTCATTCATTAAGTACTCATTTACAGTTTCGAGCATAAACTAAAGTACTGTGGAATATATCCCATGTTACAAATTCTCATAATCAAAACTTGCATTGTTGTACTTTAAGAACATTTGAGGAAAGTGAAAAGGCAGAAATTATATTTAACCCAGTGATGGGAGGAGTGTGTCTCATGAGAACATGTACTGATGCATATATTTTCTTTCCCTTAGTACTTAATAATATGAGTGTCAATTACATTTTCTGTGGGTTTGAAATGCTTAACCTGAAACAGCCAGGCTTCTGCAGAATTGGTGAGATCTTTATCAGGATGAATATCCCAGTTAGCGGTCAGTTCAGCTGTTTCTATGGTTACAGATTAATTCAGTGGTTAGAAAGGCAACCTTCAGTATATATATTTCTTGAACTGGGAACATAAGTCAAAGTCAAATATCTTAAAGGACAGCTTCGTTTGTAAGGATGGACTGACTGTTGTGTAACAAGTTTTCAACATCTATGATTTCTTAACTGGTACTTAATAAGCAACTTTCACATTTGGAAAAAAACTAACAAAAACCAACCAAACAAACAAAAAAATTCCACTAAGGTAGCTATTTAAGAAAAGGAATAATTTAGAAATAAGCATCCCCAACACCTACAGTTTAGGAATTATTTTTAAAACAATTTTTAAAGTCTGAAGAAAACAAAGATAATGACAGGATTGTGGCTTCAACATAATGAATAATTCTATAATGACTTATTTGATTAAATCTCAAATAAATTAGAATTTTAGTAGCACTTTAATTCACTTTATTAAAGTGAATTTCTGGGTAAGATCACTCTAATTTTAGACTCTGTTTTATGCATGACATTAAGGAAATCAAAGTTTAACCTCCTTATAAATATGCTTATCAAAACGTGACTTGAAAAGCAGGGAATTCTGACACAGCTTCCAAAATCTCCACATTAAAACTCTGCATGATTTATATTAATGTTGTACTGAGTATGGTGACTATGCCTGCAGAAACGCTAGGGAAAAAAGTCCACTAGTTAATAGCCAGTGAAAAGAAAACACAGATTACTTTAGTGTTAAGGATACTTTTCCCCTCACCTAAACAGGCTCTAAGTAAGAACCATATGCACTTTAGTCCATCACTGCTAAGCATGCAAAGGGCTCTTCTATTACAGTACACTGGAGGAGGAATAATGTTCTTATCCTTCTGGATATGCATTAGTCAGAATAGAAAA